>CM043716.1:9078216-9478914 GCA_023969325.1 Oryzias curvinotus | reverse complement strand
GCATGAGTTGTTGGTTCCTCTGTTGTTGCATTAGTGGTTGGTTCCTCTGTTGTTGCATTAGTGGTTGGTTCAGCTGTTGTATTTGTGGGGAACGCTGATGTTGATCATTGCAACAACAGAGGAACCAACCGCTAATGCAACAACAGAGGAACCAACCACTAATGCAACAACAGCTGGACCAGCAACTAGTGGACCAGTTACCAGTGCACCAAGTGGAATAACCACAGTGACAACTGGAACACCAACCACCACTAGCACATCAACACCAACCACCACTAGCACATCAACACCAACCACCACTAGCACATCAACACCAACCACCACTAGCACATTAACACCAACCACCACTAGCACATCAACGCCAACCACCACTAGCACATTAACACCAACCACCACTAGCACATCAACACCAACCACCACTAGCACATCCTCACCAAGCACCTCCTTCACCAAGGCACCAACAACTTCTTCTGCATTTCCTCACAAAATCAGCCTCTTCTTGGCCTTTGTGGCAACAATGACACATTTTGTTGCTGTATGCCGCTGATCTAACATGATTTAAAGGAAAGGAAAGAATGACACCATGGCTCTTTAATGGTGTTATTAGTCTATCTATGTACACAAAGAGTAGGTTTTATGCTAGTTGAGTTCTTGATATCCATTGATCCTGGACATCAAGGCTTCTTCATGATCTCTTTTATAAGAACTAAGACCCCTAATGTAATCTTTTTTCTTTATTTAAGATACATATTTATTTATATTTCTATGATTATATTTGTCTCAACTACTCAAAAACTATGAAAATGAATTACTGCTTTATGATTTAAATTGTAAAATGTTCTGCCAAACTTTGGAATTAAAAGTGAAACAGATAAATCTTCATAGTGTTTTATTAATTTGCATTTTATTTTTATTTTTTTTTTAATTGTCCTGTCCAACAGCTGAGCTAGCAGATCAGAGCCGAGTGCCTCTTGTATTGGACAGATTTTATTGTTACAATTGGGGTTTATGGATCTTCAGGCAGACTGAGTGTATATTTGTATAAACCCCTTTTTTTTAGGCTAAGCTTTATTTATGAAAATTATATTTGTATGCATTACTTGTTGCACCGGACGGAAAAAGAAACAAATGAGGAGAGAAAGAAACAGAGTGGGATGTCAAAGATGCGGGATAAGGGGTTAGAGTGGGGGGTAGTCGATATTACAAAGTTGAAACATAAAAGTGCTGTAAGTAAATTAAATTACATAACTAAATTCACACAGCAACAAAAAAATGGACTGCTCACAACTATTTACAGGTTAGAAGTAAATTCATGCATTAATGATTAAAGATTTATCTTCCAAGATTTCTGCACATAGACAGGTACACACAATTAGAGGCCTGCGCGGGACTGTTTTCTTCATCCCCCTCCCGCCCGCACCCGCCGAATTTCTGACCATTACTGCCCGCTGTTACTGTTACACTCCCACCCGCACCCGCAATATGTATGTCCACTCCCGCCCGCACCCGCAAAACTCTGAAAATGTATTCCCGCACAATAATAGAGATGCACTGATTTTGTGTCTTCTCCCGTCCTGCAGGAAAAAACCCCCCACATATTTGTATTGATATTATTAAAGAGATTCATGGGGTTGTTTGCGTCATTTCCCAAAAACAATTGAGAAACTTCTCCAAACATCAAACTTTCCTTGCTCTTAGCTTCTGTGCAGTAAATCAGCGGTCCCCAACCTTTATTGCAGCAAAATTTTCATGGAGCGGGATATTATATGTGGCGGACACACACTGCAGCAACGCTGCAATAAAGGCAGAGACACGTCATAAGGCGCACTCTGCACTTTTATTTTGACACGCTAAGCATTGTACATCACACAGGTGTCATCATGCTCTCCCCTTCCCACTCATGGGGCTAAAACGAAGAAACACAACAGGAAGGAATAACTAAGGATGAAACAACATAACTGCCAGATGAAAGGACACATAGGCAAAAAGAAACACCCGTGATCAACCCTATTTGAGCCGAGTTCCTCAGCCTGTGGAACTCCGAAAGCAGACCAGACATGCACGTGACCGACACAACAATACAACAAAGTGATATGATATGACCTGCATGAAAACGGTGGTATTTTCTAAACATAACAACAAACACGAATTATGACATGAGCAACATCCTCTCTGCCGGCAAAACTCTGTCGCTTTTATTATAACATTTAAACATGCCTTCAAAATAAGTGCATGGAAATCCAACTCAGCACAATGCTGAATGGTTGGAGGGAAGCTCCCGTTGGGATGAATCCGTATTTTAAGTAGAACTCCTGATACTGTCTATTAAATGTAGCTTTCTTTTTTTGGGAGTCGACGGCTCCTCTTCTGTCTCCTGGCTGGGCATTTTCACCTTGGCAAAGAAACTTTCCAAAGATGTTTGTTTTTGATTCATTTTGTTAGTTCCTGGGTTTTATTTTAGCGGTATCCTATCACGTGACCCAGAAGAGCAAATTGGCCTGCGTCAAGAGTTACATAGACGGATGGAACAGAGAATCGGGCAATTTTTCAAAATAAAACATCTTCCAGATTCCGAAAAAAATAAAACGGAAGTCATGTAAGTTATTTTATTTTTTCTGTGCGGCGTACCAAATGACCTACGGACCGGTACCAGTCTGCGGCCCAGGGGTTGGGGACTGCTGCTGTAAATACCTCGTTTGAGGTTCTTTTCTACATCATCTATTGACATCTATTGACATCTTCTCCATCATGTCGCAATGCAGCCATCCTAATCCCGCGGTGTTTGTTTTTAGCCGCCCGCTCCCGCCCGCAGAAAATTCAAACCGCCCGCAAGATTTGGGTTGGGCGGGACCCAATCCCACTGGAGCCCTCTACACACAATATTCTCATTACTGATATACATGAAGGGAGATGTAGAAAAAGACAAAAACAATGCCCATGTCCGTATTTGTGCAAAGGTGAATAAGCAGGTCGGTTGAATGAATGTGTGCCTGTTAGAGAGTACCTTGATCACACTGAACGCTCCAGCAAAGGCAGGGGGCCCGGGCCCCACACCCCAGAGCCAGGGGCAGACCGCGCAGCAACCCGACCGATCCAGGCATTCAAGAGGCTCACCGTCAGACAAAGATCCAGGAGCAACCACCCTCCCGTGCACCTGACCCCCACCACAGAAAAGGAGATGGAGGTCAGGACCCAGCAGCCCCCCGGTCGAGGAGTAAGAGGAACAGCGAACACGAAGACCCAGAGCCCCGGCCCTGGCAACCACCCCAAGACGCACCGGGCCTGTACCTATTGCCCAGACCATTCGAGACCTACGCCAGTGTCCAGACGAGAGGCACACCACCGCCTGGGAGTCCAGAGCCCCCACCAGCCCCCAACCTCAGAGGCAGCCCGGCACAGCCCATGGTCAGCCCACACTGCACACCGGTGCAACCTGGCCACCAGCCCCACCGAGGTCAAGAGTGGGGGAAGCAGCAGAAACCGACCGCCCGAGTGAATTGGAATTGGAAGGCGGACGCAGGTCACCAGCGGAGATCCCAGACAGGGCCAGGGGACGGTGAGCCTGAGGACCAGGCTCTATTTGCTGTGAGCAACAATGGAAAACATCGGGGTGTCCCGGTATCAAGAGAGGGGGCCCACCTGGCCCCAGGGGATGCTGTCCAGCCCGCTCAGATGTTGAAGACTCTCTCCCTGCACAGAAAAAGAGCCTCAAGATCAGGGGGGGAAGGAGGGACCACAGCACCACCAACACCCCGGCAGCAGACGCCGGCCCATCCCACTCAGCCTGGGGGGCAGGGAACAGGGAGCAACGTGACCATACCCCTCTTGTTGTGTGTGTATGTGTGTGTGTGTGCTTAGCTCAGTTTTTAAATTTAGGCTCCGGTGTAATAGTTCCAGTTTAATAACTGTTTTTGACACCAAAAAAAGAGTATTTTCTGACAAAAATGGGGAGTGGGGGACGAGACACGAACTTCCAGGGCGAGAGGACAGCGTGGCTTGAGCAGCAGGAGACGAGGAGGAACCAGCAGCACCCGTAGAGGAACAGACCTGAAGGCGTAGAACAAGGCAAGGTAAGTACGTGACTTAACTTGGCAAAAAACTAGACTTAACTAGAGACCAGGCGTAGGCACCGGAGAGAGTATAACGGACTGGCGTAGACTGCTGGGATGGAACTCCTTAAGAAGGTCTGTTGGTGATGAGGTTTAGAGGTGTAGCTGGTTCCAATCAGGGAGCAGAGAGGGGAGGCAGCTGACGGAGGCACCGTAGCAGCCATTGTTGTTAAGCTCTTGCCTAAGTCTCGCTCTCCATCTTGTTCTCAGGATTCCATTACTACAAGTGGTCGCCTGAGTCACCTTCATTCCAGCATCCAAGCCTCAGTATTCCTCTTGTCACGCCACAAGCCTCTGCTGATTCAAGGTTGTATCCACCAGTGACGCCACGGGCCGCAGAAACTATCCATCCTCGTTGTGGGCTCCCCTTGGATGTGACGGCTTCGCCAACAACCTACAAAACCAAGAACCAAAATTAAAACACTTCTACTTACCTCTAAAACTCACCTGTGTCTTCTTCTGAGTTTCAGCGTCTGGGTCTGTTTTGTCCTGCTTGTCATGACAAAACCTTTCTTCTTGTCTTCACCGCAGCACAGCCGCTCTGCAGCCAGCATCTTTGATCAAAGATTCTCTCTTCTTAAACCATCGTACAGTTTATGATTCAATAGAATTTTCGTTTTTGTGTGTCAAATTTTTAAACATCTATGAGGGAAATGTTGAAACCCTGCTAATAAATTCTACCGCTGAATGATTTATTCTTCTCTTTTAGTTACTTATGTAAAATGTGCTATTTGTCTATTTGTCCCTCATTCCAACCAGTTACACCAGATTGTTTCCCTTACTGTAACTGTTTCTGTCCCAGGTTTATTTCAGTACACTTTTACTTTTTTTCCTCCCAATCTTTAAATACATTCATTGGATTTTTCCCTGGCTTAAACTATATGCGAAATCTGGAGGATCAAAAAGACTGGTGTAATAATGATTTCAAATCAGTCCCAAATAACAAAGGTCTTTGAAAAAACAACATGTGACTGATCCTTTTCACTATGTTCTTGCAAAGACCAAAGCAGGTCACACTTGTCACTCTCCCATTCACACACACATTCATGCACAGACGGAAGCAGAGTCGTAATGGGCAATGGGCCAAACCAGGCCACCCTATTGCTTGTCTAAGTCAGTGTTTTTCACCCTTTTTTGAGCACACTTTAACCTTGACAAAAATCCTGCGGCACACCAGCATCCAAAAAAAAGGAGAAATTGTACAGCCCCTCCGCAATCTCACATGCACTTTTGTGATAATTGTGGCAGAAAAAGCTTGAAGTTGCTGCTGTTTTTTTCTAAAAGATGTAATAAAAGTTAAGTTAAAAGATTTAAAAACTGTTTGATGTGTGTTCGTTGTGGTTTCAAGACGTTTAACAAGGAAGACTCATTGTGCACTTTAACCCAATGCATCATGGGAGATGTAGTGCAAACAGCCACCGAAAGCAGACAGTCTCCCTTCTCTGAGCGTCATTGTTTTGTTCACTTGTTCCACGGTCTGATACCGGATTCTGTGAAAAGCTACACCGCTAAAGACGAGCTTTAGCTGGTACTTTTGTTGGAACTGAGTGACTTTATGAGCAGAATCACAACAAGGAAGTGAAGACTTTAACCACTTCTGATTGGTCAGACTGATGATGGGTGATTAAGCCTCCAAGAATGATTGGTGGAGACAGTTAAAGGGGCGGGACTTTTCCCGAAAACAGCTGAAGCTACGGCTAAATCACGGTACCGTCACTCTTATCAAAATGTCTTTAATAGAATCAAATAAACACAAAGAAAAAAGTATTTCATGATTTTTTATATTCCTAACTACTCAGTGTTTTATCAGGGCCTGTTTGGATGAACACAGAGCTGATATCCTGGAGATGGGAAATGTTTTTAGATGAGTGAATGGGCAATTTCCCACGGCACACCTGACCAACTCCACACTGGTTGAAAAACACTGGTCTAAAGAACCAAATATCTGTGCTCTAAAAAACTGAAATTGCAAACAGTTTTTGTTAAAACCAATTAGGATCCTGCCATTATTGCCTTTCAAATAAATGTTGACGTTGAAATCAACGGTCCAGATTTAAGACAGATAGTAGCTGACCGTAAACATGTAACAATTACATTAATATCAGTTTTCATATTTCCTTTCTTACTCCTAGAATATGAAAAAAGGCAGCAGAGAACAAGGAAGTCAAACATTTTAACTGTCTTTCCTGTAGTTGCTAATTAAAGAGGAAATCAGGGACTTCATTCAGACAGTCATCTATACTTATATTTTTCTGTCACTTTTGTGACACAGACATACACATCTCAACAATTTGGTTGTCATATGTTTCAACTTATCAAAGCAATGTTGTGTTAAGATTAGTTGCTTTGTTTTTATTTTTGTTGCGTGATGTTCCGCCCAGCTAAATACAGCAGTGATGAATTCTGGACATGCAAGTATTAGATAAAAAAGTTAAGAGTCACATTCACTAGGCCAGTTACTCATGTAAAAACATATTGCCACACAAAAAAGAGTCGTCCAATTGTTTTATCTAATTAAACTTCCACTGTGGCGTCAGAGTAAAACTAGAAAAACCTGTGAAATTACAGGACAAACTTCTCTTTAATGGAAACCAGCATCACTCCACCCTTTTCCTGAGTCTAATGTCATCCTGTGTTTGTCTGTAAATATAAAAAGGTTGCTGTTAACCAAAAGGATCACAAATCCACTCACTGCCCAGATTGCCCTTCAAGCAAGGACAATCTCTGTAAGTAGATTATCATTTCTATTGCTGTATGTTAAATGTTTTCTTCTAATTTCATGCTGTTTTTAGGTGCTCATATATAAATTTCTAGAAAATAGTTCTTGTAACAACTTTATTATACTTAACTAAAATCGCAACAAAAATGTAGGGACCTGAGAGATTATAGGTACATCCTTTAATTTGGTTTTAACAATTTCTAAGTTTGATTGATAATTTGGAGGGTTTTTATATCTAAATAAAAAGAGAAAAACAAAATCTTAAAAGACCTTAGTCTAAAGAATTAGCAGGCTCTTAAAAAATTAAATTTTATGTCTGTAGAGATGTATAAAAACTCTCACGAGAGACCATTGGTCGATCATCACACAAGCAGGAAAATGATCTCCAATATTTCAACTGCTGAACATTTGTTTATTTCCGTTTTGAAATGCTATTGCTAGTTTTCAAGTTGTGTATCTGGTGCATTCATTTTTTTCTTAATTATTTCATTTCATGGTAAATAGTACTTTTATTTTAGGTTGGACTGTGAGTATGGCTACTTTGGCCAAAATGATACACTCCTTAGTGTGTTTAAATATTATTTTTTAATATTTGCCAAAATTACAATCAAATGAAGTCCAGAGAAACAATAGTAAAAGTGACTAAATTAATTGTAACTCTAGATACTGTAATTGGTTCCAATATGAGTAAGAAGGAAGATACTTTCATGCCCTTCCACCATATAAATATTTTTGTAATAACTATTCAAACACATTTTCATTTATTTGTGATTACTTTACTTACTTTTGATTACTTTTTTAGAGACAAAAGAAAAATAAAAAGATCATCATCATGATTGCACACCTTTGCTTCATTCTGCTTTTTGTTGGTAAGTACAATTATTTTTTTTCTACAAATTATTAATAATTTTTCCCCAGACATAAAATTGGACTCAATATCTAACAATGTTTTAACAATAAAAACTATGTTCAACAGCTTCTTCATGTGGACAAACAAGCCCAAATGCATCAGCATCATCTAATGCAACGGCAATAACTACGCCAACAAGTGGAATAACCATCAATCCAGTGACAACTGGAACACTAACCCCCACTAGCACATCCTCACCAACCCCCACTAGCACATCCTCACCAACCTCCACGAGCACATCCTCACCAACCTCCACGAGCACATCCTCACCAACCTCCACGAGCACATCCTCTCCAACCTCCACTAGCACATCCTCACCAACCCCCACTAGCACATCCTCACCAACCCCCACTAGCACATCCTCACCAACCCCCACGAGCACATCCTCACCAACCCCCACTAGCACATCCTCACCAACCCCCACGAGCACATCCTCACCAACCTCCACGAGCACATCCTCACCAACCCCCACTAGCACATCCTCACCAACCCCCACTAGCACATCCTCACCAACCCCCACTAGCACATCCTCACCAACTCCCACGAGCACATCCTCACCAACCCCCACTAGCACATCCTCACCAACCTCCACTAGCACATCCTCACCAACCCCCACTAGCACATCCTCACCAACCTCCACGAGCACATCCTCACCAACCCCCACTAGCACATCCTCACAAACCCCCACGAGCACATCCTCACCAACCCCCACTAGCACATCCTCACCAACCCCCACTAGCACATCCTCACCAACCCCCACTAGCACATCCTCACCAACTCCCACGAGCACATCCTCACCAACCCCCACTAGCACATCCTCACCAACCTCCACTAGCACATCCTCACCAACCCCCACTAGCACATCCTCACCAACCTCCACGAGCACATCCTCACCAACCCCCACTAGCACATCCTCACAAACCCCCACGAGCACATCCTCACCAACCTCCACGAGCACATCCTCACCAAACCCCACTAGCACATCCTCACCAACCTCCACGAGCACATCCTCTCCAACCTCCACGAGCACATCCTCACCAACCCCCACTAGCACATCCTCACCAACCTCCACGAGCACATCCTCACCAAACCCCACTAGCACATCCTCACCAACCTCCACGAGCACATCCTCTCCAACCTCCACGAGCACATCCTCACCAACCCCCACGAGCACATCCTCACCAACCTCCACGAGCACATCCTCTCCAACCTCCACGAGCACATCCTCACCAACCCCCACGAGCACATCCTCACCAACCTCCACGAGCACATCCTCACCAACCCCCACGAGCACATCCTCACCAACCTCCACGAGCACATCCTCTCCAACCTCCAGGAGCACATCCTCACCAAGCACCTCCTTCACCACGGCACCAACAACTTCTTCTGCATTTCCTCACAAAATCAGCCTCTTCTTGGCCTTTGTGGCAACAATGACACATTTTTTTTCTGTATGCCAGTAGATCAACTGAGAGTCTGCTTGCCGTTGATCAAACATGATTTAAAGGAAAGGAAAGAAGGACAACTTGGCTCTCTAATGGTGTTATTAGTCTGTATGATGAAAGCTTGTAAATGTCTTGTTATTTATGTACACATAGTGTATTTTTTTTATGCTAGTTGATTTCTTGACATTTATTTATCCTGGACATTACGAGTTCTTCATGATCATCTTTTATTAGAACTAAGACCCCTGATGTAATTACTTTATTTAAGATATATATTTATTCATATTTCTATGATTACGTTTGTCTCAACTACTCGAAAACTATTAAAATGAATTACTGCTTTATGAAAATAAATTTTAATAAATGTTAAAATGTTCTGCCAAACTTTGAATTAAAAGTGAAACAGGTACATCTTCGTTGTGTCTTCTTTCATGTGGATTTTAAAATGTTTTTTTTCTAAAACAGTTGTGGCTACCGAACATTGGTCCACCTTCCACCAGAGGCAAGGTGGGGTTCAGAGTCTTGCCCTGGGACACTTTGACATATAGCTGGGTATTGAACCGCAATCTTCCGACTCAAGGCCAAGTACCCTACCACTGCACCAAGGCTGCCCTTGATAGCTTACAGCCCCTCACAACCCCAACCTAACATTACAAAAAACTTCAGAGCTGGTGGAGTTTGTAGCCCATCTGTTTTTGATTCACAATGACTGGAATTAAGAAATGCTCAGACCTGCAACTTTAAGTTAGGGTTTCTTTATATTTGTCCTCCACCATGAGGGAACTGCCACAACATGTAAAACACACCCAAAACACAATTTTCATTGGAGTGGGTCTTTGAGCTACAGGTGACTGTTAAATATCCCTAATTATTGCATTTCAATCCTTTTCCTGATGTTGTGGGCAAAACCAGTTTGACAGGTTTGAGACCTTTGATTCCGTATTTTTGCAATTTTTATGCAATGCAGTAAAATTAAGTTTGGCAGCAACAGATCTTTATTTTTAATATTTTAATCAAACCAATTAATTCACTTCTACCTTAATGTCTACGAGACCTCTTGTAAAAGATAAAAGTTTTTTTTTTTCAATATCTGTTTTTGTAATGTTTAGTATTTTTTGGGATAAAAATCTTTTTAATGTGTGTTGGTGAAAATAAATTGATAACCTTTTTTATTTTACATAAATCCAAAATGCCTGTAAATTACTGTAAACACAGTAAAACAGGGATCAACAATGCTGAAAAATAGGAAGAGTTTTATTTATTATTTTCATCTTCCTACACTAAACATATGTTTTTTCTTATTCAACATACTCAGTTTAGTTTAAACTGTACTCACTTTAAACTATTTAAAGGGAATTTTGCTCAGTGGAGCAGACAGAAATCCAACAAGTTAGAGGCACTCAAACCAGCAAACATGAATTTGCATGCCTGGACTACAATAAATCCTTTAATCCTTTACAAATATTAGTGTATCTCGTCTGCGCTGGCTTAGATTTGCTCTACTGACTGTATTTATTCAACTCTAATGCATAAATATAATCTCTCAGCACTCATTCCAGATATTTCAGTCCACGCCAAACGGAGAGTAATAGGGAGTTTGTCTTAACGCTCTTTAAATTCTAAATAGCAACTTAGTCAAGTATGACAAACGAAAAGGCGTGAAGTTGTCGTCACCTTTTGTGTTTCCAGTGGCTATTCCATTGTAGACCCACGAGGACAAGCCGTGTTTCTGAGAAAACGGCGTCAGAGAACAAGGGTGTTTTCCTGAACTAATCACAATGGAATCTAAGGCGTTCCTTTATACCTTAACAAAATGCGACATATAAGGCTTTTTAAGATTTCAATTCAGAGCAACTATATTTTAAGATATTTTGATGGAAAAGAGCTGGAGATTGAGCTAGAAACTCTTCTGAGGATCGCTAATCCAATTTTTGAGCAGCAGCTTTCATCGCTGACTGCATGACAAAATATTACTCTCTAAAGAAAACACCTTAAGGTATCTGTATTTCTAAGAGTTACTCTTTAGAATGACCAAAAGTAGCAGGAGAGGCAGTTCAACAAATCATACACACTGTAGTGCCGACTAACCCCTAGAGTTCAGTATGATGTTGGTCCACCTTTTGCAGCTATCACAGCTATTTTTTTAACTTAAGTTTTATTTTCCATTTTTTTTAAACAAGATGTAACACTAATGTACATGACATCAAGCAAAATAAGTCTTACAAACAAAGAGAAGAAGAGTATCTGTCCCATCTTTTCTTATATTTCCCTTCTGTCAATCTCAAAACAAAAGTCATATTTTCCGTGATGTAGATGTCTTCCACTATTTCTGTCTAGTCTGTGATGGTTGGTGGTTCTGGCTTAACCCTTGTTCTATCCTAGGCACTTTAACGTTGGGAGTGGGGTCATCTAGACCCACTAGACAGTGCAATGAACTTTTTTTCTTCAGTGATTTGTGATCTTCACTGGTGTCCATGGATGACATGAAATCCTCTCCACCTTTATCCACCTTTGTCATGGTAGGGAGAACACGTCAATGGAAGGGGGGGGGGGTCATCTGGACCCCATGGGATAGCACAAGGGTTATGCCATCTTCTGGGTATTGCTTTCCTTGCTGCAATTAGGAATATTTTCACCAGGTACTGATCTTGAGCTATGACTGTTTCAGAAATTTTACCCAGATGTACTACTTGAGTGAATGGGATTGTATAGCGCAGAGCGTTTGTTAAAACATGATGGATGGAATGCCAGAATTATCCTATTTCCGAACAGCTCCAGAAGAAATGAAAAGGATTTGCATTTACTGCATCACATTGTCTCCAACACGTCTGTGGATCTGCTGATTGTTTGCTTTTAACTGAAGGTGTAATAAAGAAGGGTTTTCCAGTTAAATTCCTTCCATTTCAGTGATGTGGTAGAAGACTGAGTTGATGCACAAATTGAATACCATTCTTTCTCTGAAATAGTGATGGACATTACATTTTCCCACTTTTCTTTAACATATAAAGTTTTTCTGACATGAAATGAGGCTGTGGTACAAAATGATTTTGGATGTTTGATGTTGGTACGCTCCAATTATTGCCTCTAAGACTGGATTTTGTTCGCTCCCGTCTTCTGATCTAATTTCTTTGTTAAAACATTCCCTCATCTGGAGGTATAGAAAAAAATTGTGATTGGTGAATCCAAATTCCACCTTTACGTCCTGGAAGTCCCTCATCTCGTTCTTTTTTGTTCTTGTGGCATCTAGGTAGATCAGAGCTGCTTTTAGTTTGTTTTCAGTTACGGTGTGAATTACATGCAGGCTTCTTCTAATGTTATCCTGGGCTTGTCTGCCTGTCACAAAACCAGTTTGGTCTTCATCGATTAACTCAGCAATAAATGCTTCAAATCTTTTAGTAAAAATAGATGTATAGATTTTGTAATCCACGTTTAACATTGATATCGGTCTATAATTAGCACAGTTGTGTCTATCTTTAGCTATCGCAGCTTTTATAAATGTTTGGACAGGTAATAACACAATTGACAAGAAAATCAGTAAAAGAAAAATCCAATGGAAGGCGTGCTGGGTTTTTGTGACAGACAAAACATTCAAAATTATTAATTATCATCAAGACATGGGCATAATATTCACCTTAGATTAAATTTCACAGAATAAGTGCAAAAATAGAAGCTGATTTCTGCCAGAGTGGCTGGTTGGCTCAGTTGGCTGTGCGTAGGGGTGGCGCAATGAGCTTCATCCGGTGTGTGTCCTTGGGCCAGACCCTCTGCGCTGCCTCTAACCATGACAACCAAACAAAACAAGAACATGTCATTTTATTCAGTTTTACCATTTTTAGCCTCACAACACCAAACTAAGAGGTTATTTATGAGTTTACACATTAGTTACAGGATATTATTTTATATAAAATATGCAGAGTCCAGTAAATGACTCAAGTCTACATTACATTCATCCCATTATGATGTTTGTGTCACACCTTCTCATGCTTTGTTTCATTGAATCACCAACGATCACTTGGGTTTCGACTCACACCCAAGACCTAATGATGAATCCTTTGGTGGCTTTAACAGTTTCACATGATAACCACAGTTGAATAAAATAGGTGTTTATGTAACTTTAAAATAGACAGTCAGTAATCATATACACTCTCATTTTATTTGTTTTCTTTTTAATATAAAGTTTTTATAGTATTTTTTGTTATCCTTTTACCTCTGAAGAAATGAGTGACGCACTCCTTTTTCCTTTGAAAATCTTATTCAAACTACTTTATACAATAACTCCTTTCTTATTCACATGCATCTTATTTATGTTTATTTGAATCTTTGTTTTGAAGTTATTTTGGCATCACTGAACTGTCTGTCATTTTAAAACACTGGTATGTAAAGAGGTACTACACAGAAACAAGTCAAGAATTTATTGAGCTGAACGACAAAAAATATTGCATTTAACTACATTTTTGAAGTTTGTTCCTGTGTTTCTGATCAGTAGTGACACACAGCAAGGGTAAGTTGAGTTCAAGCAGACTGTCAGTAAAGATGTTACACTTTAAATGTTGTAAACTTGCCGTGCTTTTATTTTTATTCCATTTGAAAAGCCCTTTTTCTAATTTGATGCCACATCAAGTCACCTGTAACGATAAACTTCAGCGAGGCTTTCTTTGAAACACAACAGAAACCACAACAATGATAATGTGGGTGTGTCGCCCTCTGGAACCACCCAACCAAAGCATGTTGACACTGACGCACTTATGAAACAGTTAGGCTGCCAAGCACCAGCTTTTGACTTTGCCCAGATTACTCTTCATGCGCCCTCGGGCAGTTTTCTGACTGCTCCAGCTGTAGTTCAGGAATATGAACAGCAGAGGGCAGAAACAGAGTGGAATTCCAGCACACATCAAGTGTTCTGCAGCTTTTTATTCATTTATTATCTATCTTTTCCAGGAATATCCAGGTGAGAGCACGTGAGTGTACAGCTCTGCTTTAAATGGAGTCAATGACAATCTTTTGCAATGACTGACATGGTGTTTCTGCACATCATTGATCATCATATTTGATTTTTAGTCTCACTTCCTCTTCTCTGACTTTAAAAAGTACAGATTAGTAAAAACATTTCATTATTTTTGCATTAGAAAATAGCACAGTCTCTTAAAAGAAAATAAAAAGATAAATACATTTAATAATTACAGGATATTAGAGTTTGTGGAGCCAACTTTTAACGTGTCTCTTTCTGTTCTTAATAACATCAAAGAAAATGTCTTGTGATATGTGAGTATATCTCGTGATTGGACCTTATTGAGGCACTTAAGTGCCACTTATTGACAGATAGGTATGATGTATACAGACCGTACGGGAGTCTGAGAGCATTTCTAAACAATTATTGAAACACAGTCATTATTGACAGCCTTTTTATGATGGTCTTTACGTACAAAGTATAGCTCTCATGTCTGAAAATTAAGAAAAAAAAGTGTGAGTCACACTGTGTGCTAATGTTGTCGCTTGTTCCACTCATGTGTCAAAGCTCTCTTCAGGTTGTCATATTCTATTCTGCTTCAGAGTTCTTTTTCTTTTTAGCAAGGGTGAAAACTAAATTTTACAGTTCCTGTTCAGTAAAAATATCTGCAAATGTCAATTTGAAAACTGCAGAGAAGCAAATACTGGTGCAGTAAAAGAGACGTGTGTTTTGAAATGTCAGAATGTATTTCATAAGGTTTTCAGAAGAGTTGAGGGGTTGTCAGATTCAAAGATGATTTACGAGCCCCTAAAATCTGAATTTTTACTTTTTTTTTTTTTTACTGGGTGTGAATCTTTCTTTGCTCAAAGAAATAAATGGTTACTTATTTAAAAAGTAAAATAATTTATTAACCTCAGCACCATTCTAGCAAAAAGTCCTAAAACTCAAGTTTAAGCTTTGTTAAAGCAATCATTTTAAATTTGACTATATTTCATTTTTGCTTGCATGCTCTGGATAGGACAGATTTTACAAATTGAAGACTTTTTCCAGCGTATATTACAGAATGGGCGTGGTAATAATTATTGAAAAAAGTGGGAAAAAAAAATGTATTAATGTTAGAAACTTTTTTTGTTCTGCTTTGGTCTCCAGTTTTACAGATGCACAGCCTAAAATAAAAGATGTGATCAAATATTTAATTGTAAGTGGAATAATTTTCAGATCTTATAATTTTATTCTGTGATTTCCTTTAAACCTTTATTGACAGTTTTTTTTATGTCAACTTGAGATCTTTGAAATTAAGTTGATAATTTTATTTGTGTGCCCTCTTGTGAAAACAATTTGGGGTCAAAAAGGACTGAGCAGCAGCATCCATGCACACATTTCCATTCCAGCAATCTGTATTTTTTTCTGACTTCAACCCAATGCATCCATTTTTATTTTGCCGAGAAATCAATAAAGCTGTAGGGAGCTTAGGCTTTTAGTGTTCCTCTGTGTTCCCACTCTTCAGCAGACATTTTGCTTATGCAGACCTTTACATAGAATAAATAAGTTAATTCCAAAACGCCTCTATACTTTAACTCATCTGTCAGAATTTAAACTGCTTAATGCAAATTCTTTCCTTTTATGCTTTGATTTTTAGTGCTAATATTCTCTGAATTAAAAGAAGAAGCGGCCAACTTGGCTGCTCTTCAAGAAGCTTTTAGAGGATTAAGACTAAAATGGAAAATCCCTTTACTGTTTGTACATTAGAGGCTGTGGAGTGTAAGGCTGCAGTGCTGCACCTTCTCCTCCATCAGCTGCTTTAAACAAACAATTAACACGTGCTCCTTTTAAACAATAAATCTGAAACCTGTTAGTAGTGTTTCTGAAATCCAAAGGAGGCCTACAACCTAATTGTCTTTCCTTTTAAACTCTTGAGAGCAGAACGATTTTTTTTCCTTTCTAAAAGGAAAATTTCCATGAATCGGATTTCCACCTATAGCGTTTTCATTAACACTTTTGCTCTTTGATATACCCTTATCTTTAAACCTCTGCCAGCACAATCAGTTTTTTCTTCTCCTTTTCTATCAGTTGATGTGAAAAAAAACAGCTAAATCTGATGCTTTTTAAGCATTTTTCCCTTAAAAGAATGAGGTATTTGCCTCGCTGCCTTTTCTTCCATTTGCTTTTCCTTATTGTTGCTGTGCCAATAGCTTCAGGCCTGCTTTCCTTTGAGGTCCCCTGCTTTTGCCTCTGTCGCGGCTGACTTAAGAGAAAAGGCGAGTAACATCAACTTGGATGCTTTGATGTTTCATTGTGCCAACAGGGGAAGATTTCTGCTTTTGAGGAAGAGCTGCAGAGGAGGCAGAAGGAAGTTAATAGCATAATTCAGTCAAATCTAGTGGGTTGTTTGATTTAGAGGCTGTAAAACTACCAGACTTGACACATAAGAAGTGTCAGAGGGTGTTCTTTCCGCTCAAGGTTGTTTCTAACGGGTTGTGTTGTTCTTGGAAGCTGCAGGAAAAAACAAAAGCCAATATGCCTGACAGTGCAGAAAGCAAAAATTGGCAGCAGTGACGTGTTCCAGCACCCAGTGAAACAGTGAGAGCTCAGATCTGTTCTGTCTTGTCTCCTCACAAGGTTTCTTCACTTTACTATCGTGTGACTGGTCAAAAATGTTACACTGTGCCAAAAATAGAAAAACTAATGTGTGACGTGGAAAATACTTAGTAATAATAAGTGACGCGTTTTAGACTATTACCCGTTTATGCTAAAACTTCTACAACTCAACTAATATTAGTACTAGATCACAGGGAAATGGTCAAATCCTTGGCATTTAAAATCTTAAACTTAATCTTTAAATCCTGATTAAATCTTTTTTTTTTTTTTAACTCTACAGGTTAAATTGCCATTAACGTAAAGCACATTTTCAGTGTTCAACATTTCACTGTCAGGTAAGTCTTCCAGGCCCACATAAGAAGAAACAAGTTGGTATATAATGTATGCTAATGACAAAAATGAATCATTCAAACTGAAACATTTCAGTGAAACAATGTTGAAAGTATACCGGAACTCTGTGCCAGCCATCCAGTCATTTCAATAGTCAAGCAGACTAAAAGACAACGTCCTGCAGCCTTTCTCTACAGCCAGTTTTCTTTTAAAGAAATATGGCAAACATATTTGTGTTTAGAATAAAGGCATTTACTTTGATTTTTTTAATGTTTTCATCCGAGTAAAAAAGCAACCATATCTCTTTTCATATTTTTCATATTTTTTCTTTATTCATTTACTTCCCTTACGGTTAGCTGTGCCCTCAAAACTACATGGACAATTCCAAGCTCTATGGAGAAGACAAGTTGTCTTAAAACCACTTGAATTAGATTAGAGTGTGGAATAAAAACAGAAACAGCTAACATATATATTCCTCAATGAAAGAACGACCTTTGAACAAAAAACAAGTTATCATAATTTTGTCATGAAATGGATTCTCTTTGAAATGTAAACAGGATTCTGGCGTTTCTTTAGATTCCTGAACAAGGACGTTGTTAAACTAAATACATGGACTTGTCCTCGTGACTGGAGGCACTGGAAGCTGAAGAAACTTCTCATCTTGTTCAAGTTTGAGCGCTGAGGATGCTGCAGAGTAGATGCACGGTGACTGTGAACACATCAAGGTTATTGAATCCATCTGCAGGAAATTGCTGAGGGAGGTGAAAGTGGGTCAGGGTGCCAGTCCTAAAGACACGCGCACACACACACACACACCTAGACACACACACACACACACACACACAGACAAACTGCATACAAATGATACATGTCTAAATGCAGCCTGTGCTGTCCAGCGCTGATTGTGTGTGCATGTGGGTCAGTGCTGTAGAGACATAAATCAGCCAGGGCACTTGTCATTTGAAGATCCCTCCTATTGTGGATAAACAACTTCTATATTGTAAATCATCTCTTTTTTTATTAAGTGGGCTTAAAGGGAGGTTAATGGATGTCTGTGGAGGATGAATGTAAATTAATGGAAAAGTCTTCTCGTATGACCGAAACATCATGATGAATGTGAAAGGTGTCTGCATCATTGAGGCTTCACTCTGAGGACCAAAGAAGGAGGGAGGGAGCGAAAACAGTATAAACAACAGCTAAATGAGTAAACAATTAAACTGATAAATGGGTTAGGTTGAACTGAAGAGGAGGAATGGGGAGACGGATAATTTAGATAGACGTTTCAGCATTAGAGACCGAATCAATCGAGTTTTTGGCCAACATTATGTTGATTTGGAGTCTTTAAAGTAGTAGTAGTTTGTGTCACTAAACCAGCAGTGAGTCACCAACGCCCCGAAATGCACAAGAAACAATACAGTAAATAAACTAAACCAACAGGGAAAAAGATAATGAGATTTCTTTTAGTCCAAACATTGGCTGTTCTTAAGGCATATATGGTTATCTGAGATATGTTCTTCATTCTGTATTTTCTGCACTGCCTTTATTAGTTTTAATGGAGGACTGGACCTACTTCAAACATTTTTTTTTCCTTTTCCTCCCTTATACAATTGTAAAAAATCTATGTGTGATGCAACTTCAGCTGTCTGTAGGAGGGGCAGAGTCAACTGATGCACTAGATTGTTAATAACAATGTGCCCTTAACTTTGATAAGTACCCACAAGCAGGGCAGTTGCTCATGAGGAACATGGTTAAAGACTACTGGTTTAGAGACAGTGGAGCAGAGAAAGAGACAGAAGGTGTCCTAGCAAGACAGCATAAAAACATAGGACAGAAGTCTTAGAAACCAGCACCATCTCTACATCTACAGATCTTTATCTGCTATAAACTTCTTCACACTCTGATGACACTTGAGCTGCCTAGTGTGAAGATGAGTAACAGGTCAGTCAAGTTCAAGTGTGTACTTTGTCTGAACAGTAGTGTTATGCAAGAAACTGGTATAGTTTCACATGCTTTGCCAACACACAGAACCATGTTGCTACTAAATTCTTAGTTGTTCCAGTAAACTTAATAGCTTAATGATAGTTGAAAAGGTTCTCAGAAAGCTGTTCCATGTTTAAGACACATTTTTTGTTTGTTTGTGTTGGAACGAGTAGATTATATGTCTAAAACATTTCACCTCTTTATTTGTTGATTTGACTAGATTGTGATTCCATGCTGTGTGTGGGGCTCTGCTGAAAGCTTTGATACTCACAGGCAAAGCTCTTTCTTTGAGAGGTTAAATGACAGCATTCTGGCAGCCGGAGCAGCTGCAAAAAGGGGAACTGGTGAAGGTCAGCTGGTGAGGAGGAAGGAGGTGTGCTGGTGGCTGTTTACCCCTCATTTTCCCGCCGCCTTCTTCCCCTTCCTTGTAATGTTATTTTATAAAAAGCAGGGTAAGCTCATTATGGACGCAACATCAACTCCATTAATAATGCCTTTGGCCTCACGGGGCCATCAATCATACTCAACTCTAAAAGATTATTTAAAATTGCCCCAAGAGCCCGAGGCGCACTGTTTTAAAAGTTGATTGGATTTTATTTATTAGCTTCTAGTTTGATGAATTGATTTTTGTGTAGTCAGACCATACAGTCTGGTAATTCATGAATGAAAACACCGTCACCAGAGAGAAAAAAAACTTTTTTTAATTAGAGTTCTAATTTGTGAAAGATAGTCTAATAAATTGTTGAGTTGTTACTGATTGAGTATTTTATACCACTGGTGTTTTTGTTGCATCATATTAATATTTAAGGGATAAAAATACATGTTGTTCACTGTTGTAATATACCAAAACTCATCATCATTAATGGTGAATGTATGCTAATACAGTTTGTGTTTTAAAAAACTGAGGAGACCCTCTCTAATCATCTAGACTGTTGGTGTGGTGTAAGCCTGCCAACACTTCCCATCATCCCTTTGTTTACACTCTCTCCCGCTAGCTTGCAGCCCTACACAACTCCAAAAATGTCTAGTAATATTGAGGTGATCCAGCCACACAGTTTTAAGCCACGTGCCTGCTCAGATGAGGAAAACTAAGATGTCGATGGATCTATTTGCAAGTGGATGGATCATGATGGAGGAGAGCGGGGAGCTTGTGGCCTGCTGATTGTAGAATTTACGTCATCATGCAAAATCAACTTTTTGAGCTTTTTAGAGTTATATAATCTTAATTCTCCACAAAAACACTCTAAAATTGTATTTTGCTACATTTACACATTTCTGAGTATTCCTCTAAAAACCTGCTCTCTGAGCGCCAGCCCCTCCCAATCTAAGAAAACAAATGGCTTCTCTCATTACGACGTATGCATGTGAGGAACAGCCCCTTCCAGGAATAGTCTGCACAGCCAGCACCGCCCGCAGGCTAATACACAAACCCACTTTAGGTGCTAACGGTGATCAGCAAAAATACTTTCATTTTATCTCTGCACTTTGCAAAATTATCCAAAATAAATCTGTGGTTGAGTTATGAAGTGTTAAATAACCTCACTAACCTTTTTTCCAATGCGGATTCTAACTCAAGAAGAGCAGAATCAGAAATCATGGAAGAGTTGACCCTGAGACATTTTTTAGATAAAAAATGTCAGAGCAGGTTAAATTGCTGATGAGTTATTTTCAGACTATCTATAAAAGATAATATAGCATACAATGTGAATTGAATTGTTCTAATTAGCAACTATTGTTTCCATGTTTTCCAAACATGAGCTGTATAGGCAGCCCAACTAGATATAGAGGATTACAATGAAGTGACCTTTTAATATTCATTAAAGTATATATTTTAGAGGAAAATGTCTTTACCGCTTCAAAAAAGTTGGTTGGTAACTATTTTCTCTTTTCATTCAGTGTATCTGTTTCTTTTTTTTTCTTATTCTTGGTCTGCATTCTATACTTGGCCATCCTCCATTTGCATCATTTTCAGTCCATTATCACAGCAGTGATGACGAGACCTGCTTTAAAAATTTAATATCAAATAAGCTGTGCTTTGTGAATTATTCCTCAATGAAATGTAATGGGTTGAATCGAGTCTATTAGTTTAGTCGTTCTATTGTAAAATGCACATTAATATTAACATTCTTACCAAAAAAAAAGTTTACAACATAAACAAAAATGCCCAGACAAAGCAAAATAGAAATGTACTGATTTTATTTTTGTTATTTTTTTGCTGTTTTCAGTAAATATGTCAGTTGTTTCAGAACAGGGGTTAGTGACACATCATGTTGGGTTGGTACAATACATATTGTATTGTATATTTGTAGACAAAAATGATACTCTTTCTTATAAAAAAAAAGTAACAAGACAGTTACAGACGTACTGCCATAAATTTTAAAAGTACAAGTTATGGTGCAGAAAATCTACTCTGAGGAGTACAACTTTGTACCTAAAGTTACTTAAGTCAATGTAACTGATCAAATGTAGCTTGTAACTATTCCCCTCTGTTCATAGCGAATGAAATATCAATCAACAACGACACTACTTATTTTTGTCATAAAGTATGTCTTATATACATGGGAAGTGGTTATGTAAGGAACTGCAACATTTGGTGTTTCAGGGTTGGATTAATTTTGGGAACAGAATGTGGCGCTGTGTTTACAAAATGCTCCACAGCATGTTATTGAAATGGCAGCATTTTGTTCTTTTGTTTTCTGCAGCTGCAACACATTTATTGGCTGCATTTTTCATGTGTACTTGTGATTTTAACAAAGGTATTCAGTTTCCTGAAGGAAATACCTTAGCCTCGCTGTTACCACAATGGTGATGCATCATTTTATAATTGAAAATTAATCAGTCAACAAAAATGTGAAAAAAAGAATTTTTGTGCTATCTTGCATGGAAAACTGTCAGGAAAGCAAGTATATGTATCTTGCCAGTCCTCATCTTACTTTCATAAGGTTCATTTTTTGGTGCATTTCAGATGTTTTCCTGGTCTGACAAAGCTATGACACAGATTTACACAGAATAGTATTTTAAAATTCATGGCCTCTTCACAAGCATTCGCTCCTCCACTTCAGTAGCTGTCACAGACTCTCTGATTTTATCTGCCATGTTTGAAACAATCACAAACTGCTCTCCTGGCTGAAGTGGCTCTTGAGCAATCTGTAAGATCAACGTTAAGAGACAGTCAACAAGAGTGAAACGGGGGTCTGAATACAAAATTCACAAGAAAAACTGGCCTGCTATTATTTTTCAATTTTCTTTTACCTCATAGTTTTTAAATACGGTTTCAATGTTTTCGGGATCACAGTGGTCTGCAGAGGCCTGACCCAGTTGTGCGCAGGTGAAACAAACAGTCAGATTTATGAGGAAAATACTCGTTGAGAAGAGAAAAAAATCACTGTTTTTTGACTGTTTCAAAAGTGAGCCTTGGCTGTTCTTGTTTGTTTTCTCCCAGAGTTCAAGTTTCCTTTACTAGACATGATGCACCGCAGTCATGTTTTTTTTTTTTTTTTTGCTATGCAATTCCAGCAGTGTTTGGATCAAGTCCACAGCCTGCAGCTGTCTACCCATCCTCCTGTACGGCTGCTGGCAACAAGCCTTCTTGCCTGCATGTTCAGCCTATCCATAAGCATGTCTGCAGCCGAGCATATGTTCTCGCGCAGCTTGTGTCCGGCGTGGCCTCTGCTCAGCTTCAAATCACACACATAGGCTGCTAGTTAACTTGACGTAATTGTGTAAATAAATAATTCAGTTTTCAATTCACTACATGACTTGGTAAAAACTAGGAACCAACGACTCGGACAGGAGCTGGACAAGCGAGAGGAATTCACGGTTTACCACTTACACATTAACAGCCTTGTTGACCTTTGTCACAGTAGATTTCACCTCTGGACAGCATGATAACAAGGTCCTTCAATTTATATTCTTATTTTCCCTCTTAATAATAGGTCTGTTCTCTAAAAAACAATACTTCTGCACACAACATTTCTTTCCTTTCTGTGTTAATGCAAGGATTTCTGTTTTTTTTTAGCTTAGATTTCATGGGATTGGTTTTGATTGTCAGGTTTCTTCCTTGACCTTTGTCCTCTTTGTCAGGTTCAGTTTACCACTTTAAAAGAAATTCCTATTCACCGTAATTTTCTTCCACTCACACAGTGACAGTCAAGTATGTCTTTCTTTCCCCTGCATTTAGGTCTTCTATAACCACTATCCCTGACAGTCGAGGCATTCACACACTGCAGAGGCGCCTGCAGTTGCAGCATCGGTTGATGTTGCCATGGAGATTCACTTCAATAAAACTTGGGAGTTCTAATACTCTAGATTGAAAACCTCATTACTTCACATCTGAAGAAAATCCTGAGATTAGCCCTGCTAAAGATGATGTACAATGCAAATGACTCACAGTCAGAAACATATGCATCTTAAATCTGTGGCTAACTGGTGGTTGCAAATGTAACTCTCCTGAAAAGACCGAAACGTGAAGAGCTGCTTCCAAATCAAAATGCATGAAAAAAGACAGCTGAGATTTTTCTTTAAAACATGTATTTAAACATTTTTTAATGCACAAGTTGACTAACACATGAAAATAATCTAAATGGCTACACTACATTTAGTCACATTCTTCAAATTAAACCATCGAGACGTTTAACAGAAAGCAATATTATAATATTATCATGTGTATTCTCACCTTTAAATTGACAAATATCCACATCATTGCTGGGAATTTTTATCAACAATACAAGTGAAGAAATTGGAAATCTGCAACCAGCTCCTGTGGCACCGAACCAAAAAACTCAGTAAAGTGTGTCATCTACTCCTGCAACCGAATCACCAGCTTTTATTATGTGAACACTAAATATTATGATTACATTTGTGGGAAACACTGTTGGCTCACTGGATGAAAAAAAGAAAAAGGGCAGCAGAAACAGAGTTAATGTTTTTTAACATTTTCTGGCAATTTAAGAAAACAAGAAATGCAAAATGTATGATTTATTTATAATAAATGCTTTAAAAACACTGCTTGTTGGTCCACTTTCTTCATAAGAAGCTCTGAGTTGCCTGTGATAAATGCATTGGTAATGAGAATTTTGAGCCAGAATGTCTGCCGATTTGTCCCAGGTAGGGCTGGCGAGCAGGTTGTCCGGGTGTGCAGTGCGGGCCAGCCATGGGCGGTCCGGGCCTGCTTCTGGGGGTGGGGTCTCAGGACTCCTGGGCAGTGGGGTGCCTCTCATCTGGGCACCGACGTGGGTCTTGTGCGGTTGGGGCATTGGGTCTGGACATGGAGCACCTTGGGCCGGGGGCTCCTGCTCTGCTCCTTCTACTCGTCGGCCAGGGGGCTGCTGGGTCTTGTGGGTGGTTGTTCCTGGTTCTTTGTTTGACGGCGGGGCTCTTGAATGCCTGGATCGGCCGGGCTGCTACGCTGTCTACCCCTAGCTATGGGGTGTGGGGTGCCAGGCCTCCTGCCTTTGCTTGAGCATTCATTGTGATCAAGGTACACTATAAAAAGCACACATTCATTCAACCCACCTGCTTATTCACTTTTGCACAAATATGAGCATGGATACTGTTTTTACACCCCTCTTCAAGAATATTGGTTCTGCAAATCTCCTGTCTACCTGTCTGTGTGAATACGTCTTGTGAGATAAATCTTTAAATAGCTGTGTGCAGACTATATGTCGGTGGTTGTAGGTGTGTGTATGTGAGAACTAAGTAATGCGAGTTATGACTATACATTATCAACATATTTAGATAGCTATTCCAACATTTAATATTTGTTATTAGTTTGTAATACTAGTATTCTCATACCTCTTTGTATTTGAGTTTTGTTAGGTGATGCAAAAGTGGAAGGACACAAAGCCTAGGTTGACTAACTTTTACAATGCCAATTTACAGGCTAGAAACTTCCTTTCACACGTTTTTGAACGTATGAAAGTATTCGTGTTTTTTGCAAGTTTTACCTTTCCCTTTTCAGGTGTCCCTGTTTACACTCTTTGCCAATCAGCTCCTGGTTCTTTTGTAAAATTGAATTTGACACTCTGCACTGAGGTGACTAATCTTTGGTTGAAATCAGGCGCCTACAATGCATTCAAGTAAATGTTCCCTTCTGGGCCGAGAGCCCAGCCTACTGAAGTTTGAAGAAGTTTAATGTTTAATGAAACAGACAAGCTCAGGATGAATCCTTTCCTGGGGGAGGATCATTCAGTGCCAACTTGAGCTCCATTTTACCTCCCCTCTGGGCCTATTGTGAAGAAAAATGATACCCCACTTGCCATGATTTGGATGGGGGCACACTGTGATGCAAATGAAAGCCATATAGCTTGTCTGCCAGGGCTTCCACCCAAAAATCCTCTGGTTTCATCCTTATTGCAGTGAGAGTCTCTGTAGCGTTTTCCACAGACCATTAGCCTTGGATTGATGTGAGCTCCAAACTTCCACTTATTTGATCAAAGCTAACCAACAACCTGTAACGAGGGCTCTTTGAGGCTTTTGTTATTACACAAAGCAACTGAGAGGCTCATTCAGGCTGATCATCTGCAGCTCTGTTTCTCAGCTCGCAGACTTTAGTATTTCCTTTATCCACGAGGAGGGTGACACTGAAAATGCCAAATAATGAAGAAATGACAAAAAATGAAATACAAGAAACAATAAGAAAAGTAAGAGGTATACGCAACAGCTAAAGATAAAATATTACAGTGTGAGCCACTTCTCTTATCTATTAGTATTTTTACTCCCTTGGTTTCTGAGTGTTTACAGTGTTTTCCAAAAACTTGAAAGTTGTGGGTTCTAGTCCTTAGTCAGGTCAATAGACATTTATACACCAATCTCTGGCGCCACCTATAGGACTCTTGGAAATGAAAAAAGAATTCTGAAGTGGGACAAGCGCAAGTCCACCAAAGTTAAAAAAAAAAAAAGACATGCATTTATGAATGCTGACATTTAAGCTCATTACAATTGATTTAACCCTTAAATACCAGTGTTTTAGTTCAAGTGTTGACGTTCTATGAATCACCAGAAGAAGTTTTTCTCTGTCAGAATCTGTTGATTTGGGTTAATTGCTTAAATAGTCAAAGAGTTACATGTAATATTTCCTGTCACCAATGACAGTTCAGGTAGTAACCCTTGTGCTATCCTAGGCACTTTAACATTGGGAGTTGGGTCATCTAGACCCACTAGACAGTGCTCTGAACTGTTTTTCTTTAATGATTTGTGATCTTCACTGGTGTCCATGGATTACATGAACTCCTCTTCACCTTTATCCACCTTTGTCATGGTAGGAGAACACTTCAATGGAAGGGTGGGGTCATAGCACAAGGGTTAAAAGGTTAAAGTTGTCACAAAAAGAAAATAAACCAAAACAATGGAAAGATCACTGAAACCTGACTGTAAATGTGATCAACTTCAAGGTGAAATCTGGAATTTTAACAGTAAAATGAATGGGAAATTGTTGGAAGAACTGCAACATTTGATCCCTCTGGGATGTGTTATGTTGTGTTATATTTGGAATGAAAGGTTAGGGATTGGTCCAAACAAGGACCGGCCTTGACACTCAGCATTGAGGGGATTCTGTCACTAAATTGTTCACAAGCATGGCTAGGATGGCAGTACACACTCTGTGTTATGGTTCAGACATGCGATAGAAAGCGGGGCGAATACATAAAAATGTAGATTATTGCATTGAAACAATGTGATGGCTGTATCACAGTGTTTATAGCCATGGCATATTCCCAACACTTGTACCTTTTACAGAAATTGTAAAAGAACAGTAAAAACAGAATACCAGCAATAAAATAAAAGTAAAATGAAAAACGACTATGCAATGCACTCAACTGTACTCATTTACATGCTTCACATGAAAACACAGGACATTTTATACATTTACTCAAGGAATGTTGCAAAAAGCACAGTGGCTTCATGCTGTCCATTTAACAACTCCAAGAATTTAAAGAATTTGATAAAAGTCATTAAAAACCAGAGCGGGTAGTCTCAGAATTAGTGCTTTCAGCTTTCTCTGTTCTTTAAAGTAATCCTTTCTGCTCAGTCCTACCTTTATGAAGTGACACAACAGCATGGTGTCAATTCATGGCAGCACAACATACTTTATTTTTTTCAGTGCTGCAGCTACTGGTGCTGCATCTCAACCAGCTTACTCACACTAACGAGGTCTGGGTGACCACTCTCATTGACCAGAATGAGTCCTAATTCCAGCAGCTAATGCTCTGCAACAGGTTCTGGTGTTTCTGGGTTTTCAGGAAACCCATCTGATGTTCAGCCATCATGTGATGAAGATCAGACAATTTCAGCCATTCAGTAATGAAAGATAAAAGTCTTTTTAAAGGGCACCACTACGGCTGTTGCTAAGACAGTTAATTAATCTTCCTCTTTGTTACCTTTTTGGGGATAAAGGTTTTTTTTCCCTAGTACTACCTAAACTATTTTTAGTGCCTAAACCTGAAGACCACAGCCAGATCTGTTTACCAGCTTGATACTGGTTGTGCAGATCCATGTTAAATATTGTGTTTGATCAAGACAAAGCCTTACAGAAAACTATTGAAATGTTGGGATTCTATTGATAAAATAGTTAGCTCATTATCTCATTCATACACTGGGGAATTTCTTGCAAAACCTTATGTATTTCCTGTCTACATTTTTGTGTGGTAAATTGTGACATTCTCACATTTTACGTGTCTGTGTGTGTTTGTGTGTCAGGAATTGTTGGACCCCAAATTGCAGGAGATTACTTAACAAAATCTTAAAGCTTTAAAAAGCCTATTAACTAAGGACCTAATGACCTGACAAAAATGAAGTAAAAACTAGACGTTTAAATACACTAAGGACGACTGACTTAACAGAATACAGCTGAGGATAATTAGCAATTTATACCTGGTGCAACTGTGACAGTGGTAAACACAAACCCTAATAACACAACATGACATGAGCCAAGACAACATACCAAACTAGAGGGGACATTTCTCAGTGTGTGCAGTGAGACACCAAGATCTTGCCAGAATGCACCATTCATTACGCATTTATTTAGAGAAATATTAGTTTTAATTCTCAAGCAGTCTTTGGGAATTTTGGTTTAGATTTTAATTTATACACTTTCAAAGTAAAAGTTAAAAATAAGAATAAAATGTTGATTGTGTTAATTAATTAATGCTTTACATTTCGCAGAACTGACACACGGGGAATCAGGGTTTGATTTCCAGAGGGTGCAATGAGCTTCGTGTGGGTCCTACTGCCTATCTGTGTAATCTCTAGGGTGGTCCCCCTGTGCCGGTCCCCAGCCCGGATAAAATACAGGGGTGTTTCACGAAGGGCGTCCTGCATTAAAATCTCCACCAAAACATCTGTGTGAATCAGTGGAAGCTGGTTTGCTGTGGCAACTTCTAAAGGGATATGGGAACAGGCAGGGGTGTAACAATTCGATTGAGTTTTGATTTTGGTTCATTTTGAACAAACCAATTCAGTGACCTTAGATCTATTCAGGACATCTTTAGCCAAAAATGTGATGGCACTTGGTCATTTTTATGTTGTTGTAAAATGGACCCACCCTGTCTTAACCCTTGTGCTATCCTAGGCACTTTACCGTTGGGAGTTGGGTCATCTAGACCCACTAGACAGTGCACTGAACCTTTTTTTTTCAATGGTTTGTGATCTTCACTGGTTCAATGAACTACATGAAATTTTTCCACCTTTATCCACCTTTGTCATGGTAGGGAGAACACGTCAAAGTAAGGGTGGGGTCATCTAAGATAGCACAAGGGTTAATCCATATGGTATTTTCCAATTTCTATTTGATTATTTATTTGTCATATTTTGAAATGATTTTTTAATCGCACAGGTCAGTGTGGTTGGATTCTGCCTGAGACAGATCAATCTGTTTCAATCCTAGGCATAGAAATCGATTGATGGTTTAATTGTAACACCCCTTGCAAAAGGTAAAAAGAAGACATACGTGGAATCACACCATTAGGCAAAAAAAGATTTTCTCATCATGTTAGTTGGTAAACCAGTTATTTAACACTTTTTCAATGCCTACTGTCCATTTGTTTGTGTATATGCTCCTGTGCTTCTCATATTTTAAAACAGGTGAAATCTTTATTGCATTGTGCATCTGAGCAGGTGAAACTAAACCAGAGCTACATTTCAGAGATCTGTTTTTTCCCACACTAAGACGTCTTTATTTACCCCTCTTAGTTCTGTTTACAAAGGCAGCTACAAAACCAGGTGTCGTGAGGTGACACAGCACACCTCCTGCTGCTATTTCCCTTTATCTCAGTGTGTTTCCCCCATTCATCCTCAGAGGTGGAGGTGAGTTCCGGGCTCCGAAGCTGAAGCAAAGCAGTTTGTTCACGGATCTCCTGCAGATTAACAAGCATCTTTTTCTTGTTGGGAACATGCCAGCAGCTTTATTTATTAAGCTGAAGTATCTTTTTTGTCTGTTAAAACACACTTATTTTCTCCTGCATGCCTCATGAACTCACATCACCTCGATTTTATAAGCCTGATCTTTTGAGTTTGTGACTTTCTGAGTAAAGTTTTAAGAGCTGCATGAAATCCAATAATGTTTCATGTCTTGCTGTTTTTTTTTAAAGTATGTATTTGTACAATCTTTAAAATTCAGGTCATGTGCCAAATGAACATCAGTCATCGATTATTAAGCCTTACCGTTAATCTTTGGGTGACAGCTACTTAATGCTATTCCTTCTCAGATAATAAATGAACTTTGGATGCAAAAAAACATTTATTATTTCACAGTTTTCTTCCTGAGACACGAATATTAACTCTAAAGAACTTTTTAGAATGTGAATTGATAAAAGATTACATTTCCTGTCTTGACTTAGTGTAAAGCTTTTTCAAACTGCCTTTTTTTCATTAAACTCCTTTTGCACAGTCAGATAAATCCAGGAGGAGAGAAATTCATTTTATGAAAAAGATATTTAAGATATAAATGTGCAAAACATGAGCCTTTCTTTAAAAAAAATCTCAATTTTCTTTTTCTTTCATAATCTCTGCTTTTCTTTAGTCCTCATCCTTTTAATTCTCCAACTGCCATGTGAATTGTAATGAGCAGTGCAACACAACTGCGCCTCTGTGACAAAAGTGTGAATTCGTTAACAAGGATCTGGTATAATATTGGTTAAAGGTTAATGCTCAACTGGATGAAGATGCCCTTTTTTTTTATATATATATGTAACCTTGCAGAAAGTCTGAATAATCTCTCAAATTACCAGGATTTACATAATTCTACTGGCATTTAACCCCCATAACTCTCATCCTGCTGGCAGGATTTCATCTGCTCCTGCATTACCCAACAATCTTTGGGAAAAAATTAATGTAGTCTTTATTTAAAGACGCACTCTGATGAAAATCGTATTACTTTAAAAATACATTGTGTGGGCCACAAGCTCCCCGCTTTGCCCCATTCAGATGCATCCACTTGTACACGATTAGATCCATGTATAGTTTTGTTTTCCTGCATAGCTCAAATATTGCTCACCATTTTTGTTGTAAACAGATAGCTCTCACTGTCCTACCCACAAATCAATAGTAGATTTATTTTGTAAAGTGCATTTTTGACAACCTATTGCTGCTCTGCAGAAACTATGTCCTAGAAAATGACAGTTTTTTTAATTTCGACTAAAAATAGCTCACTCATAATTAATAGACAATGGGAACGCTTTAAAAAGATCTAAAGATGCTTGGAGAGGGATTTTAAACTAAACAAAGCAACAAATATTTCAAGTTGAGTTTTATAACTTATCTTTAGTTGAACACTAAAAACTGTGTTTGGACATATTTTTGAGTCACTGTAGGGGTTAAGTGTTCCAAATGGCCAAGTCTAGATATAAACTATCTAAAGCAAATAAAAATGCATTGTTGTCTTTTCTGCTTTGATTTTCAGTCGGGCTTAATAGAAAACTGGGCCGAGCTCAAAGCACAAAGATGGTTCCAAGGAAACACTGACACCCTTTCAACTTTCCATAATGAGATATGATTCTCTTTGTAATTCAGAAGAGGTGGGAGGTAGACTGAAACTAAAAGCTGTTCTGAATGACAACAGACACAGTTTGCTTATTTTCAATGGAATAATTTGAGCAGCACGCTGCCTGATCAAGCGCAGCTCGGCTGCCATCTTTTAGCAGTTTGTTGTGCTCTCAGCCGGTGACTGTGGATATTTGGGGCTTCTCCAGGCCCGCTGGTGTACGGGTTCAAGCTGTTAATGGCAAACTATCATCCCATTTATCTCTGTGAGTGCTGGGCTTTTGTCAACAGTCTGTTACTGTAAAAAAGGTTCAGAAAAAAACAAAACAAAGTCCTCTTGCTCTTTAAGTTGAATTATCTCCCCATTCTGTAAAAAATTGGAATTTCCCTCAGCCAGGACTGAGGGGTTTCCTGCAGTGGTAACAGACAAGTCTAAAAAGGAGCCACAGTCTGGAGGTGATAAATCATGGCAGATCGTTCTCAGCTTGGTATTGCAGAATTGGAGGTTAAACTTTGGCGAACGTATCCAAATAATATTCTGAATTTGACTAAACATACCCAAGCACTAGTCATTAATTATTATATCTTTAAACCTTGATAAATCTAATAATCTAGCTTTGACCTGAAAGATCTGGGCTAAATGCATAAGTACACTAGGGCTGCATCTGAATTGCTTCCCTACCCCTACGGGTCCTCCCTGTCCGTACATTTATTCCTCCAAGCGATATATGGAAACAATAGCTTCTTTGAATATGGATGATACTGCCTCTCGATGATGTCATCAATAGTCGCAGGTCATCTACGTTAGCTGCCAGCGCTTGGAAAATACAAAACAACAATGGTTTTATAACTTTAAAAAGTCATGCAAAAACAAAAACTCAATACTTACATTTAAACGTAAACGTCTGTGATTCAGAGAATACCCTTGGGGAAAAATTTCTCCTCCGCGTCACAAGTGCAATGCAGATAACTCAGCCCTAAATCGCAATGGCCCCCACTTTAAAAAACACTTGAACCTTTAAAAGTTTTCGATGTGGCTGTGTAAACATTTCTTGGTACTTTATCAGACCATTAATGAAACAAGAATCAAGTATGGACTTAACAATTTACACCATCTTTTATTTTTCATTGAGTGGAATGGAGTGAGGCTGGATGGTGGAATAGTATGTTTCTTCTTGTACTCCTAGGAAGTTGTTTTAGGTCTGTTTTTGATACACCGTTAGAGGAGCTTTTTTTGGTATTTTCACCAAAACAGCCTGCGCCTGCATAGCTTGACCTGATGCTGTCATTGGAGAGGAAAAGGTTTTGTTCTAGGATAAGGAAAAAAGAATTGTGGTGTGCATAACCTGATTGAGAAGGGTTGGATTGTCAGACACTTTGTGTTGCTGTTGCCTTGCTTGGGTTTCCGAAAAATTGACACCAGCCACCCAGACCAGGGGCAGAAGGACCAGCGGAGGTGGGTGTAGAAGCACAGAGCCCTACCAGTGACTAGCCCCACCGGTACAAGGCCCCACCCACCTGAGGGTCCCGCGACTGCCCAAGAGTCCTGAGCATCCTCAACCACAGACACCAACTGGGGCAAACCAAAAAAAGGAGCTGATACCATCCTCCGTGCAGATATAAACTGTTCATCAACTTTTTCTGCTTGTGCTTTAGATTGAATTATCTATGCCAGGGAACTGAAGTTGTGCTGGACACTCTGCTAATCACCCACAGATACTAATGTTTTATGTAGCAAATTATATTAAAAAAGTGACATTTTTTTTTTTTTTTTTAACTTCGGATTCCCTTTAAAAAAAAACTCACATTATTGTTGGACATTATAGTTATTAAGAAATGCCAGAAATCGCTTTGTTTGGTTTTCTGTTCATAAAAAAGACATCGTAAATTCTTCCTTAAGAAAAAGAATGAGGAGATATTTTAATAACCTTAGAAAATAAATCAGAGAACAGAATGCTGAAACTATGTAGAAGCTGTATGATAAATGAAAAGTTTATAAAAATTAATGTTTAAAAATTAATTTAACATGAAACAACCTGTAATACAACACTGGGGAAATTTGCTTTATGTCAAAGACTGTTAGATTTGTAATAAAACACTGGCATTTAAAATGTTGACTCAGCCTCTTTTTAATGGATCCAGTCATTAGATTTTATCACAGGTGACAATGCCAAGGCCGAACGGTGTCATTTTATTTCTATCTTGCTGGACGGCTACTATACAACACTTTAAATAGGAAGAGACTTAATGTTTTAATACTATTTTTATGGCTGTGCAGGAAAGAACACATTTCTGCACATCCAAGCTTTAGATTTGGTCCACTGTGAACATTGATTGGTGTGAGAGCCTGAGGATGCATGGAATCGGGAGAAAATGTAGAATTCACTAGCCAGAATATTGCTGTGCTACATATCACCACGGCACAAAAAAGGGACAAAAATGACAAAATGTGATGCAAAGAAAAAAAGAAATTGAATAAAGGCAGAAAAGGAAAATTCAAGGCATGGACTTGAGGACTGACATTGACATGGAGCAGTTTTATTCAGTTAAAGGTAACACAGGAGAGGGACATGTATATGTACTTGTGTATACTTTATTTAAAAAACTGGCAGCGATGGTCAGAACACTAAGAAAAAAATTCCATAAAAGCAAGATGAAATAGGTACAATAATATTGACTGTGACTGGTATTTTTGGCATAAATTAATTTGGTAAAAAGACGCTTCATTGTGTTGTGTTCATAAAAAGAATATTTCTATAAAAAAATGTGGTAAAGACGTTAATATAGTGGCCTAGTGGGAGCGTCTGCCATGAGACTGGGAGGGCGTGGGTTTAAATCTACAGTCGGGTCACAATAAAGACTAAAAATTGGATACTTAGCTTTAAAGGAGCTATATCATGCTTTTCTTAAGCCTTTCAGAGTAAACTATATCAATATATATGTTAACATATTGACTTTGGAAGACTAAAGAACAATTTTTAAAACGAATTATTTAAGCGAGTTTATTTTCCTTCTTGGATGTAAGACGACTTGATCTCTGAGGCTCCGCCTTTCGCTCCTTGTGGGTGTCGCCCATTTCATGACGTCATCCTGGAGTCGGCCTCGGCAGCATGTCTGGATTTCCCCCCGCAAAAACATCCGTACTTTTGCAAAGACGGATGTGCATTTTGTGCAAATAAAAGGAAAGGCTTTCACAGATCACCGCTAGCTTATCAGAAAAAGTGTGTGTGCGTGATAGCACAGACTCAACCTGGAAGGGGCTGTTCCCCACTTTGTGATGTCACAACAGGAGGACCAACTCATTTTGGTGGATTGGGATGGGCTTCTGCTCAGAGAGCAGGGTTTTAGAGGAATACTCAAGTGCATTATTGAATCAAAACACTGCTTTTTATGAGGAAATAATATTATGATACACTTGAAAAAAAGTTATTTTGGATTATATAGGTCTTTTAAGGGGTTGGATTGAGAGGTTAATGCAGCAAATGGTCCTCAACTATTCATTTCCAGATTTTTTGTTATAAAAATTGTATAATTTGAAGTTTTTTCTTTTTCAATAATTAATCAAACTAGTCAAGGTTTGGCTTCCTGGAAGTTCAGCAGCAAGCACTTCCTGTAGATCTTCCTTAAAGCTGTCTGAGCCAATTCCTCCAGGGGTTTTAGGGTGCACAATTTATTTAATAGTGAGGCTGCAGACGCTCAAAGATGCAATCAGGGCTCCTCAGTAAGAGTGACTCAAGTGATTACTGAAGTCATCATTTATTCTGTATATGGGTTAATTTAACAGGATTTAATTATGGTGAAATTGAACTTTGCCTCATTTAACATGTGAACTCCAGGAAGCATTTTGAGGGCCCTCAAAGGTCCCTGTAACTGCATCAGGATGTGCTGATCCAATCAACCTTCTAGACGATGAATCATTTCATTAATCAAAGAGGAAATGAATCAAACAGAAGGTCAGCGAGCCAACGCCTCGTCTAACATGACCTCTTGTTTCATTTCACAATATTACATTAGGCAAAGTTTGCCTTGATTTGCATCAATCTACAGTTTTATGCAACTGTGTCTCAGCTCCTATTAACAAACAGTTTTTCAACTCACAGCAAATTTACCATGGATCATCAGTACAAATTCGACACTAATATGATTTAAAATTATTAGGTGAATTTGGGAGTTTTAACATGTTCAGAGCTGCAACAATGATGTCTAACCTGAGTTCATCCGGAAAACAAGAATGCTAAAAACAAGAAGCCTCTAAATTCGTGCGAAGCTTCCAAATGCACAGGAAAACCTTCCTGTCAATGATCCTTCTGTTGTGATAAATAATGGATTTGTTTCTCTGTTGGTAAAACTTTCTTCGTTACGTGTGGGAGACTTAGGACTGTGATCCGTCCCGCCGCTCTACGTGAGCGAGCTACCGAACTTAGGAGAACTGGGTCTCCTGGTAAAAGTTTGTGTCGGGGCTCGGAGCGCCAGTACACACACAGCGGCTGAGGGGCGCTGTTAGCTACAAAACAGAAATGTCACTCAGTCCTTAAAAAACCGTTCAAACAATCACATGGATTTGTGTTTCCAGTTGTGTCTCGACTAAATAAAGGCTGATGTTATTCCCACATATTAACGTGCAGCCAAGATGCAGATTGCAGCGTTTCCCGCATGGATACAATTTATGTTCATGCTAATGTTGTTAGCCCGTGTTGTTAGCATACAACGGCTCCGTTCAACAGAACAAGCACTGACCACACGGATTACTGCGCATGTGTGAATGATTTATGGTGTTTAAAGTGTGACCCATGGGAATGTTTTTTATAATCTGAAAAAGTTTTTCTGGACTCATGTACACGGTTGGATTCTAATCTGACCAATGATCCCATCAAGATATTTTGTTCATGTAACCGTGGCTTATGGTGTCGACTTGCACAGCACAGCTTGGCGGGGGCGTGGCATCACGATGGTGCCTCTCCATCGTGATGTCAGTCACCCATCACGATGGACGATGGTATCGTACTGGGATCATACTTTTGACTACGATCTCCTGCGTCCTGCGCTTGTGTCCTCACCTCCAAGTCCTGACACAACCTGTGTTACAGACATGTTTTTATATCAAATTTAAATGCAGAGATTCAGATGCACAGAAGGGAAGGATGTAGAAATGCATCTGGACGCTGGGGGCTTTTCTGCTGCGATTAATTAAATTTAACTGCAGTCATTCAGACTGATGACCCTTCCCTCACCTCGTGACATACAATCAGGCAGCTCAAAATGTAGTCACAATTTAACGTGTTACAGAGCAACATGCTGCTGCATGCTCCGCAGCCTAGCTCAGATGAAAGGTTAATAAGATTCGTTGATGTCAACATATTCATATCCAAAAATCTAATTAGATGAGGCAAACACCTCAACAGCAAAACAGTGGAAGGCGAGAACAGTATAAAATAACTTTGCACCGTTTTCTTTTTTAGAAAATACGCTTTTGCGTTTATCAGCTAACACTTCAAGAAAAGTCTCCTTTAGGTCTAAAGCTTGTCCACATTGTCAGAAGAAATGAAACAATGTTTGGGGTATCATGAAAAGTGAAGAGCATCACCTGAAAGGGATGCATGTGGATAAATGCATGAGAAGGTTTATGATGCACACCTTTTCAGAAATAGCTGTCATGTGTTTGTTTGTGTGGCAGCCGCTGACTTGGTGACTAATCACTTAGTGCATCAGTTGCTAGGAAATAAAAGCCAACTTATTTAAAGACATGTAAATTGGTTAAATGAGGATGATTCATAGATAAGGTTTAAGACTAAAACCAGAATTGATGTTGCTTTTTGTAACTTTCTTATTGTCGGTGTAACTTCAGAATATACTTCTTCTGTTTTTTTTGTTTTTTTTTAATCCATGTTCGCATCAATATTTTCAGCTTCTTGCTTTTTGTTAACCAATCTGCTATTTGGAACCAAAGTTGTGTTTTTGGAAAATCTGTGATTCAATTCTCTGAGCTCCAAATAAACAACTGCCTCACAAAAACTGAGGCCTTAAATCTGGAAGATGATTGCAAGACCGTAACCCATAACCAGTTCATGTGTAAATTATATCATATTTGCAAAGTTGAAGTTCCATTTGTGCCCTTTGTGTTTGTGGCCTCATAGTTCATGGTTTGTAAAAGATAATACGGCACAAATGTGTAACTAATCAAAGCTAAATCAAAGAATGATTAGTTCTTCTCATAAGAGATGTCTTAAATTGTCCCGAGTCCCACAAGTTGTTACACACTGTGTGTGTGAAATCTGTTCTCCACATTTGGCTTCTCCCTGAAGAAGCAAGCAACAGTTGCAGCTGTGCAACCATATTTCATTGTAAAAAATTAGTTTTATTGTGCACAAATATAATATATGATCATTTATATGGATATAGTTTAATCTGAAAGGCTTAAAAAAAAGCATGATATAGGCCCTTTAAGTGGATTGATCAGTGAACCCCCTAAGTGCGTGCTAATTTCTTATGAGCTGATTGTTTTTTTTCTTAAGTACAACTTTAAGGCAGACATTTCAAAGAATACTGTAAGATATTTCTAACTTGCTATTTTAATGTTTCTTTTTTATGAAGGACCATACAGTATGTGTGCACATGTCAAAACTCTGCATGTAGATAATAGTTTTTTTTCTTTTTTTCCAGACAGTTATTCTCATAAATGTCAATTGATGTGATGAAATTATAAATATATATTTTCAGTTACAGTAATGTTTGCATTTTCTTCATGCTATAAGCAACCACATGTGTTTTTTTTCCCCCAAACATGTACCTACATTTTAAAAAAGTGGTAAGAAGAGACTTATTGAGGTTGAGACGGTTAGGAGTCTGACTCAAATTTTGTCTTGTGTTGTTCCTCATTTGTAGATCGATTTGAATTAAATCGTCTGCGAAATGAAGAAAAGTACCTCATGTTGTTCCAAGCAGTTAATTTATGTTTTCATTCAGAAAAGCTCAAATACCAGTTTACAAAAAACTCTGTGACCTTGTAGTATCTCTGTACGCTAAAGATGTTCGGAAAAGCGGATCTTATTTATTCTTTATTATTATTATTATTTTTTTTTTGCAGTATATGACTGGGAAATATGCATTTCATGTGTTTAAAAGGCTCTGTGGGGTTCCAGATGAATGATTTTTTTTATGTATTTCACTGTGGACCATGAAGGTCTAATGAAACACACAGATTTAAAGTGAAAAGTGAAATTGTACCTGTGCTGTTTGTCATGTTTGTTAACTGAGGCAGCATAAAAAAGCCCCCCCCCCAACCAACAAAAGTACAAACACGGACACACATTCATGCTCTAAGTAGTCCCTGCTGAATCCCACAATCCTCAGATAAAAATGCAGCTCACACAAAGAACCTGGGAGTGTGTTTAATCTGTGTGTATCTGCTTTCATTGTTTACTGTACATGTCTGCTTCTTCCTTTGCCCCCTCAGTGCCTCAGCCTCTCCCTTGTTCCACCAGTCCTGTTCAAATCAATAAAACTGCGTCTTCCTGTGTGGAGCTGGGATATTGTCCCTGCCATGCAGGTGGGGTGGGTCGGTGACCATGCTATTTCTTGGATTGCAATTAATCAGCTGTAATAAATAAAAGACGCGTTTAGCTTGGCTGCTGCTCTGCGCTCTGCTTGTTTGCCTTTTTCCACCACCTGGTAGTTTGGGTATGAAACTCTTGAATGTGCAGAGTGGCCTTGCCGAGGGTAAGTGTGTGCGACCAGTCGACCTCCACGTGAACATCCCGGGTTGTGGTTAGTATTCCTAATGTGCGGTTATCTTTGCTTGTGGATGCAGTCGTGCGGTCAGCTTTTTGCCACTACTTTTTTACTTTGTTCTCTTGAGTTTAAGCTTCAGCAGATGATCAATATTCAAAGATTGGATCGCTGTTTTAAACTGCTGCAACCTCTTTCTGCTTTACTCCAATAATGTTTGGCATTTGAGTAGCTATGGTCCTTTTTGTTTCTTTCCTCAGCATCCTCACCTTTGTGTTCCAGTGTGGTTATTTTGCAGCACCTTGACAGCACTGCACATATTTTAGTGTGGCTGTGTGTGATTAGCTTGGCGAGTGATGAGGGTGTCTGGTTTTCTCCAATCACATTCCTTTTTATTTATTTGGAAATGTTGATTTTAGCCTAAATAAAAAAAATCTGTGTTGTTTTCTTGAAAATAGTTTCTGCAGAGTGGCAGTAGTTTAATGTGAATTCGGCTGTAAGCTGTGGATGGGTCCGTTGACACAATCCCACCTCCCTTTCCCCTCCCTGATGCAGAGCAGGAAGGTTGTTGCTCGCCCAGCGTATACAAATACGATCTTTTTTTAAACTGCATTTTTGTCGTCTGCTCCTGTTTCACAGACTGTTCTGCAGACATAACATCGAAGAGGACTATAAACAGTTTAAACCCAGAAGAACGGCTGTTAATCAGAAGAAGAAGAAATGCCAACCTTGGACAATCAACAGATTATGGACCCTTTTTATTTTCCCTTACAGCATTACTTTATTATAAAAAAATAAAAAAATACAAAAAAAAGTAAAACACATGATTACTCAGTTATTGAAAATGGTTAAATTGATGGATGTTTAATGATATTACTTCACTTGCTCCAAAAATTGACAAATTGATTCAAAAATATTTACTAATGTAACATAATTTTGCACGTTTTTAACTTTTGATACTTGATGAAATTTTGCTATGAGAATCTCTGAAACAGTGTTGTGTCTATTTTACTGATATAGTATTATGTTTTAAGCATATGAATGACTTTTATAAGTAACATAATCTGCATATATTTTAGATAACTGATCTGCATTTGCCATGTTGATTTCTAAAATAGTTATTTTTGTTAACATAATAATTAAGTAATTCATCTTTGTCTTGTGCTTTATTGATACTTTATGATTTTTAATTCTGTCTGATAAAAGCTTGGAACTGGATATTGATAAATCATGTAATGAAATGGTTACAGTATAACGGGGTGGCATTGTATAAATTCGCTTCCTTCCACTCCCTTTCAAGCAATATTTATTAATATGTCTAATTATCTTAAGTTTAATTAGTTACTGTATGAATGTATAACTGATGATTGTATTGCTTTTTTTCATTACTTCTATTTAATTGCTTGAAATAAACCATTTGAAAAAAAAAAAAACAAAACAACAATTTAATAAAGAAATACTCAATAATACTATTTTGAACTTAATTTTTCTGGATATATGTCCTCCATCATCAGAGAAAATACCACAAACGTTCTCACTCGCTCTACGTCACATATTGACGCTTTGGGCGAGCCCAGCTCGTCATTTTTCGATGTTGTATAAAATGAGAGATCGCGAAATGCCAGTTCATTGATTTATGCAGAGCGGGGGCCTACCATGCGTCCATATATGACAAGTTGGGGAGGGAATGTGGTGAAAAACACACCGAAAACACAATTAAAAATTAGACCTGAGCATGCAGCATGAGCATTTTTTATTTCTGGTGTGCACACCCATGACGGATTTAAAAAAATGAGGTGTAGCAGTTTACCCTGGAGCATTTAATCTGAGCATAAGGGAATAATGATGACATCTTTGCAATTAGAGTGAGAAAAAAATGTAAATGTGCAACCTGTAATAAGTTTGGATCTGATCTAAGGATCTGATTGACACTGTAAATGTATGTTATCAACTAAAAGTAAAAAACAGAATTCTAAGAAATAAAGCAAAGGAGGAGCTATTTATAAAGAATAAAATAAATAAATACCAGCAGTACAAACTGTTCAACTCGAATTTTCTTATTCTTATTTTATCTTTTTTCAGATGGAAAAACTAGAATATGAATAGGAAGAAAACGTATATTTTAACAGTGTCTCAGTAACGCGAGCACGTCCTACATTAAAATGCAAATATCAAAATGAAAAATGTTGACAGTGATGCAATCGACTGACACAGTTTTAACCTAATTTTGTGATCAATTACATTATTTATCATGGATGCGCCCCCCTCCCAGGCCCGTCTCTGCCCATGGCTCACTCCCTGCAGTCGAACCAACACGTGTTCTGATCTTAGGTTCCTCCGAATCTTGTTCCTCTCACATCCAGTCCACCTTGTTCTAGAAACTTCATTAGTTCGCCCCATGGATCTGACCAGCTAGTAAGTATTGATTTCACTTTTTCCTTTATGGATCTCAGACTTATACACTTGTTTAGATGAAAATTCATTTTCTTCTGTCCTTCGAAGGTCATAATGTGAGCTCATCTCAGAAGTGATTTATGGCGAAGGTGCTTTTTGTGTTTGTGTTTCCAGTGAAGGATTCTGGGTATTTAAGGAACAGATATTTGGTCATACAAAGCAGCTTGTCACTGTCTTTACTCAGCCTCTGAGCTCGATCAGTTTCATAAAGTCAAGATAAATCGAACTTTGATTCTCAGAGTGCTAAGCCTTCCTTTATCATGACCAAAGATGATTTAATCCTGTAAAACAATTTGCATCATATTTGATGTACCCATATTTTTGAGATCATTCTCTGATTAGCATCATCTAAGTCAGTGTTTTTCAACCTTTTTTGAGCCACGGCACACTTCAACCTTAACAAAAATCCCGCGGCACACCAGCATCCAAAAAAATAAAAAAAAATTAAAATAAAGGAGAAACTCATTGTCTGTATTGATCTACAGTCCCTCCATAATATCACCTGCATTCTTGTGATAATTGTGGCAGAAAAAGATGGAAGCTGCAGTTGTTTTTTCTAAAATATGTAATAAAAGTTACGTTAAAAGATTTAAAAACTGTTTGATGTTAACACGTTAAGAAGAGAGACTCATTGTATGTGTCTGTCACTTCAACCCAATGCATCATGGGAGATGTAGTGGAAAAATCCGCCGACCGCAGATAGACTAGCGTCTCTGAGCTTCATTGTTTTGTTCTCTTGTTCCACGGTCTGATACCGGATTCTGTGGAAAGCTACTCCGCTAAAGACGAGCTTTAGCTGGTATTTTTGTTGGAACTGAGAGACTAATGAGCTAAATTGAAACAAGGAAGTGATGGTCAGACTGATGACATGTGATTAAGACTCCGAGAATGATTGGTTAAAGGGCGGGACTTTTCCTAAAACAGAGATTAAGCTACAGCTAAATCGCGGTACCGTCTTTCTTATCAAAATGTTTTTAATAGAATCAAATAAACACAAAGAAAAAAGTATTTTATGATCTTTCATATTCCTAACTATTCAGTGTTTTATCAGGGTTTGTTTGGATGAACAAAGAACTGATTTCTTGGAGATGGGAAATGTTTTTAGATCAGTTAATGAGGGCAATTTTCCACGGCACACTTTTGATTTGAATTTGATTTGACACACTAGTGTCCCGCGGTTGAAAAACACTGATCTAAACAGTCGATCAATTGTATAGGACTTGGTTTTCTGCCCTGTAATTCATCATCATTCCACTAGGGGCAGTTGAAGGGCTTTTCCTGCTCATTCAGAATGGCTGCTTCCATGAAATGTAATGTAATGAAACTGAAACTGAAAATGAAATGTGAATTTTGGCAGGAAAGGTTTTTGCTAATTTTCCAAACTTTATGGTGAAAATAACTAGCAATAATCTATTGTTATTCCTTTTAAAATTACTTCTTGCTGCATTGAAAGAATACAAAATTTGTTGAAAACTTATTCTTTATAACACCATTGCAGCATGTTAAAAGTGTGTATTAAATTTGAGACAGTGGGTAAATAAGGTTTTTTTCCCCCCTTAACACCAAGGTCAATAACTGTTTTGAGCAAAAACGTACCAAATCACCCAACATATTATAACGGATACATCTCTATTGCATTATAATAGTGTCCATAAGTTATTGCTTACTTTTCTACTTTTTCTATTTTTGAAAATTTTGTATTTGTACTTTTGCACATTTTGAACACCTCACTGTTGCACATTGCTGTCATTCTTCTCTGCTTTTCTGAACTGCTGTAACAACTGAATTTCCCCAATGTTGGATCAATGAAGAATATCTCTATCTCTATAACAATGATCTTACGTATTTTTATGTGTATTTCATCAAAGGGTTAAAAAGTCATCTTCATTCAAAAACAACATTATTTAATGCAATGGGCTTTACAGGGTTGTGCTTTTCAGTTCTTAAAAATTACTATATCATTTAGCATTTCAGACATTTATCTCTAATATTATTATTTTTTAAGCTCCTTGATTTAAAAGTACAAAAAGGGGCTACAAAGACCACCGCTTTAAATGTTTGCAAATATATTTTCTTACAACTATTCTCTGCTTTTAAGTGATTTGAAGTTTTTGAGCCCATTTTCTCTTCACTGAATCTATAATGTTAAATTTACCTAGTGTGCTGAATTTTAAAATCCCTTTTTTTTACATAAACATGGCTCAGCAGCTGAGTGGGATTGGGGAAGCAGAGATGTTGCAAAGCCTCGTAAAAGGAGTCATTTTAGGGCTAATGCAGATTTTTTTGTTGAGCTTTTCACGTTTAAAGATCATATTTAAGGAATATTATTATTGCGGTTTTCTTCCTTTCTGATTAACAGCCCAAAGAGTGTGAGTGGCACCCTGGGAAATCTGCTAACAATCATACTTAGCCACTGCAGGCTGGGATGCAACCCTTCACTAATGGAGCCCGGTAATTTTGCCTGTCATTTTAGACAGCCATGACGTGAAGCTAGGGCTGTGACGATAACCGCATCACCGCATCACCGCACTTTTATTTTGAAAGTTTTTTTTTGTTTTTTTTTTTTTTAAGTTATGCATATGGTGCGTGATTGGAACTATAATAAACACATTAATCTTTGCTGATAATTTACTTTTTCTGCTAGTCCTGTGTTCAGACTTAAAGGGTTTCTATTGGAAACCTTTTATCACTCTTCTCCTTTCCTCGTCGCACCCGCCTGCGCGCGCGCGGGGCTGTAGCTGTCTCTTAGAGAAGCACGGGGCACGTGCGTACTCTACTTACAGACACACGTGCGCTGTTTTAGAAGCACACACACATCCTGATTCTACAAAAGAAGTTTCTGTCTTGCGAGGAAATACGACAAATTTACTGCGTTCTAATTGTTCATTTCCATTAAGCTGCGTGCGTTCTTGAGTGCGCGACACGGCCGCCCGCCGGAGGATTTTGTGTTGGGGGGGGGGGGGGGGGGTCGTGTAGGATTAGTCAGTTGTTATTGTTATTGATTAATAAAGGTCATAAATACTACGTTTAATTATGATTTATGAGCAGGCGGGATTTTGTGTGTGGGGTTTTTTTTTTTGAGGGGGGGGGGGGGGGCTGCGGTAACGGCACCGCGCCCCTGTGGTAATCACCGGGAGAACCGTCACCGTCACAGCTCTACGTGAAGCCACTATCAGTCAAATCTGATTCATAATTTCACTTTGAGTAATGAATTTCCACCCAAAAAGCACAAAAACAATGTACTCGAGGGCTACAAAACCTAGGTGTTATTTTTGTGTTATTATTGTGCATTTGATGTTTTGTTTTCATCTGTAGCTGACATTTATCAGCTTAGGATCAACAAAAACTAACGACCAGAATTTACACTTACTGCAAGGAGCAATGCTAAATGATCTACATTAATGGTTCTCCACTCCCTTTAATCTTCCATAAAGTTTAATATTCCGGACATAATATAATCATTTTTTTATGTTATTAGATTTGCATCAGACTGAAGCTTTAGTGCAGGGCTTGCTGTGTCATTCTGAGCATTTTAACAATGCATGATTTATAGTTACAAGGGAGAAATAAAACTGCTGAGACATCATGAAGCCATATTCAACATTTTGTCCCAGGCTGGGAAACACCTTGAGGGGCCATGAATGGAATTGGATATTAAGTTTCAATGTGATGCTTTGCAGTTAAGGAAAAATCGAATTAATGTCTCATCTGTAAAATGATTTAAGTGAAGAAAAAAGTAAGAAATGAAACTGGCAAAATAGGGTTTAAAATAAAAAAAAAATGTTAATAGGGGTTTCTTCTTGTTGCTGGTTAGGGTATTAAAAAAGGAACACACTAAAAAAGCTTTACAGCAATAACATTTAGATGAATTTCTAGATTTCTATCAAACTTGGTTGATTAGAACCAATGCAAATTGTAATTATTTTTGTATTAGCATATTTATATCCTTTTTTTATTCTTTATTTGGTACTGATGCTCCATTTATACTTAATTCATGCCCAATTCAGTTGTACAAAAAGGCAATACTTTCTTTATGGACTTCCTGCAGGCGCTGTAACACATAACCTTCAGACAAGAATACTTGGCAACAACAGTTAATGTGACTTTTTTTATTTTTATTTTTTGGTGGAAACATTTTTCTGCAGCATCTGCATGCTGTGTCACTATCTGTATATCTTCATTATCTTCTGGTCTCACCTTCCATTTAGTCGGACATACAAGTAATACATTTTCATTTGCCATTTGAAGAAATGATCAGCCGAGCAACTGTGTGACCATGGGAAGGACAAAGTGACCCCCGATCTGACAACTGCATACATTCTAGAGTTTCAGATCAACTTTGCAAGCACAAGAATCCATTTTTGCCTCATTATGGAAAATAATGAGTAAATTCTGCAACAAGTGTGCAATTTTGCTCCACCGAATCGTCTTAAAAAACATGTGATAGAATTTAAATATCTAAAAATTCACAAATTCCAACTTTACAGGAGTAACGATGGAAAGAAATAAAGCGGTAAAGGAGGATTTAGCAAAAATATTCCTGTCATAAAAGATCAGAAACTCTTTTAGCTGGTAAATTCAATTCAATGTTAGTTATATACCCCAATATCACAACACACAACATATCACAACAGGCTTCACGCCAATAACTGCAATAATATAATCAGTCATAAAATATGGACAATTGCTAATTGTTAATTAAACTAGACAGACCCTGGACATCCCTGTCCTTAGACCCTCCCAATGGGATGTATCTGCTTTTATGTACATATAAAATATATATGAAAATAATATATACCTTGTTTTCATTTGCTTTGTGAGGCATTATGGCTTATCATCTATTTGTTGCCTGTGTTGAAGGGCCTATATCATGCTATTCTGCAATTTCAATTGGTGTAAATGTGTTTTAATTTAAATCTATTTGGCATATTTTACCCTAATGGGGGAGAAACAGTCTTGTAGACCTCATACATGCTCTAGTAAAACTTCTTTTGGATTAACTTTTAAGCACTGTTAACTCTATTGTTTTGCCAATAAGATGGTGAAACCATTTGTCAAACAACATTTTTTTTTTCAATGTAACCTTTTAAAAAAACATGTAAGAAAGGATTTTTTTCTTCTCAGTTTTTAAATTATTAAAAGTTTGGATTAATGAAAAACCCAACCACAATCTCACAGGAGGCAAACAGCAACAGGACAAAAATAAACATTAATCTGACCTTGCTGAGTATTTTTCTGAAGGGCCTAAATCTGTTAGGGTGCTCTCATCTTTTCTGAGTCCAATTTTCTATTTTATTACACAAAATAGACCAGAAAAACCAGGAAAAAAAAGGCCAGGTCATTCTGCTCCACGAGGCAATTTTCGGGGAAATACGAAAAATTCAATTGAGAAAGAAAAAAAAAACCCAATGACATCAACAAAACAAGAATTCAATCAGAAATCAAAAGATTGAGACTTTATATAATAATAATAGTTATTTAAAAGAAAGTAAACTTTGGTTGACCCTCAATTGAACGGAAACTCTCACTTTCCACAGCACAGCTCAGGTGAGCTACAACAGTTGCCCAAAAAGCTGACTATCCAAGGAAAGGGACTCTGATACAAGCCAAACCTGCCGCTGTGCCCCATGACTGACCTTTGATGGTCGTTACAGATGTCGTCTTAGCGGAGCTGCAAACCTGCATAGAGAGGATCCGATGTGACGGTGTCTTTTATTTTGAAAAGTACTAGGGTCAAAATAAAGTCAAACTTTCTAAACTATTTCAGTTTAAAAAAAAAGGCTTTTTCCATATTTTTCTATGTTTTGATGATAAAAACTACAGTTCATTTATATTTATCATCATAATAAGAATACAATAAAAACAAATCAATGTTTTACTGTTATAAAGGGTGAAATAAGACTTTGGGCTCCAAATGGGTCTTTAAGTGTTGAAGGTTGCAAACCCTTGAGTTGATCAAATTAATATCAACTATTGAGGATAATTGCTCATTTCAACATCGACTTTTGTTTGTTGAGATGGCCTGGAAATCAAATAGCACGTGCTTATAAATTGGATGTTTTTTTATTGTTATTATGTCATGTTTGTTTATGTCTGCTTTCATTAATCTTTATTCCTCACTGCCCTTCATCGTTTTTTCATTCTGTCTTGACCCCTTTCTCTATTTTGTCACATCCGAATCCCCTCCTCTTCTCATCTTTGAGTCCATCACATCGTTGCATCTTTCCTCTTTATGGCCGTTGTCTTTCCTTCTCAGCTTGGATTTATTCTCTACATCTCACCCTCTTTACCACTCCATATTCTTTATTCACTACACTTCTTCTCTCTCATTTCCCACCCCTTTCTCTGGGTTACTCACCCTGTTGCGTCCATCTCTCTCTCTCTCTCTCTCTATCCCCCTGCTCTGTTACTTCCTTGCTGTCTTGCTTGCCGGCTGGCACATTCTCTCATTGAAAGTGCAGGCGATGTGACCGGCATGCCGAGAGGCTGATCATTATTCTGCCGGCGAGCGGCAGGATTCAGGGCGTAGTGTCAATTCACCTCCATCCCCCCCCCCCCCTGCCGCTCAAACCTGTGTGAACAGTAGCATCATGTGGCAACAGGACAACAGCAGCAGAGGAAGGACACTACAAGCGACACCAAACAGACAATGCAGGATCAGTTCCTGCAACATTAAGAGGCGTGTCTGCCAGAACACTCCAAAAAGTTCCAGGTTTGGACTTTAAACTGAATAAATCAAGACTTGCAGGATTCTTTACAACTTCATAGCATTTCTAATCTTCGGGTGACCTTGAAAATCAAGTTGTAACTGATTTTTTTTTTTTTACAATTTTAGTTTAATAATATTATTCAGATTGTTATTATGTACTGCGTAGAAGTAGATGAATATACTCATAGTTTTTCAGTACTGTTAAAGCAGTTAAGCAGCTCTGTCTCCCCCTCTGGTCACCGACGGGAACCGTCTCCAGAGTTTTGCATCTCCCAGCAAGCCCAGCACACAGTTTCTACATGACACACCTAAGTTTATTTGGAATCACTCTCAGTACACTTAGGCACTGCACTGAGCCTCACTCAGTGCGAAGTATTGTTCGTGCCACTCTGCCTGCATTACCGAGGGTTACATCCAGACCTGATTTCCTGATTCTGTTTTTTCTCTGACCGCGTTTGCCTGCTGGCTGCCCCGACTGTCGTCTGGATCCTGACTATTCTCATTGTTTCTCTGATGCTCCCATGCTTAGATTTGTGGACTTTGAGCTGATTTAAAAAACCTGCTGCAATTGGAACCAGCCGGCTGCCTGTTTTGTGACAGGAGGTTGCCAATCATCATCATCAGCTGTCTTGATTTCCGTTGATTGCCTTCAGTTTATTTAAGTGTCTGGTCTTTAAGTTTTTCACTGTTCAGTATTCTGCCTCGTCACTCTTTAGTTGTTCTCTTGGTTTTGTTACATCAAGATTTATTTATCAAATGTTTCAGTAAAATAAAGTGCATCAATATTTTTACATTTTGGAGGTTCGTGGACTTCAGGTAAGACACTAAAGACATCTGCCTAACTAGAGGCATTCCAGCCCAGCTTAGTCAGTCTAATCCATTATACCCAAACCTGAACTGTTTATGTATTCATACAAATTTTTTTTTAATTTTTATTTTTTCTCTCTATATGAAACTTCTGTGTTTGTCAATGAGACTATCATCCAAAATCATTTTTTTCTCAGCTTTTAAGTGTGTTATAATCTTAATCCCTTACGTAAAACAACATTCATCTCTGAGTATTCCTCTAAAAACCTAGTCTCTGAGCACCAGCCCCACCCAATCACAGTCATTCATATGAGCCTGTGGGAACAGCCCCTTCCAGAAAGAATATGCGCCGCGAACACCGCCTGCAGGCTAACACACACACACTTTCTCTGCAAAGCAAACCCTTTCCCTTTATATGCACGTCAGATTTATTAAGGTTAAGATAGCACTAATGTATAGACATAGGAGCAGTTGCAAAGGTCTGCAAACCAACACAATGAATGGAAGATAAGATGTCATGTAACACAACTTTCCCTATGTCTACCTTGGTTTCTTTGACATAAAATGCATCAAATTCCACAAATGTTGGTGCTTTCTGCACTATCCACTATTCAAGATAGAGACTTATGCTTAACTAATCCCAGATTTACAATATGTTGGAGTGTAGAGACCCGTTCCTGTCCAGCTTATTCAGTCTATTGAATCAGTCAAGCAAATCAACCCACATCTTCATGCGTAAAGTGGTCCAAGTTACTAGAAGCGGGTAGTAGAGGGAAGTGAGCCGATGAGGCATCGAGACAGACATTCAACAGCAGAGAGGGAGGGAGGAGGGAGGTAGGAGGGGGCTGGATGAGGGGGGGGGGTAGAGGAAGAGGGCATTGAATGCAGTCCAGCTTCTCTGCGCTGTGAAGCAGCAGCCAGGCAGTCCGACACTGAAGGACACAGGCAGGAAAGACTTTTGAGCTGCACGGTGCAGAGATCACAAGCCGGTACTGAAGGAAAAGCTAACAAAACAGAGGCTCTTCTTCTCTGCCAGGCTGACTGATCAGCTGGATACAGCGGACAAACAGCATCAGGAGATACGAGCAAAAGAGCATGGATGGGGGTGGAAGTGCCTGAGGTCCGTGTGTTCATTCCTCTTCTTGCAGCGTCTGTGTGATGAGCCTTGCAGCTCAGGGTGTCATTGCGACAGCGCTGAGTTTGGGAGCGTGCCGGCGTGTGCCTGTTCACATATCAACAGCTTAGGGTCCTGATGTGGAATAAAGCGGAGGTTTTTCTTTTTTTTTTTTAACCTGGAAGAGTTTCTTGCTGGTGACTGTTGCACCTTCTTTTTTGGCTCTCCTCTTCCTCCTCTGGTGCAGACGTCTGTGCCGGGGCTCTGCTGGCTTGGTACAGTGACTGCTGCTGCGTTTGTGCTCTGCTCCGCTTTTTTTTGCATCTCACTTCTTCTTAAGCCTGCAGCAGACTTTTCCGTAACAGGGCTGTTACTACAACTGGCAAACTCCCCACAAAAAGAAAAAAGCAAATAGGTGAGTATGGGTAAAATGTGTTTCTTCTTGGCGTGATGGTGTGGGGGTGGTGGCTGATATTGAGTGGGGGGATACTCTTTTCAGCCAGTTGCTTTTTTCCCCCCCATTTACTTCTCTCTGCTTTTTCATAGTCAGGGTCATTATGCGCTCCTTTTTAGTCATTAGTCAAACTTCTCACATCGACCATTTTTAAGCTTCGTTTTGGGACAAACCATCCATCAGACCTTTTCTGCCCTTTATTTCTAGTCATTCTGTTTCATCATTTCTTGTCCTTTTTTTTTCCATCCCTGCAGCTCACATCTTCATCATTCCCCTTTCCTGCAACCATCATTCATCCGCACTATCAGGAGGAATGCTCGCACGTATGTCTCCGCACAGAAAAACCTGGAAGTCACGGGTGCTCATCGGTTCTCGGGTCCCTGAAGCTGAGAGGCAGTGGGCTTGACATAAAATCAACAGTCGGGGGTTGATCCCTGATAATCCCTCCACCCGTCTCTTCATCCATCATTCAGCTGCTTCTTCATCCTCTCTAACCTGCACACCAACACATGCACACAGGTGCACAACCATCTTAACAACTGCCAACATGCTTAACCCATCTTTTTTCACTTCAAATGCAAGATACCTTCTAATAAAGCCAAATAAAATCTGGGCGTCTATGTCATAAAGGATACATACATCTATGTCCAAGAATAGATGTAGATCCTTGCTCTTCATTCCTGTGCAATGTCCTGCTGGAAAAGCCTGAGTCCTTGCATCAAGGTAGATATTATTTTGACACGTGTCACCTACCTGGACATTGTTGCAAGAGGAACACCTCCTCATTACAACAGCTCTGTGGTGGCAGCCTTCTACCGATGCAACACAACTGATGGGAAACACAAGAAAAAACCCACTGGACTCTCAATTCACATCCTGATTTAGAATCCTCAGGATGATATGTGACTCACCAGATCCTGCATCGCAACTTCTAGGTCTACCTCAAAAGTCCTAGAAGTTACAACTATGCTCTCCAGCTCACGTCAAGAGGGAAATACAGGTTATGAAGCAGATGGTTTTGATGTTGCGGCTGATTGGGTGCACGCGTGCTAAATAAACATTTAGCTGTTACCGCTGCCGGCTACATTTTAGTTGACAACTGAAGATCAGACTGTGAACCCGATCTCTCATATGCTCACTCACAAATCCACAAACACAGAGGCTGTGATGAATTATTCATTAGACGAAAATAGCTACCATTCTAAAAAAAAGAAAAATATCCCATTTGGTCCAATTTTACTGGATAATTGTTTAATTGTTTGGTTATGGAGGATACAGGAGCTGAGCTGTTAATGATTTTTCTCATCTCGAAAAAGAGATTCTTAATCTCAATGGGACAATTCCTGGGTAAATAAAGGTTAAATAAATAAAAAATCATATCTTGAGCTTTTATCTTGTCTGTCTTGTGAAGTTTGACTCCAGGGATTTTTTTAAACTTTTCTGCAAAATACTTAGTCTAAATGTTCAACTTGTTGCTTTAGAGAGCAGAATTTCAAGGTTATCTGTCAGTTCTCTGCACCATAAAAGTACCTTTAAATTGAGAGACATAAAAAATGCTTGAAAACTTTGCGTGACCTCAAAAAAGTCCCTGAATGTGAAAGGAGAAAGTGCAGCAAAGATTGAGAATTTATAAAACCAGAGCTTAAAACTATCCAGAAGAAATAAATATATGTAAAACTTTAGAGAAAAACTATTCATTTGAAAAGACAATAAAAACAGAAAATGTGCATTGTTTAAAACAGAGCAACAGTTCTTACCTGTTAAAGCTTTTATTTTTACCTTTTAAAATGTATTTGATGTATTGTGTAGTTTAATATATTACCTTTAGCACACAAAAGAACACTTTAAATTTTTTTTTTTAATCATTTTGGCAGTTAATTTCTTACCCGGAAGTAAGACGACTTGATATCTGAGGCTCCGCCTTTCCTTCCATGTCCAACCTAGAGCCGGCCTGGACAGCGTGTCTTTCTTTCTCCCACGAAAACAAACAACATCCGAACTTTTTCAAAGATGGATGTGCACATAAGATGAAAGCAATTAGCCGATCATCACTAGCTTCGAGGAGAAAGTGGATGTGTGTGCGTTAGCCTCGGGGCGGGGCTGGCGGCACAGACTCTTCCTGGAAGGGGCTGTTCTCACTTATCTACTGCAACATGTAAGGACACGCCTTACTTGTTATGGATTGGGAGGGGCTGGGGCTTAGAGATCAGTAGAAGAATGCTCAGTGATGTGTGAATGGATCAAAAATACCGTTTTGGGGGTGTTTTTGTGATGAATGACAATGTAATACACTTAAAAGCTCCAAAAGTTGATTTTGCATGATATGGGCCATTAACTTTACTCAATCTGAGTCGTGATACTATTTTCACTATTATTATTACAGCATTTTGTGGTGCGCTGGTTTCTGAAATGTGATTTGTGTGTTAGTTATGACGGTTTTCTCCTAGTTGGGGTTTTTGTCTGTGTGGAGTTTGCGTGTTCTTCTTGCACATGAGTGGGTTTATACAGCGGAGCCAAGCCTTAAGTTTCTTTTGGAAGTTATTTTTAACAAGTATTCATTGTTTGTGGGGTCATGGGTCTGTTAATGGAGGGGGGGGGGGTGGTGGTGGTGGTGGTAAATGAATAGAATAGGAAAAAGTAATGAATAGAAAAATGAGCTGTGAGGCAAAACAGAGGCATGAAAACAGAAATAAACACATTGATGGGTAGATGAAGCTTCTGATTTTGTCTAAAAAGATTAAAGCAATGATGCTTCAGCCTGAAAACGGAAGCCATGGCAACCTTTCAAAAATATAAATTCAACACACAGTTCGTTCAAAGCCCATGTCATTGCTAGAAGAAGAAAAGTGCACCCTATGGTTCAGTCTGGTGCTGTGAAATAATCCTGGCAGTATAGAGTCCATTATACAGTTTATAGTTGTAGCTTATTAGTGTAAAAGGGGGAACAAAGTGCTTGTTTAGCTGCATCACTGCCTGGAGGTGTAGGTCTGTGATTTAGTCTGTTGGTCCCAACTCTGAAGAGGTAATTCGAGGTGTTTGAGGCGTTGTTTGTTCTTTTCAGAGTCAACATGGGATGTTTTTACTTATTTAAACTAAATAAAGACAACATTGTTACAAACTTGTTGGTTGAAGACAGCTGAGCCCTGTTCCTTAAGTACAACAGTGTTCAATGGGTGGAGAAAGGAATGTTCTGTTTTTACTAACACTTGCAAAGAAAGTCCTACTTTGAGTCAAATGGCTCACTGCATCCCCAAAACATGCCGGTCATGGTGTTTTGATGAACAAAGACACATCCATCAACCCATCCATCCATATACCCATCCATCCATCCATCCATCCATCCATCCATCCAAACATCCATATACCCATCCATCCACCCATCCATATACCCATCCATCCATCCATCCATCCATCCATCCACCCATCCATATACCCATCCATCCATCCATTCATCTCTTTCAAGGTCACAGGACTGCTGGAGCCTATCCCAGCTACTGTTGGGTGAAGGTGGGGTACACCCTGATTGGGTCAACAGTTTGTTACAGGGCCACGCACTCACATTCACACCCAGAGGCAATTTTGAATAACCATTGAACCTATGAAGCATTTTCAGGACTGTGGAATGTGTGTGAAAAACCCAAACATTTCAAAACAGCCAAGTCCAATTTTAAAATATTCTTATATTTAACCATTAAAATGAAATTAGATATTACAAAAGCAAGCCATGACCACTTCCCAATCACAAGAATCTACAATAAAGAAGAAAAAAAAAAGGTAGAGTCTTTGTGCAGTTAAGCAGCCAGGTAAACTGCAGCTGTACAGTTTTATTTTATTTTTATACCGTCAAAGACCAAAATACAATTTGGTGTCACTTTTAGAATCTTAGGAAGAATTTCTCTTTTTTTTGTTGGCACTTTATCACCATTACAAGCAATGACCGAAGCTCACTCCATCAATAAATTACATGTCTGTCTAACTGTTTTTGTGTTCTCTTCTTCACACCGTGGATTTTTATAGACCTCAACATTTTTGTTTGCCAGAGCTGCATGAAAGCTGTGGCACTGCGGGACGCCCCTGGGAGCTTTATTTGCTGTAATTATGTCTGGTTAGTTGTTCTTAACTGCCGCCGAGGGCACTCCTTAAGAAACACTCTGGGGTGGCTTTTAGCACCTCAACTGCATTGTGAAGAAGAATATTCCCCCTTTTAAAAGCTGGTGTTTTGCTGTGCAATATACAACTGTAACCAAATTCTTTTGAACGGACTTATTGCTGGAAAAAAAAAAAAACCCAACAAAATCTTTCTGTGGTTTGTATTTAGCCACAGCTGAATTATACAGTAGGTCCTTTGGAATAGTTTCAGGCATCAACATTTGTTTTTTTTTTTTCTTTGGAGAGCTTAATTGTGGCAGGGTCTGTGCTGGTGTAATAAACTGATGAGATCATATATGCTATTATGGGGAATCAGAGCAGTCAAATGTTGTTATGGTGGGTGGAAAAACAATCAAGACTGCGGCTGGGGTGAGTGTTTTCAAGGTTTAATGTATGTATGCTTCATTCTGAGGAGCGTTATCCTGCTGTTGTCACTGCGGGTGACAGTTGATGGAGCTGACTTTTATTCTGGATGAGCGTCAGCGGTGACAAGAGGCAGCAGGTGTGTGTATGTGTTCAATTCCAGCCTTTAGAAAAAGAAAAATATCGTCTGCTGTTTTTTTTAATATATATTTTTTTACACGGCTACGTACACATACCTGAAGGAGCAAGTCTGTGTTATTTTATGCATTTATGCGTATGTATTCAGTCCTAGACTGCAGGCAAGCAAAGAGGAAAATATTCAGTCTGTTTCATACTGCTCCAGTGGGAGTTCGCTTCAACTCACAAACATAGATTCACACTCGTCTGTAACCTTCCTTCACACCCAAATGCCCCTTGAGTGAACCAATCCTAAATCTGTTATACGAACAGAAAAGAAGGTTCGTCCTCTTTCTCCTTCCTTTGCTACAGAAAGGTTTAGCTGAGCCTGCTAACATTAGCTTTTACCTCCATCAATACTTTTGATTAAAATTCTGCTTTTTTTTTCCAGAGGAAAAACTAAAAGATAAACTCTATTTTAGGTCATTTCGAGCTCATACTGAAAATGCTGTGATTGGTCATTTCTATTAGCTGCTGTCAAGTGTCGTCTTCTGTCTTCTACTAAATCAATCATTGGACTTTTTCAGTCAAATGACCCTCAACTGATTGCATTTTCCTAGCAAGCTTGGTAAAATATTGCTTTTAATTAATTCTTGTATGAAGATAATGATGTTTGCCCTTTTTCTCTAAAAGTAATTCTACTTTTGTGTTTTTTGCTCATAATTTCCATTTCTGCTTATTCATGTCATTGTCATTTTTCATTTTATCCTTTTTATTTATTTCTGCTTGGAAACTTTATGTGCTTTCTGAGTGAAGTAAACCACACCAGAATCTACTTGTCTAGGAGTCAGGTTGCTTGTTTGGTCCAGGTGAGCTTTTCAGGTAAATTTTAAGGCAGCTTTTACCCCACAGACTCAGAATAGGCATGAATGCTAAGAAATGTTCCACCTTTGTTTGGTTTACTAGTACTCTTCTCCTTCACTACTATCTATTTAGTGGATTTATGAATGAAATATTGTACAGTAGAGTGGTCTGAATCTACAACTCCAAAATCCTATGTTCTGGAAATTTCCATTCCATTAAACAGACTTTTTTTTTTTAAAGAGTAAGATTGTTGTCCAGGTACTAAAGTATGCATAAAGTATTTTTGCTGTAAAAAAGTTAGAATTTGCTGACGTAGACAAATGTCACTCAACTTGAGGTGTCCTCACATCAAAAGACACTATTACCGTGTGCATGCATACGTATATGCATGGATAGAGGTTATCTTTAAGGTATACATAATTTTGCATGAACTCAGAAGAATTAATGAATAACGAGTGAGGAAGTGCTTCATAGTCAGTGATTCAGAATTAGGATGTCTCTAATAACTCTCTAATTCAGGTCTCTAAGGTGGATAATAACTACTGTTAAAAGGACTCGGAGATATTTGAGGGAATCATTCAGTTATGAGTACTCAGTAATTACATGCGGCTTCATTAAACTGCTCCACGAGTCATTAACTCCGGTTCTAATAAAGTTACAATTACAAAAAAAACAAAACAAGAAGGCACAAAGAAAAATACACACTAAATAAACAACCAAAAACTAAAATCAACCTTATTAAAGCCCACTAAGAACATGATGATGATCAAAAACTCACACAAAGTCTAAAAAAACTACAGTAAAATAATTGATCAAAACAAAACGGAGAGATCTTTAGAAAAACGAAAGAAGCACAAAAAGAAAAATAGCAAAGACACAAGGAATAAACTTTTTTAAGAAATATGATGAAGACATTGTAAAAAGACATCAGTGTCAATAGATTGAAAATGGTGCAGTGCATCAAATGCGTGCGGTGGCTGAGGCCCGCCATCGCAGCAAAAACAGCAACTCTGCAAACAAACAAAGGAGAGGTTGTAAATACAATAAATGCTACAAATAAAAAGAAAATAAGATAAATTAATAAAAAAGCCAACTTCATATTTATCCAAATAACTGTTGTTACCCACACTTTAGATTATTGTTAGCGTGATTATTAATGATAAAAACAACCACAGTAATAAGCTGCCGTCAGTTGTTTCGACTCGGATCTATTTTCGTTCCAGGTTCTCAGTATCCTAACCCAGTGGAATTTTGTTTTTATTTGCAGCCATTCTTTTTTGTTTGCACATTCTTTTTATTTGTACGTTCTTTTTTTTGTTTGCACAGTTACTATTTTTTGTTGCTGCGATGGCGGGTCCTGGCCACTGTACATAAGTGATAAACCAACAGGTTTAGCTCGCAAGAGTCCTCACATGTCGTGTCTGAGAACTGGAGAACTGAGGCTACATCTCTTTTTAAATGTCTTATTTACTTGCATGATGCCAGCAGTCATAGATCAGCTCTCACCCTCTAGTCCCGTGCCAGAAAGTGCATTCCTCCTGTCTTACACGGCCGATGACATCGGTTAGAAACTCAATCACCAGCGTTTGAAAAGCCATTCATGCGATGGATGGGGCTTTTATCTGAGAGCACGAACAAGCCCTCCCAGTTTATGTCCAACATAGAGGAAGATGTCAGGCCTTCCACTTTTATGTTGTAATTAAAGTGTGTGTGGGCAGGACTTTAAGGAAGAGGGAGTGATGATTCGCGCTACAGAGAAAGACAAAATGTTAGATTTTAATTGGAGACTATCTTCTCATGTTCTTTTGCTGGATGGACGTCTTGGAATTACCTAGAGGCAATACAGGGGATTTCAAAAACACAGCTGAAACCCGCCTTATACTAAATGGAATAAAGTATTGCTGATCATACAAAGGACAAAATATATATTCAAAAGGAAAGCTGCAAAAATCACTTTATTTATGTCTGATGTCTGATCATTTCTTATCAGACATCATGGCATGTTGGAGGCAGATTTATCTGTGAGTGAAGGAGTTATTTACTTCATTATCAACAACAACAGGTAAACAGCCAAGAGTCCCCCGTTAGACCTGTGTTGTAATCAAAGCGTTTGTCATTAGGGGATTAAATAGTGGCTGTCCCTGTTGATGTGCTTGTTTCCTGATCCACTGCATCAAAACAATCAAGTCTGTGGGCACACAAAAGCAGAAAAACAACAGTTCAGAGGAACTCTGCTGCTAGGAAAAGCTGCTCATTGTGTATCTGTGGGTCTGCGCGTTGCCAAAAAAATGAATTAGACTAGAACTAAATTTGACTGTGGTGCACAAAGTGTAGCAAATCAGACACAGTGAGGGTCTGGTAGTCGGGAGAGTAACGGTTTTCTGTCACAGATGGTTCACGTCTCAGATGATAAGAGTGGAGCAGCAGGACAAAGCAATAAAACTTAAATAGGACACAACAGGAGGTCAGGGTTTGATGATACCAATCTGAATTTACTGCACACTGAAAAAGAGCAGTGATTACCAGCAAGACATGATTCAGAAGTGAGGGGCCTTAGGTTCTCAAAAATGTTAGTCAAAAGCTTTATTTTTTTCCGGTTAAAGTTCCACTCCCATCATGAAATATTTTCAAAGCGTACCCAGTCGTCTTTTTTTTTTTTTTTTTAGCCAAAATCAAAAAGCCTGTGTTGTTTTCCAGTCTTTTTGCGACAGATTGGCGACCTGTCCAGGGTGTCCCCTGCCTTTACCCACAAGTGGTTGGGATAGGCTCCAGCAGCCCCGTGACCCTGAAAAGGGAGAAAACGGCTTATGAACGTTTTCCAAAACAAAGTTTCTGTGGAGCGACAGAGGTTCATTTGAAATTGACCTCTGAGTTTTGGTGGGGCCATTGGTATGGAGAAACCCCTCCCCCCCTTCCCGTCACCCATAACTATAAGTGGGAGAGCAAGAAAGGAGTGCTCTCCCACTTACAGCCACTTGAAACCCCATCCTATCATTACCAACAAAAATGGCGAGCAATATTGGAGTTCTCCATATGTACAGTTTAATATTTCATGTACAGTTTAATACCAACTCGGACGAGGAAAACGAGGATTTATTTGTCTACAAGTGGATGTATCAGAATGGAGCATATGGTCCGCGCAGTTATACTGTCTTAGTCACAAATACAATCTTTTGTAAATGACATTTTTGCATTTGTTTCTTACCCAGACATGTCACTTTCTTTATATGCAACCTCCATCATTGGAAAAATTCAACAAGAACATATATAATACAAACAAAAACCCCATATTCATTGGAATGGGTCTTTAAACCCAAGTTTATGTACTGTAACTGCTACCATGTTTTTGTCCTTATTCCCCAAAAATTAGTTTCGCCTAAAATTATAACCACTTTTTCACACACACAAAAAAAAAAAAAAGAAAACTCAGTGTCATGATGAATACATTAGTTTGTGTTCTAAACATTGGTTGACAGGGAAAAAGGAAGTAGCAAAAATGTCCCCCCCCCTTTGCCCAACAGTAGCTGGTTGGCTCCTGTAGATTGATGGATAGATGGAATAAAGCTTAAAGAGTCAATTCAACTTTTTTTTCTTTTCAAGGAAATGTGCTTTTTTTTCTGTAAATATAGAGCTGTAGTTAGCACACCGGAGAGTAATTACCTTGAAATTTATGTCACACTCTAACAATGCATCCCTTACATAGAATCCATACATCCTTGGCACAAGAGTCTGGAGCGAGACAAAGCACGTCTGAGACACGCTGATGTCTGCACATCACAGGGCCATAAAGAGAAATTATGAAACCATTTATTACTTGCTAGATTAACCCCAACATAATCAAAGAACAGGTTCATTTGGCACATATGTTTTATAGATAACTGGAAAGAACACATGGAGAACATATCTTCTGGCACAGGAGCAACAAGTGAATTCCACACAAAAAGGATTTAAATGTACTTTCATTAAAAGATTTCTTCTTTTGCAAGTTCTTTTTTTAGTTCCTCTTGACATTGAGCAGTTTTATCCACCGGAAACAATAAAAAACTATTTCCTAGTTGTGTGTTGCTCAATTTCTGTGGATTAAAACCTTCAAAAATCTGTACAAACAACAATATATGGTTTCCCTCAGTTATTCAAAGGCATATTTTTAAAAATGCAATCCTTTTGCTATTTTATTGCCTTGTCTTTGTTACAGTTCTACAAATGTTCAATCTTGCTCAAGGGAACTAGATTAAATCTAGACAATCATACATTTGTTCGTCCTTTTTTATTTTTAACAACTAAGACATTGACACGTTACTGCTAAGTTTTTCAAGAACACCAAGACTACAAAATATAGAAATTGTGGATATCTTCCAGCTATTACCCATCAACATCCAGTAAGTAGTATCATAGTATCTGGCATTTATCCATTTAACAACAGCTGCTTCCTGTTTGATAATTACCCTCAATACATCTATTGTTTTCTTTGTTCAACAGATTTATCCACTTCTGCTTTTCATACATATGAAGTCATCTACCCATTTTCAATTTTTGTCATTTAAAGTCTGCATTTGGGTCCGTCAACATCCTACAGTCTAACCATTTAAAAGAACGTGCTACATGGCACAACACGAATGAACGGGCTCTCTAAAACTGTTTGAGGGGTGTCTTTCAGATGCACGCCACTAACTAATTTTAAAATGTTGAAAAGTTGGGTAACGAAAGCAAACTAGAGGATAAAAGGCTTCACTAGTCAGGAACCTAAATGATCTAATGGTTGCGGGGGTCATCTGAAATAATTGAACTAACGGGAGAACTTTCACATCAAACGTTTGGATGACAGGAGAAGAGAGGGATCATAGAAAGTCCGAAGATAAACTCGCCTTTTTGGATTAAACCTAAACCGACATGCCTCCAAATGGCTTTGCAGGTCATATCAGGTCTTATCTGGCTACAACACAAGTGCCAACTATTTTTCCTTTATAAATGCTCTTAATGTGATTGTAGTGCACCTGTTTATAAATGAAATAGGAAAACAGACATTTTTTTTGACACTGCTTATCTTAGAACGGATTGAGGCTGTCTGAGGTTTGGCTTTTGTACCTCCATTGTAAGTGGCTTTATATGAAAACAGCCAAAATGTTTACATTTAAAGGTATTTTTATGTCACGCATCTGTACTCTGAAGTATTGGCAGAAAATACCAGCGTATGCAGTTGAATCAAGCTTATTTGTAAGCATTGCAACTAATTAGGGCTAAATCTAACTGGCTAACATACTTGACTGGATTGGGGGACCAGGAGATAAAACACACTGGGAATAAAAATTTAAACATAATAAAGATGGCATTAAGGTAGTGTCTCAAGTCACGAACAAACAACTAATTGACAAGTAAGTATGAATCATTATACATAACATGGAGAAATTTTGAGTAATTATTATCTTGTACATTGTACTGTTCTGTGTTTCTATGGGTTTTATAAGGATTCTGTGCTTTGGTTTTGTTTTTTTAGTTCAATTTTTTGAAAAAACGTCATATTTATTGTATTTTGACGGGTTATAGACTAAACCATGGAGAGGTTTATTACCCAAATTATTCAAAATGTGGATTCATGATTACATTAACTAAGGCACAAATGTTTATTTTCATTTAGTAGGCTTTCGAATTCCTGCAAGTTCAACATTCAGCCACATTTGCCTCAAAATACTTCCTCCTTTTTTGCAGTATTTTATTTCTACTACATTGTGAGTGATCAACAAAGAGCCGTTTCCCTTTGGTCTTTTCCACCCCAAAACGGTTGTAATCTCTTCCCACTCCTCCTAAGACTTTTGTTTCCTTCTTGGAATTTTTATTTCAGTCTGTGTTGCTTTTTTTTTTTAACCCCACCACACTCACGCTGCTGCCATATTGACATTTTCATCAAGTTTTTTCTGCACTTGTCAATCCCTTTTCTTTCATGTGGGCGTTGGTTGTTTATAGACATCAAAGTGGGACGATTTCTGACTTTCTTTTTTCTTTTTTTCCAAAAGCAGGTTCTTCTATGTGGCTTATGTGTTCTTTAAAAAGCTTTATATGAGGTGCACTTTATTAAAATAAAACCTGTGCACAAAAGTTTGCTGTGTTTATCCATTAAAAGAGGGTTTGACTGGAGTAAATGTGTGAAATCATGTTGAACATGTTCACTTTGAATCATTTTGTTAGAATTAAAACAATGTCTTCTGAACAAAATATTTCTAGTTGTGCCCTAAATTATTCACAGCCTGGGAAAATTTAGACTAAAAGTGACTTTTATTTTGCCAGCAAGGTTTTTTTTTATTGGATTAGACACAGGTGTCTCCCTAGAGGGATTTTGAAGGGAAAAAAAGAAGCTTTTTTTCTTTTTTTTTACATATTTGGTGCAAATGAGGCATGTCTAAAATCTGCCAGGAGAATAGATAATTGTGCTAACTGTTTGCATCTGTCATACATTTTTAATTCCTGAAACCTTAGAGTTATTATTTTTCCTCTCTATCTTTGCAGATGTTTTGGGGATCCTCCTCTGTGTGGTTTTGACCGGCATTGTTGCGTCGATCGCCACAGGCCTTTGGGTTGCGTCCACCAAAAAGCCCTCCAGCAACATAAGAGGCCTAATAAGAGCCAGAAGTTCCAGCCGGTGAACTGGAAAGACCTGAAAGAAGAATTCAGGAGCTTCTCAGCCCTTTAGGGCATTTGACTTGCACTGATTTTTTTTCTTTTCTCCAGACTTTGTGTGAATTCTTGATTAGAAAAACAAGGATTGACACCTCAGTCGATACCTGGATGTTAAAAACAAACAATAACTCTTCAATCTGAAAAGGAATATAAGGCGTTTTGGTCCACAAGCCTCTTCAGGATGTCAGTTGAATTAGGGGTGACGTGCTTCATCCTACCGTACCTCAACAGTAACCCAAGGAAACCTTGGAGAAACGTTTCCATCCAAAACCAAGCATTCCTAATTACCAGAGCAGTGGCATGAACAAACTCATGCTTGATGAGCTGAGCGAGGAGTTTTAAAGTGCCACCAGGTTATTACTGGGCTCTGCGTGTCCCATTTTCAGCTTTAATTTTTGTATTCTGAGTAATCATCTTTTTAATTAAAGGTGACGGTGGCGTGAAATCTCCCTTCGCACCCCCCCTTCCATCGTACTCCTCTTGCCGCCGCTTCCACAGACACCTGAAACCAATTAGCTGCAGCAGATCTGGATGGGGATTAGACACGGGAAAAAGCACAAGTGATTAGATGCAAACATAAAGGCACCGAGAACAAAACAACAGCAAGAAGAGGAGGCGTTAAAATGGAACCTGTCACTTATTCTGAGTAATCGACAGAAAGGTGGAGCAGGGGGGACGGATTGCAGTGGAGAATATGGCCGGATCACGGCAGCAACATGCTAAGATAATGACTACCTGTGTGTCAGCAGGTAGTTTTCTTTGTTGGAGCCCAGATTCGTGACTGACAGGCACTAAAGCCACCCAGGACTCATTGTCATTCCTCCTGCCGAGCCGGGCAGGGGATCGCAGAGAGCACGAGAGGAGAAACTCTCAGCTGGTCACCACAATCAAGGCCAATTAGAAGAATTTGATTATATGCCTTAATCTCACAGTTAGCTTGTAAAGGAGGCAGACACAGAGTAAGGAGGCTGAGCAGGTGCCGCCGACACACATCATTATCTCTGTCCATCTCTGATTAAGTTAGTCTCTTCTCCTGCTGTGAGCTCTCCTTCTGCAGGGCCTGAAGAGGATCTTTGTTAAAGCAGGAAACAGGTGAAAGGCAAAAGTTAACATTTTCAGGTTTGTTTTCCTGAAGAGATTTATTTACTCTGACTTTTTTCTTTCTCAAATCTCCACTGCTAATTTAAATCCAATCCCAGGATGAACTTTTCAGATCAATGTTCCCCCATAGTTTTCCAGATCCACACATCAAGTCTGAGATGAAAGTTATTCAAAGGAAGTGATAGACAAGGGGAATTTTTTTTTCTTTTTCTTTTGGAGGACAGACTTTTCTTCGTCTTGGATTCCCAGAGGCTCCTACCAAAACTTCACTTCCCCGCTTTTCCAGCTCCTCCTCCTCCTCTTCCCTCCCAGGAGCTTTTTTCCAGCTCTTCTCCTTGTGGATCATATGCTTCATCCTGGACCTCACCAAGATTAAAGTGGCCTCCATTACACAAGGAACTCCTCTAACACGGGCGCCTGGTATTATCTTCATTCTGTGAGTACCTCAGAGCTTTGTTCTTGACGTTTCCCTGCTTCCTTCAGCAGCACTCCTGCTTGTTTCTTAAGGTTCGGAGTGACAAACCTGATGGTATTAGTAGTTTTGCTCAAAATCAGGAAAATTATTGCAAAAGAGAAAAGCTTTAATGTATCAAACACATAGCAAGATATCATATAATTACTCATTAGAAGAAATCATGAAGTGGGCCGCTGACACTATATAAGCAATAAACAAACATAAGCTTCATTTACTTTGTGTCAGTAACTAGTTATTTTTTTAAACTTCCTAAAAATAATTCTAAACCTACAAAACATTGAAGAGCTCTCTAAGGTGCTTTGATTCAATTTTGTTCTGTCTTAATCTATTTTTTTTTTTTAGACAATCTCAAATGAATGCAGCAATGTTTGCTATCGATTGGATTTTGCTTGTAGATTTTTTTTTTTTTTTATTAGAAAATGAGAGAGGATTCCATTGTCACTCACTGAATCTGTTGTGCCAACCGGATGCTTGTCTGAAGAAGGGGAGCAGAAAGTAATCATGGCGACACATTGTGCCTTTTCTGTTTGGACAACATTGACTGAATAAATGGCCTGAGTTGGAGCTGCTGTGGTTCAGCCAGATTGCATCTTGATCACTGCCAGTGGGACTCGGATGATATTTTGTCCATTTTTGATAACTTTGAAAACTGCATTCTGTCTTATTCTCAGTTTTTAAAAGAGGCACATGGCATATCCCTCTGTCTGCTGTAGGCTTAAATATGATGAGCACTGATAGGTGATCTTCTATTGTAACATGAGAAAGAGTTGCATTTTTAGTATTCTGTTCTCCTTTAACCTCTAGTTGGAGCAAGGGCAATTTTCACATAAATTACTGCTGCTCACTGAATGTTTTCTCTTTTTTTTTTAAGGGGAGGGGGGGGGGTTGCTGATTTCAAATCTTATAGGAGATTGAAAGTGACAGTCCACAAAGTCCAGCTCTTTTGAAAAATGTGCCTAGCAGGCTATCTTAGCCTCATCCACATCCTATAATTGAATTTAGCTGCAGCCATGTGAATTCCTAATAATTAGGGACTGACATCCACGAGCTTTTCTGTTTAAAAGTTCAGTATTAAAGGTTTACTTTTTTTTCCTGGCCACCTTTTAACGTTTCTTTTTTTTTTTTTTTTTTTACTCTAGGTAATGTATAATCCAAAAGACGATGCATGCATGTAATTCTTTTCATTTGTGTTAAGTTTTTTATTTTTATTTTTTTTTACCTGAAAGCAACACATTTAGGATTTCACAAAAATGGTTTATTCCAAAATTTTCAGTTTAATCAAAAGTCCTAACATTTTAATCTATACATGTATTTCCCATCATGCTTTGATTTTAATAGGAAATCTGAATGATGTCAAAATACTACAATCCAGTTTTAGCCTAAAAACAAGGTACGGATGTGTTTTATGTCCCACAATGCATCCTGTTATCAAAGCCTTTTACATTTATCAGCTTTGTAATGGTTTCAAAGGTTCTCTAAATTTGGCAGCATTTGCTTGAGTGTTTTCAAACCCCTAATCAGACGGTGTTCCAGACCAAAAGAATATTTACCCAGAACATCCGACTGACTAACTTCTGCTCTTCATTTTATACATTTTATACAGTTGTTTTTAAAACTCTCCTGAATGTAAATTCAAGAATTTGGAACTGCAAGTGCAGAAATGTGAGGTACAGGTTTTTTTTTCTCTTCTTCATCAAGCTTGGAATACTTGATCAACATTTCTCCTTGCCCATGTAGACTTTCCTGTCCAGCTCTGGTCTGCAGTTCTCTGCCGCTGGTGGGAGTTGAAAATGACACGCTTTACAAAAAGGTGCAGATGCTTATCGGTAACCTGCAGACAAATATCCCAGATCCTGTGCTGTTCCAACAGTGGCTACCTGTTGAAAGCTTAGGAATTGGAACTGCAAACATTAATAACTTGGCCTTTAACCAAAACAGCTTTTGAAGATTCATCCGGTTAAGTGTGTCATGGCTGTTTAATGTCTCTCTAAAGGGGTTTTGTTTGTTAAGAGTAATAAAAGATCAAATAAAAGAACAAACCTTGTGATTATCCTAGAAGTTAGTCTTTAAAAGAGTTGTGGATTTTTTGCACTGTTTCCATAACAACAATGACTGGATGTCCACAGATGTGCCTGTCTGTTAATCAGCTTACTGGGGAGTTCGCTGAAACTGAGTGTAAATAAAATTACTAAAATTGGGCCATAAATCATGGTTTTTTTATTCATCCTAAAAAAAGAAAAGAAAAAAGGGGTCATCATGCTTACATAATTTACCAATCTGCATCAAAAACAGATTACAACTGTTTGGTTTTGTCAAATTAGTTCAGTAAATTATTTTTTTTTATTAAATATGTTTTTGTCACTTACTTACTGTCACTTTTTTTATTTTTTCCAGTGACAGGCTTCTTTTTTTGTCTTTAAACTTAAAAGCATTCAAGTTCATCCTCTTTCCATAAAAGAAATCATCTTTCTATCTCTCCTTTTTCTTTCCCCAACTTTTCATTCCTACTCTGTCCTTTTTTCTATTTATATATATATATATATTTTTTTTTTGCTTCACGGTTCCACTTTCTTTATCTTAATCCTCTTTTAAAAATCTTTAAGTTTCTAGCACCAAATCTTTCTCCCTATGTCTCTTCACCACCAAGGTGTGCATTAAAGTACGTCATCATGGGTCCCTGCTTGCATAGTCTTTGATTTTTTTTTTTTTTTTTTTAATTTCATTTTATTCATTTATTTTTTACGTGATAGTCGTACAAAGCTCTCGAGTTATGTTTCTGTGTGGGAAGAGTGAATCAATACGGCCTACTTTGGTATGTGGAATCCGGCGTGTGTGTGTGTGTGTGTGTGTGTGTGTGCATATGAGCAAATATTTCTGTGTGTTTAAGGTTCAGCGATGGACTAAAAGTGAGTGAGTACGTGATGTGAATTTCCTCTTGAAGAATGTGGGAGAGCGGCGTGCTGCGAGTCCCCACAGGACCAGATTGTTTGATCGCCGAGGACTCCACGTTTCACGGCTTTGTAATGGAACTGCAGGTGTACAGCGGGCCTCATATATTTATAGGATTCTCATGAATAAGAAGTGTTTGTTTTGAAGTTCAGAAGTCTCCACTCAATTTTTAAATATTTTGATTTTTGTGTATACAGTCGTCTCCTGCTATAATGCTGTTCACCCCTTGTGGTCTCAGTGTTTTTATTTAGTGCAACTTTGCACGCTTTTGTAAAAATGGTGCATTGTGTTCTGCATCCTGACTGGCTGTAGACAAATGTCAATCACCTTTGTGCCATGGATCGGGTACAGATATGTTCACCTTAACAATTTTACAGAAATCTTCATTGGCGAGCAGATGCTTTGTTTTCTTCTACAATACAAGGCTCATTTTTCTATAAAACATTTAAACGTTGAGACTTTAAACAAGACAGAAGTGTGCTTTTTTTATTTACATTTTTTTATTTTTTTAAGAAAGGTGAATAAAGTATGTGGAGAGGGGCTTTACAGCCTTTTAAATTCTATTGTAAAAAATAAAAATAACTACTTTGTAGATTTTGTCTACTCTGGGTTATTTTACAACATCCCGTGATAAACGAGGGACAACTGGAAATAAGCTGCGTTCAAACAGTAATATTATTGTAATTGTTCTGTTACTTTTTTTAAAGACTCATTTTAAACCATTTTTGTACAAGCATTAGGGGTGGGCATGTATTTTGTTCATTAAGTCTATAATAAAACACAGGACAGAGATGTTTAAGTTATTACAACAATCTAAACTGAACATGCATCAAATAAAGAGCATCCATATTAATAATAGCACACTATTAAAAATAATAAGGAAACGGTGGCTACTATCAAAAACCAACAACAACCACGCCACATTCAAAGTCACTTAAATCCCCTTTCTTTCACATACTGATGCTCCGTTTGAACTGCCGCAGCACGTTTTGACCATGTCCACATGCTTGAACGCATTGGTTTGCTGCCATGTGATTGGCTGATTAGAAATTAGTGTTACCGTGCAGTGGGACAGGCGTAAAGGGGCCGGTGAGTGCATGCTTTTCTTGGGCTGCCTGAACTCTCACCTGGAACTCGTCTACACAGACTGATAATACACTGAACCTCTGCAGAATAATTAAATCAGCTTGAAATGGGGACATTCCCATGAAGCGCACAGACTGTTTTCAGTGGCCATTAAGCACACCGCCCCTAAAGAGTTTGACTTGGAATGGCTCCACCTTCAAACTGGGCCAAATCCATCTTGATTCTATTAGTTACCACAATCAATTGCTGCTCCAAAAAGCCTCCTAAAATCTGAGGATGCTATTACCTGTAGATGGAAATGGAAGATGGAGATAAACATTGTGGAGCCTCTGTCATTTTTTATTCTTTTCCTTTTCGGTTCTTTCTACCCGGGTGGTAAAAGCTGAGGGGGAAAAAAAATGGAAAAGGGTCAAAGCTTTTCCACCAAGGAATGTGTTTCATGGTACGATTCCAGACAGAATGATATTTGTTCTCTGTGAGATTAAGGAACTTGATCGTTTCTTTCTTTTGTCTCTTTTCGTATCATGGAGACACCTTAGCAGCTGTTTGCTTAATACGAAAGAAAAAAAAAACGGGGGCGGAAAATAGAATCTATTTTCTAAAAGTCCAAAGTTCTGTTGAGATAACAAATTAGGCCAACTATCTTCTTCTTACTAACTTCCCCCAATTTCCCATCATTAATTTCAGAGTAAAGGCTGTGCTTCTAGTACAAACGAGACAAGTTGACTCAAAGTACTTCTGTGCAGCATGCGGCTCACATTACATCAGATCTGTCTTAGTTTTTTTTTTTTCTTCCAATGCAGGCCTAGAAGAAAATGTTTGATGAAAAAAGCTCCTGTGACGGCTTAAAGCACAGAGATGGCATTGAACGGCGAGGCCTGACAGTAAACATGCAATCGTTGTTTTTCACATCACAAGGGAAGGCAGAAAAATGATGAGGCAGTGATTTTCCTTTCTTGCTCTCCACTGTGGGACGTGTTAAAAGCCCAATATGTATTTACATATTTCCCTTACAACCATTTGTTATTTTTTAATCTTCTCAACCATATATATCTATGAAAACACTGGAGCTGAAGCTCTGGTGTTAAACGGTTAAACACTGAAAATTGTAGGAGAGATTTTTCTTTTTTCTAAACAGCAGCTATGGTTTGGTCTTTAAAACAAGTCAGTTTTAAATTCTTTATTGTGAAGCATTCTTACTGCATATTTCCCAAAAACGCTTGAGTTACTTTTCCCTGTTTTGAAATACAAAATATGCAATGTGGCACACTCAATGTACAGAGTCTAGTCTGCAATGAGCAGGTGTCTGTATCATAAACACTCCAGCACAGAGAGAAAACGTGACAAGTCTGCTGCTGCTGACCTCTGCAGATCTCATCGGGCACGCAGGTTTCACTGTTTGTTTTGAAGCAAGAAAGCATATTTCACAATACAATATTTATGCATATATACGGAATCAAGTAAATGCATAATCAAATGAGCATAAAATATAATGGAACCCCTGTTCACCTCCACAACACTCTGTTTGTCTTAAGATCCATAAACCCTTATTGTAATAGTAAAATCTGTCCAACTTAGGAGGCCTTCAGCTCTGATATGTTGACAAGGACGAGTTAGAGAAAAAAAAAAAATCATGCTCCCAGTTTACCAGTTTTGTGCTTGAAGCCAACATAAGTTCCATGCAGGTATAAAAGTATTTGATTGACTTGACTTACTAGTTGGGTTTGGACTTTAAAGTCTCTTCATGTTACAATAATACCCTTAGTAAAAAAGTGGTACACTTAAAGTTAATTTTATTAAGTATACTACAATATAGATCATGTACATGTAGTATACTTGGTATGCTAATTGGATATTTCTGAATAAAAGGAACATTTTAAATTTACTTTATGTATAATACAGTAAAAAGTATATAAATAAAATGATACTTTATTAAGTAAGTTAAAGTATATTGTCTCACTTTTAACATATACTGAGTATATGCTAAATATACTGTAGTACACTTGAAATTGACTACTTTTTGCTAAGGGTAGTGTAGCTGCAAAACTTCATGCAAAACACAATCTGATTACTTGGAATACTACTCGAAGTATTTTGCATATCACACGTATGACAGAGTAAACGTTCTAATATCTAATAAATATACATTTTACCCTAGTATAAGTATAGCAAGTATGCTGTTGAGAATGTACATGTACTGTAGGACATTTACTAACTGAATACGTCTTTGAACTAAACTGGAACATTTCATGATTACAACTTAAAGGTGGAAAATAAAAAGTAAATTTTAAGTAAACTGCCTCCCATTTAGCAAGTATTAGTACCCTTAAAAGAAGTAGTGTTTGCCACAGGTTCTGTTAAACGGTCTTGGGGAAAAAAAGGGCTCAGGTACAGGAGTTTTTGGGTTCAAGGCTTTGGGTGTGTTGAGTAGAATAATTCAAATTCCGCAGAGGAAAGGAGGCCAGATGGATAAAGGGCAGAAGAATATCTCATTATTTGTAAAGGTGTGTGTGAGTGAAGGAGAACAGGATGGTATGGAGGTGTTGAATTATTGACACCTTTGCAAGTGAGGAGCAGAATCCTAAAGTGATCTAAATGAGCCGCAGACGTTATACCTGCCATTGTTGTCGTTGGCGTTTCATTCAGTTGCACCTTCTCGCTCCCTGCACCAACCAAGTCATTTGACATTTTGACTATTGAAAAGAAATTGTGCATTCCTTCATGTAAAAAAAAAAAAAAGAATAATCAGAAAACTCTACAAAAAAAAGTTAGAAAAGAAACAATTTATCCATGCTACAGCACTTCTGTATAAAAAGTGATCACATTTTGATGGAACCTCAACACATAATAATAGTGACGCACCTTCATACATGGTTCACCCCACCTGGAAAGAGCATTTCCAAACAGCCCTCTGCCTGGAGGAAGACATTTGGCTTTTTGATCTATTTGTTCCCAGTCAGCTCCTCTGTATGTCATCATATCTATTTCTACAGATGCCCCATCACCAACGAGCATTGGTGACATCTATCAACGTCTATCAGTGCCTGCTGCGAGCATTAGTGCACGAGCAGTTTTCTGGCTGCAGATGGATAAATCTGTCTGTGTGTGCTGTGTGTTCGAGCAGCAGTCTTTCTGTTCACGTCTGAAAATGGACGCCCCGACCGCTCCACCAGATGAATTGAATCCTCCCCGAGGCCCCGATCTCTTATTGATCTTGCCTCCAGAGTGCACTTCAAGTATCGAGGGGGAATAAAGATGGAGATGAGATGTCTTAACAATATGGAATTCGCATAAATAAAGATCCTAAATCTCAATTTATAACATGCAGAAATGATAATATTGACAAGAGAAAAGACTAAGTGACAAAAGCTTTTGCCAAAGGCTCCTTTGATAACTGTTTCAAAGTTCTTGTTGCATCATATGTTTTTAATTTCTAAACAAGTGATAATCAAAATAAAATGTCCAAGCTATAGTGTTAGTATTTTTGAACTGAACACAATAAGTTTTATCAAAGTTTGTAATAAAGTGTATGACTGTGGCCCATATTCACTTCATCTCATTCAGTCTTTCATTTGTTTTCTTCTTTTAAACCCCACTATACATTTAGAACACTCAAAGTGAAACTCTTCATCTTAATTTGTGCAGGACAATGTTCTTTGAAATGTAAACCTTTTATTTTGAAATGGCCTTTTCATGTCAGGCAGAAACTCAGAGGAACAAAACCGTTGTAAAAGTGTTAAAATGCTAATTTTGCAAATGTTTTTAATCAAATCTCCAACAAAGAAGAAGTAAAAGTTAGTTTAATTATTTACAAAAAAGTATATATTTTCTACAGTGACAATAAGATTTGGAGAACAAAGTTACTGCTTCTATTTTTGTAACCCTTGTTCTATCCTAGGCACTTTACTATTGGGAGTTGGTTCATCTACACCAGTGTTTTTCAACCAGTGTGCCGCGGCACACTAGTGTGCCGTGGGAAATTGCCCTCATTAACTGATCTAAAAACATTTCCAATCTCCAGGATTTCACCTCTTTGTTCATCCAAACGGCCCCTGATAAAACAATGAGTAGTTAGGAATATGAAAGATCATAAAATACTTTTTTCTTTGTGTTTATTTGATTCTATTAAAGACATTTTGATAAGAATGACGGTACCGCGATTTAGCTGCACTTAAAGCTGTTTGCGGAAAAGTTCCAGCTGCTAAGGTTCCCCTTTAACTGTCTCCACCAATCATTCTTGAAGGCTTGATCACATGTCATCAGTCTGACCAATCAGAAGTGGTTAAAGTCTTGATCAAAGTCTTGATGAGCTAAATCCTTGTTCAGATTTAGCTCATTAAGGCCTCGTTCACACTGCAGGCTGAAACGACCCAATTCCGAATTTTTTGCCCCTAAGCGGCCCAATTCCGATCTTTTCATGACAGTGTGAATGACACAGATCCGCTCTTTTCAAATGCGACCCAGGCCCCGTGGGTTTGCCGGCCTGATTCCGAAACGTATGCGATCTTTTCAATTGCGGCCGCCGTCTGACCGGCCAGGCGACTTGATTCTGCGATCTAATTATTAATTTCCATTGTATTCATTTCCATTACAAGCTGCGTGTGTTCTTAAGTGCACGACACAGCCGCCCGCCGGTTCACCGCGACACTGCGCCCCCTGGTGGTTCAACACTGCAGTGATTAAAAAATCCGACATCGTCACAGCTCTACCCGGCACAGCATAAAAGTTTTTAAATTCTTAAAATAAAAATTGATGTGTATTTATTCATATCTAGGGGGAATCTGACTTGAAACCTGACAGAATTAAATGTAAAAGGATTTATGTTAGAGTAACAGGCAAACATGTTTCTATGAAACTGTATGTCACTTCAAAAAGTTATAATAAATAAATACATGAGTTACTTAACATTAAGGAGTAATTACATGTATTTTTCATTACATTTAGTTACATGTATAAGTTATATCTGGCCCTTTGAGGACAGCCGCTGTGCTGATGTGGCCCTCGGTGAAAATGAGTTTGACACCCCTGAAGTAGACAGAGTGCTGAACCTTTTTTCTTCAATGATTTGGGATCTTCACTGGTGTCCATGGATTACATGAAATCCTCTCCACCTTTATCCACCTTTGTGACGCGTTTTTACATCTTTAAATAATAAAAGTTTAAAATTTGATTTCATTGATGAATTGTAGTCTCATTCACCCACATTAAGTGTTTGCAGATCAGACAGGCGCTTAAATGCTATCTTGACATTTAAAACAGGAAGTGAGTCTCCTTAAAGAACAATGTCACGTAAAATACTTTGCAGATTCAGCTTATATGTATTTCTTTGGACTTTCTCATAAAAGCAATTTAGTATTCACTTTTTGCCAGTTCACAGTTTGAGTTTTTCTCCTTTTTGATCCAAAATCATTCCACGTATGCATCTGTTTTTAATGATCTGTAGCCTGAATTATACAATGTGTGCCCACGCCTCAAGCAGCTCCGTATTGGTTAAAATCTGACAGGAATACATTTTAAGTAAAAAAGTTAAAAAAAAAAAAAAGGAAAAGTCTAACTATTTTTTGCTACTTTTGAAATTTATTTTTTACAAACATGAGAGAAAGTCGGCAAATTACCAATCATTATCTTGTGGAATTACGAAGAATTTGTGTTGCACAAATATTTCATAGACTTCCAATGAATCGGGTTAAAATTCAAGTGGGTTTGCATGTTTAGTGTATGATTTTTTTGTATGAAACTTGAGTGACACCATTGTGCAAAGACTCCCATAGTTGCTCAGAGGTCACCAATTCTTACAACGTAAGAATGCAAAGTAAAAAATGCAAAGTAAAAAATAAATAAATAAAAGTTTCAAATGGATTTGAAACAAGTGCTGCTTTTTAACCTTCAGGGCAAGAGCGTGAGCGCCGGAATCTCGCAGAACTGAAAACACCAGAGAGGTTTTGAAAGCACTTTGGAGAATCCCTTCAGAATTTGTGTGAAGACAGTCACAGGTCCAAGAGACACGACCCAAAGTTTCACAACACAATAGTGAGTGGGAACTTTCAGATTCATGATAAACTTAAGCTATATGATGTGGGTGTATTACATCACCACACCCCAGCATTACAAGTCTCTATGCAACTTGCATGAATAATATAGTTTTTAACAGCTGAGAATTAATTTCTGTATTTTAAACATTTTTATTTTGAGGAGTTTCTTACCATGAAGCAGAAGTAAGAGAATATTGTCAATCAGAATTACTCTGCGTTTGTGCTGCAATAAAAACACTACTCTGGAGCTTGACCTCATCAGACAGCTGCTGGATGTTGACAGCTCATGTTTTTAAAAGACAAAGCCTCAACTCTCTGCAGGCCCTTTTTTCCCCCTAAAAAAAAAAACAATAAAATAAAATAAAATCTCCCGTAGACTTCAAATGCACACGGATAAAAGCTGCGTCCAATATGTGTTTTTATGTAGCATAATGTAACAAAGCTTATTGAGAGATCGGATCGCCAATGAGTCTGGTCAATCGGTCTAAACTGTTGACCTTTCAGCCTGTTTTTTGTGTTTTGCTAGATGTAAAACTCCCAAAACACACTTTTAATCCATCTAAACAGGAGAATTTTAATCAATTCCTGAGTGTACTGATGGCACTAAAAGTACCTATTTGTTTAGATCAGGGGTGTCCAATTCCAGGCCTCAAGGGTCCTATATGTTTTCCAATCAAGCTGCTGTTGAAGCTCCTTATTGGCTAAACACACCTGATCCAGGTAATCAACAGCAGATGAGGCAGGGTTTCTGGAAAACCAGCAGGTTGCCGGCCCTTGAGGCCTGGATTTGGACCCCCCTGGTTTAGATGCTTAGATGGTATTTTTCTGGTCATAATCTTTGCTGAAGATTATGACCAGAAAATGGGAGCACGTCAATAAACGACTGGCTGGATTTCTGTTGCAGATGAAACCTCATGTGTTTGAATGGTTTCCATGTAGAAAATGTCAGTGTCATATAAAAGCTCATAAAAACTTGGACGGCAGTGGCTCAGGCGGTTGAACGGGTCGTCCAATGATCGAAGGGTCAGCGGTTCGATCCCCACTCCCCCCAATAAACTGTCGTTGTGTCCTTGGGCAAGACACGTCACCCTCCTTGCCTCCAGTGTGGCTCCACTATTGTGTGCATGTGCATGACTGATCCCGGTGATGGTCAGAGGGGCCGTAGGCGTGAACTGGCAGCCACGCCTCTGTCAGTCTGCCCCAGGGCAGCTGTGGCTACAACAGTAGCTACCATCACCAAGTATGAATGAGGAGTGAATGAATAATGGACACAATGTAAGCGCTTTGAGCGTCTGGAAAAGCGCAGTTAAATCCAATCCATTGTTATTATTATTAAAAAGAAAAGTGTGCTACCACGGCTCCCCCAGCGTTTCAGATAGTTTTACTCCGACGAATCAATGAGAACAATTAGTGAAGAATACGCTCTGATCGTTTAAATGTCTGTGTTTGTGCTGCAAATAAGATCCAGACTGTGTTACCACTGGAAATGAACAATTGAAAATATCGTCAATACTACCAGAGCATTTAATCTATACAGTTTTACCAAACAGAATAACTACAGAGCAAACACTATTTTAGCAGTTTAGTCTGACGTCCATAATAAATGGAATAAATCCGTTATGACGGAGAGCTTGTTTTTCTAGAAACGTAGCATCATTTCAGGGTTCGACATTTTGGCTTCACTACATTCATGCCTAATTTGTTGCTTGTTCCACAAAATGCTCAATTATTTTATGAAATGGCTCCACTACAATCGATAAATTAGCTTCTGAGGAATTTCTACAAAAGGGTTAAGTAACTTTGTTTGGAAGAGAACAGTAGGATGTGCACCCTCTGAGAGTTGGTACATGTTTTATCTTTGAATAACCACATTTTAAGTAAATACATTTATGTAAGTTTCAAAATGTTATAAACCAGATTTAACTAGAGTTCAAGTAGTTAATCTGACAGTTACAGTGCTACATTTAGTAAAAAACTGCCTAATTACAAAAGGCTTTTAATGTAGCAAACCCTGCACAACATAATGAATTATCAAATGCACTTGTGAATGCGGGTGAAAAATTACAGGCCCAGTTTAGTTAATGAATTGCTGCTTATATTAATGACATCATTAGGAAAGAAAATGATGTTCCATTTAGCTAAACATGAAAGCTTAACCAAATCTTATCAACTATTTGGAGACTTTGGGAAAAGAAAAGAACAACTCCTAAAATCCTGTCTGCAATTTTATAATCTCGTTTTTTTTTTTTCGAGAGAAAAATTAAATAAATGACAAACATATTTATTTATTGTCTAACACTTTCTGTTTCTGTTTTATGTTTATGCACAAAACAGTAGATCAGCAGAAGGCTGGCAGGTTCTCATGGAAAAACATCATTAGAGATCTTCATCTCTGTTGTTTTTTGTCATTTGCATCATGGTGAGGATTGTCCTGCGGTGGCTCTGCTCGAGTAAGCAGGTGGTGGGCGGCTTCTGAAGATGCAACTCTGCTGCCTGCTTTTGTTTCTGCTCGACATAAAGGCGAATGTAGAGAAAAACGTGGAGGGAAAGAAAACAGGAAAATATTTTATTAGTGTGTGCTGGCCGCTAAAGTCTCTTTGTGAAATCAGATGTTTTGAGGGCAAATTTGGATAAATCTTGTGAGCATTTCAAAACTCAATCTTTCGAAGGGGCAATGTGCTTGTAACCAAATCCGACAACACTTTCGGTCAGTGAGTCCGTTGAATTTTCTTTGGACGGTCACTTTTAGCCAAGAACTCCAGGTTTACTCGTGCCCGTCTGCTTCTGTTCTCACATCCAAAGTCAAACCAACAAAGTCGACCGTATGGCATTGAAGCTCATTTGCAGTGAAGCTTATTTGCAAAAGCTCTTTTCAGGCAAAGTAAACATGCAAAAGCTTTTGAAGCATGATTAAAAAAAGGAAAGAAATTGCAGGAAAATGGAGGAGACTGCCAAATTTAGAACAAAATCTTCACCAAGTATCCAAGTTTGGACATAAATATACGGTAGATGAAGCTGAGGAAGATCTGAATTCATCAGGAAACCGGTTCCATCTGTGTGGCAGGCACAGCAGCTTCAATCTGTTTGGTTTTGCTCTCGGAATAAACCACTTGACTGTTTCTTGCTGATCTGAGAGCTTTGCTGGGTTTGTGTACCACCAGAAATCTATGAACTAGCACCAATACTTTGTATTTCATTGGTGGCCGCCTCAAGGACTTCAGAACTTGCTCGTGTGGTTCTGGTCCAGAATTTGGCTAAGCCTTGAGGCACATTAGAGTTAGCTGAAGGTTCTGATCAGTGCAGTAAATGTCAAAGTAACTGCTGGCACAGTGGTTGGCAGTGTCGCCTCACAGGGAGAAGGCCCAGCTGGACCTTTCTGTGTGGAGTTTGCATGTTCTCCTGGTGCATGCATGGGTTTTCTCCGGCTTCCTCCAACAGTCCAAAGACACGCCTCATAGGTTAACTGGTTCCTCTAAAGCAGGGGTGTCACAATCCAGGCCTTAAGAGCAGCTGTCAAACATGTTTTCCAATCAACTTGACATTGAAGCTCCTTATCCAGGTAATCAGCAGCAGATAAGGCACGATTTCTGGAAAAAAAAATAAACAGCAGGAGGCCGGCCTTCAAGAAAATGAACATCTATTATCAACCAAATATGACAGCCTTAAATTGACAGATGAAATTCTAAAAAGTTCTCAAGGTAAACCTGTAAGCCTGTGTAAACCTCTTAAAAGAAAGACATTTTTGTATTCGTATTTTGGTTTGTTGTGCTAATTCTTTGTGGCATATATCCTAAACCTACACAAGTCTTGTTTAATGTCTTTTTAAAAATGTAAGTCAGATATGAGTGAATGAAAGAACAAAGGTATAATCTAACAGACACTAGTTTTTCTATACTTTCTGACTATGTTTATGTATAAATGATCATAAAGTCATGACCTAATGTGAAATATCACCTGCAGTTTCACCCTTTTTGATTTGTATAATTGGTTGAATGATGTAAAGCATCCAACCCTTTGTTTTCCTGTTTCTCTTTATTTATGACTCCCATTTTCTGGCTGTTTTTCGCCGCTTAAGTCCTTCTACAATTTTTAACCAACTTTAACCATTCAACTATTAAAACGTTCAGCTCTTTCAGCTTATTCCCTTTATGACTTTTGGTTTTTCAAATTCTTTAACTTTTTGAGATACAGGTATTTCAGGATTTCCAGGATTTTTTTGCTCCATGGAAATACATGGGGGAAGTCTTGGTGCATGAGGTCGCCGGTTCAAGACCCCTTTCTGACATTTCACATTTTTTTACCCATTCAGCTATTAAAATGTTCAGATCTTTCAGTGTATTCCTGCTAAGACTTTTGGTCCTACAAATCCTTGAACCTTTTAAGATATGCCAGGATATTCCAGGATTTTCCAAGATTTTTGCTCCATTTAAATACATGGAGAATCCTTGAAAACCTTTGTTTCTTTCAACCATTATAACTTCAACATACTTTTAGCTAGAGACACCGTTCAAACATTGAAATGCTCACAAGGCTTTGGATTTTATTATAAATTTAAAAAACATTATGGGATGGCAACACCACCTACGGTTTGGCGGCCATTTTGTGTCCTAAAATGTGAGGCGATATTCAACTCCTTCAGTTTTTCACCTATTTAACCAGTCTACTGTTACAATGTTCAGCTCTTTCGGCTTATTCCTGCTAAGACTTTTGGTCCTTGATTTTTTTTTCAAGATATTCCTGGATTTTTCCCAGATTTGTGCTCCATTGAAGTACATGGAGAATCCTTAGAAAACCTTTGCTTCTTTCAACCATTGTAACGTTAACATACTTTTAGCTAGAGACAGCGTTCAAATGTTAAAATGCTCACAAAGCTTTGGACTACAATATACGTTTTTAAATTATTATGGGATGGGGACGGTTTGGCAGCCATTTTGTGTTCTTCGAATTTTCAACAGTTGAGCCATTTCTTCAGGAAATTCAGCAGTGCAGCATTCAACCCTGCATTTTCTTCTGGAAGTGCAGCTCCTAGTTCCTACATGACTTGAGTTCATGTTGAAGATTAAGGATTAGGACTCCAATGTTCTACCAGGCAGAATGACTGTCTTTTTAATTACTCCACACTGCAGAAAAACTTTAAGAGATAATATTTGATAAGATTATTTGAGTTTGACCTGAATCACTGAATAAAGGAGAAATTGGTGAAAAAGATGACTTATCGCTTTTTTTGGTAGGTTTCAATTTTCTAATGCCTTAGTAGAGTTTAAATGAACTTTCTGTGTAAAGTTACACAATTAAATATCAATTCTACACATTGGATCCTCAAAATTACTTGTTTTAAGAAGTGTGTGATATATAATTATGTACGACATTGATCGAATGGAGCACCGCTGTGCCTTGATTTATGATTTTACCTAAAAATAAACTGGTAAACAAATGTATTTGACTCAGCTTCAGTATCTCTGAGGTTCTGTTTATTCCACCCCTGTGGACATCAAACACAATGAGACGGTTTAAAAACAGAAACATAAGCATCCTTATGCACGTTGACTAGAACCGGATAAAGTAATGCCATCAAAGTGGCACCTTTGTTGGGTCTGAGGGAGTCATGTAATGACACATGACTGTTCCTTTTATATTTAAAAGCCTGTGGGAGCCGGGCGCCTTCTCTTTAGGCGTCATAAGCCTGAAAAGCTCAATTCTTCCACACTATTTATTTTAATTGGCACAATAAGACTGCTTTACAGCAAAGTTGAAGCACAGCTGGATTTGTTTTTTTTTAATATTTCCTGTCAGGTTCCCAGCTTGAATCCCCGAGTTTATGCGCACTAAATAATTTCAAAGTGGCAAAGAGGCACCAGTTGAGAGGCTGCAGTTGCTGTGTTTTCACGAATTCTCATACATTTCAGAAATCTTCTTAACTTGGTTTGAAATGACAATTACAATTAGGCAAAATCCACAAACTTGTGTCATTTTCTTAGCTTCTGCACTGAGGCAGGAGTTCATTAGAAATTCCACTCTGAGTTGTGGACGGGGCCTGCCCCCATTTCCCATCATCCCTTTGGTTACACTCTTTTTATTTTTTATTTTTTAACTTGTCCTGTCCAACAGCTGGGCAAACAGATGAGAGCTGAGGGCCTCTTGTGTTAAACATATTTTACTTTAACAACAGGGGTTATGAATCTTCTGACAAACCAGAGGAATGTCTGAATAATGTTTACACTCTCTTGCTTAGCCCTCCGATCTAACATTAGCGGTGCAACAGAAATGGGATGTAATATTGAAGTTATCTAGCCATATAGTTTTGAGTCGGATGTCCGCTCGGATGATGAAAGCGAAGACATGTACAGATCTATTCATCTACAAACAGATGCATCGGAATGGAGTGGAGCAGGGAGCTAGCGGCTTGTTGTTATTGGTTCTATATCACACCAACAACCTTTTTTAACAGTATCTTTTCATCTGCTCTAGTTTCAATAACATCTGAAATAAAGAAAAATCCAGAAATGCATTTTTCAGCTTATGTTCTCCATCATAAAAAAAATACTATGAATAAGTTAAAAATCACTAAAAAACACAATTTTTATCAGAGTGAGCCTTAAACAATGTTACATTAGGGATTTGCTTTTATTGAGGCCTTTAAATACTGCATTAAGACTTAAAATGTAGTTTCATAATCTTCATAATGCTTACAGACATTATTTGATTTGTATAAAATCAATAAAAGTAACAAGTTATTTGGTAAAGGAGAAGGTGTGCACGTCTTTCCTCAAGCAACAAATATGGAAACTCAAAGCTGAAAGCTTCTCTGAGTATTTTTAGCATCCTCAGGGATTTCTGATATGATTGTTTTAAAGCCAAAAGAAAAACGTAAGTTCATTATTTCATGACTGGCGGTCTCAACACTGCAATCAAATTGCATGTAATCTGTTCAGTAAGGTACACCGTTGCTAGGCTGCCGGAGAAGGCTTCTGCATGTTTGCTGTGTTAGTCATGTTAATGAATGTAGCTGCTGCTGGCCCCCAGCTAGGAGTAAATTGCAAATCAGTTGGTTTGAGTCACAGCTCTGCTCAAAGTTAATAGGGAGTATTCAGGGACAGGTTGTTGCTGTTTGTGTTCGGTCTCCTCGGTGTTATAGACACCAAAACAAGCAGGAAGCAGACAGCAGCTTGGATGCAGCAGAAGACTCTATCTGTTTATTTGACTTTTTAACACAGAAACTGTTTCTTTGTGTTCAATCACATGGGAGTGAAAGAAACGTACTGCATCTGATTTGGCTGGGTGTTCAGATTTGTGTCGATCTGTTAAGTAAACCAGGATAATGCCAACATGACTGTTTTTGGTTTTTTGAGGTCACATTTCTGGGATTTTGAAAACCTTAAACTTATAAAGTGCTACCCGCTACACCTAATCCATATTTAATTCTACACACAACAATAAACATGACAATCTGTTTCATTAAAACACTCATAATGTCGATCTTTGAGCACAATCTTTAGTAGGATGTACTAAAACTGACAGTCACAGATCTGCCTAATTTCAGGTGACACTATATAAAAAATGAAACGTATTTCCACATCAGCTCGATTTAAACCAGAGTTGTTTATTTACAAACAGCTGACATTTTTTATTCATATAAAAATGATAACAAGTGCTGTTTGTAAAGGCAAAGGAAAATATATATATCTAAAACTTGAAAAGTTTGCAAAGAGTTAAACAAAAATAATTTGCTGCTGCACTTTTTCAAAATGTGTTTTGACCAAAAATAAAATGTTTTACATTCTGTTTTTAAATTTCAGTTTTTTATTTCTTAATTTATTTTTTGACAGTTCCAATTTAGGAAAACCCAAAGAAATGGAAGTCAAACAAAATAACAAATTTGAAGAAAGATTCCACAAAATGTTTTTTAAAAGAACGCACGTTCTTGAACGCGTGTCACATGCCCGTTGTAAATGTAGCATCATACCCAATAACTTGGTAGCAAGGAGCCACCACTTCTTTAATCTACAATAGTACAGGATGGACACTGTTTGTGAAGAACACTGTAAGCTTGTAATTGTGTGAAATCAAGATTAAACAATGAAAGTCACACAGTTGGAACAAAATATTTTATTCAGTCGTCCCTCCAGCTCCACATTCTAGTACATCTGCAAGTCAAAGATGTATTCAAGCCACGAAGCGCTCTGTATGTTATTATCTTACAGGATGTGAGGACCAGACTACTGTAACATTAATGATCTGGTCTTAGAACATGTATGCAATGATAATGTACTTCATTGGCTTTCGCCATTCACGTATGGAGTCTGTATGTATTACAGCTCAATGACAAACAGGAACGCGTAAAAAGGCTGTGTACCAATACAAGTGACAAGGATAATGCTGGACAATCATGGTTATGGCCCCAACTCAAGGCCTCTGTAATGGCCAATTAAAGCTGACATGGTGTGGCGTAGTCAGACATGGGGAGATCAGAGGCACGCAGGCGGGCAGGTCACTCGTCCTCTGGAAGAGGTGGAAGCGGGCGTTTCTCAGAAGGCTGCAGTACCAACTTTGATCTGTCCAGTGCTTCCCCTTCATACTTGTCAGCAGAGTAGAACCTCAGGGTGAACTTTCAGATTGTGGAAGTGACAATTTAAGAGTCAGGAGATGTGTTGTGCATAAAATATTTCCAAAACACCATTTATGTCAAGGTGACCTGGGTATAAAAAGCTTTTAACATCATCTTTGGTGCTCACCTCTAGCTTGTTCAAATCAATATTACTTTACAAAAAGTACTTTGGGTGACAAAAATGTCATGTGCTCATGCATTGTGTTATAAATGCTGTCAAACATGCTCATACAGTGCTTTCCAAAATTATTCATATCCTTGGGGAGTGAATAATTCCAGGCAGCACAGAGCTATCCTCAAAGACCCCCTCTGAAGAAAATGTTGTTTTTAGTGTTATTAACAAGATCTTGTGGGATTTATCTGATGTTTAAAGAAAATTAGGCTTAAAATTGCATTTCTAAGTATTTCTTCATTTAAATCAAACTGAAACTGGAGCAGACGAACAATTGCAGTTTGAAATAGATTGCATTTGTTAGAGGATAGTCTGGGCGGGGCTCAAACTCCCACTTGCAGACAAATAGATCCATGGACGTCTTTGTTTTCCTTGTCTGAGCTGGAATCTGGACCTAAACTGTACGGCCGCATGGCTCTCATGTTCGCCATTTTTGTTACTTGTGTTGCATTAATGTTAGGTTGGAGGTGTGAGCGGCTGTAAGCTAGCATCTGCAGTCCCGTCCACAACTTGGACGTAAATTTCTAGTGAACTCCTGACGCCCTGCAGAAACTATGTACAAGAAAACAACAGTTTTTGTATTTTTATTTTGGCAAAAACCGGCATACTCATCCTTGAACCACTGCAAAAGATTTTACAATAGAACAAAGTTGGTCCTTAAAACAGTTTTTTTTTAAATGGCTACAGGCAGCTTTAAACAAAAGCAAAGAAAAAAAGATGTTTATTGGATAAAGAACTTCCACTTCTTCATTTTAAGTACTTAGATTGGGACAAAAATGCATAGAATGACTTTGTCAAAGAACAACTACTGCTATTTAGGGCTAACTATTGTACCAAAGACTGAGTTTTTGTACCAAGGTCAAACATGTCATTTATTAAACCATCCAATGATAATAATTCTTTTTTTTTTTTTTACCCATGGATGTACACCTTTCTTTTATGCCGTTTTCCCGGCGCTTTGCTGGATTTTTCAACCAGATTTCTGTCTCTGTCTTTTTACTATTAAATCTTTCATTTCTGCCTCATGAATCATATTGCTTGGTGTCCTTTCTGTCATTCTTCTCCATCTAACTTTTCTATTTCCTTTGTTTTTCTTATTTAGCTTCTTTCAGTTTCTTACTCTCTTTTTCTTGTCCCTAAGTCATTTGTATTATTTTGAAATTGACTGCCCTTCCTCTTTTTTAATTGCATTCTCAATTACAGAATCTTTGATTCTCCTACACCTGTTTTACTTTCTATATTTCCTTTCCTCTGTTTACCATCTGCTCAGGGCTTTGCTGGGCTTTTAATTACGGCCTGATTTCCCAAAGCTCTGGCCATACTGTCCTTCCTCCTCCTCCCGTCTTCGCCATCACCGGTGGCCTTGGCGGAGGTATTCATCTTGCTGAGGGGATAGGCTGCGTAGGTGCTCAGAAATAAATGTCTATGCCTCCAATGAGCTGAAAGACTCCCCTGACTCCTCTTCCTCACCCCAGGACACAGCTGGTAGGTTGACGAGGGACAGGAGTTTTATTTACTTTGGCACAGCTCTTACACACAGCCAGGGATGCAGTCACTGAAAATAGCTGCAAGACTGAACCTGTTGGTTGTTGGTTTTCTTGTTTTCTACTTGCATTTCTGCCTCAAGTGGTAAAACAGTGGCTCGTTGATTAAATCTTCCTTAGCTGTGGTCTTTTTCACTAGAACACGGGTGTCAAACTCAAATTCACAGTGGGCCAAAAGGAAGCAGTGAAGTAAAGTCACTGGCCAAACTCAATACTTATTGAAAAATAACTGCAACTGATATGCAATGTTTAACCTTTTGATATAGTATCTTCTTACGTTACATTCTTTCGTTACTGTCAAGTTAGCTCCGCACACGAGACAAACAGGTCTGTCCTGTATATACGTAAACAGATATGTGGGTCAACATGCTAGCAAAGCATTGTAGGATTTGCAGTATTAGCGATACACTCATTTGATAAGATGTTGCAGGCCAATTGTAATTTCACTTTGGGCCAAATTTGGCACATGCGCACTGGAATGTCTTCACATTTCTGCCAAAATCCACTTTTTTCAGACAGTTTTGAAAAACAGCCAACATTTTAAACACACTTGGACTTCTACTTCTAAAAAGGAAAGAAAAACACAAGAGCTTTACAGCTTTCCATCACACTGAATTTAGTTAGTCCACTGAATTACTGACCTGCCTGTCCACGCATTACAGTTTATCGAGTGTGGGACTTCAGTTTAATAGGGGAGGTTGTGGCAATAAAAAAAATATGACTAGTTTTAATTTGAAAGTCCTTAAAATCTCTGCAGAGATTCATTAACTTTAAGCACTTTGGACAAAGAGATGCTCTCCATGTTGCACATGAATCAATCCTACTTTACAGCTTTATCAAATGGGTACAGAATCATCTCGAATCAGTAAATTGCAATAGTTCACCAGTAAATATGTTTTACTTTTTGGTATGATGTAAAATAATTGGATTTTACTGTGTAATTATAATTAGAATTTTTTTTTAGTTTGTCAACATCTGTGCAGTCTGCTCTGTTTTAGCATCTGTCCCTTTAAGAACCCCTCCTTCTCTGGTCTGAAAATCCCAGCCTGCTCTGATTGGCCAGAGTTTGAGGCAGTTGGTTGTCTGAGGGTGTGCCAAACTAGCCACTGGGCAGGCATTATGCAAATGTATTTCATAATCATGCTGCCAAGTCCAGGAGGAAAAGCCTGGACTGCAAATGAGGTGTTTCGGGCAGTTTAGGAGCTGCGTGGGAGAGAATAGCTCCCCTTTGGTGTGGAGTTTCAGCTTTCTAACTGCAGATCGAATACATGTACGGAAATCTCGAAGGCCAAAATGGAAGCCCACCAAAAATGTTTGCATTGGCTCCAACTTGTGAATGAGAAAGTATAGTAATGTCCTCTTAATGAATTTACCACCTCAGTGTTCTATAGAAGGCTTCCAGGGATGAGACAAAGATGGTGAAGAACACTGAGGGAGGATGAAATGAAGATTGGCCTGAAAGGTCAGACAACAAATGGCAACGTGTTTTTTATGACCTGCAGGGCTGGCAGGTGAAGGATGGTTTTTATTATTTTATGAAAATGAGCTTAATTTTATTTCTCAACTGTGTGTGATATGATTCATTTGTGAAGTCCTACTTCTAATCTCTTTATTGATCCATTGTAAAAGTGATCCCAGTGGTTTTTTAAAGTATTATTATGTTGTTTTTAGGAAAAAAAAAATGTCATTCTCTAGAACAGTGTTTTTCAACTAGTGTGATGGTCAGGTGCGTGAGAGATTGCCGTCATTCACTGATCTAGAAACATTTCCCATCTCCAGGATATAAACTCTATGTTAATCCAAACAGGCCCTGATAAAACACTGAGTAGTTAGGAATATAAAAGATCATAAAATACTTTTTTCTTTGTGTTTATTTGATTCTATTAAAGACATTTTGATAAGAATGACGGTACCGGCAATTTAGCCGCTGCTTTAGCTCTGTTTTGGGAAAGGTCCCGTCCCCTTTAACTGTCTCCACCAATCATTCTTGGAGGCTTAATCATACGTCATCAGTCTGACCAATCAGAAGTGGTTAAAGTCTTCACTTCCTTGTTCTGATTTAGCTCGTAAAGTCTCTAAGTTCCAACAGAAATACCAGCTAAAGCTCGTCTTTAGCGGTGTAGCTTTCCACAGAATCCGGTATCAGACCGTGGAACAAGAGAACAAAACCATGAAGCTCAGAGACGCTAGTCTTTCTGCCCTTTTGCGGCTGTTTTCACACTACATCTCCCATGATGCATTGGGTTACAGTGACAGCATCTCAGTGTACAATGAGTCTTCCCTGTTAAACGTCTTGAACCACAGTGACCACACATCAAACTGTTTTTAAATCCTCTTAATGAAATCAGAGGTCAACAGTTTAGTCCTTCCAGGTTCTTGTTTATTAGCAGCCAAACATCCCAGAGTTTGGTCCAAGTCATCTTTCTACCTGAAACACTTTTCTAATAATGTCTGGATCTGCTTCTAATTCACAATGATTTAAATAAAGAAATACTCAGAAATGCAATTTTAAGCTTAATTTCCTTTATACTTGTCCTCCGTTATCAGAAAAAAACAATACGATCGTGTTAAAAACACCAAAAACATGATTTTCATTGCAGTGGGTTTTTAAAACAGCATTTCAGACTTTCACAGAAAAATTCAAAACATCTGTTTATTCAAAAGAGGCATACGGGCATACATAATTAGTGATTCCATTTTTTGTGTGTAAATCAGAGAATTATCATAATAAGGCATGACAAGATACTTGTAGTGGAGAAGGCACTGAGCATCAACTCCTCCTCTGGCTAAATTGAGTTTATTTACATTTAAATACTGAAGAAATAAGCTATACATGATATGAAAAAGTGTGCAATAATTAGGTGAGAAAAACATGACCTGGTAAGACTAAAGGCCCGTACACACCGGGACGAATTTCGCCGACGATTTTCGCCGGCGAAATTCGCCTCGTGACTAAACAAAGGGCACCAATGAGAGTGTGCACACCGACGCGAAAAAACGCCACGCGTCAAAGCGTCAAAAAAAAAAAACGCCTCGGGTTCGTTTTTTTTTTTTGACGCCTCGCGTCGAAATCTATTCAACCAATGAGAATGGCGCTTTTGCTCACGTGTCTCGAGCTTCTGAAGTTACAGTGAAACACAACTTGGGGGCGCTCAAACACAACACTGCCTTTCTGAGCACACATACCAGCAAAGAAGATAGACGCCAAGTAGCGGCTACACTGCCGCAAAGATATAATGACAGACATTCTAAAATATCCCCGAAAACGCTCATTAAACATTTTCAGCTCTTGTACCAGTCGATAAAACTCACCATGTTCTTCTGACAAGCGCGTAAATAGTGGCTCTAAGCGTAACAATCAGTAAGGGTTCATTTTAGCAAATCACATAAAGTGAGAATTTTTTTACCTTAGAAGTTTTTAGCAACATAAGTGAGAAATTTTACCCTCATTTATTTTAAGCATCTTTTCTTCTGTTAAATATGACTTAAAAATTTGACTTTTGGTAATGTATGTTCTGCATTTATTTCATATTTTTGTATTACGATGCATAAAGACAAAAACATAATATAAAAAGGTCTCTGGACATGTGCTTCTTGATGCTCCAAAGATTTATGATTAGCAGTAGTAGCCTAATTGTTTCATGCTAAACTGTTATTTTCTACCGATTGAATCACTTTTTTTGCAGGTTTTCTATGAAGTATTGTTTTTTTTAACTGCTGCATGGTTTTAATGCACTCTGATCTGTTTAAGATCCATTCAAGATTTAAGAGCAGACATCCTCTTTTGCTTCCCGCTCCCTCTTTAAATAAATATTTAAAATACGATCTTATTTAAAGTGTATATTAAGTGTTGAACACATTTGTAATCATCTCCGGTGCATGTGGTAATGAGGCCACGAGCGTTATTAGAGGAAAGCCCTTGTCACGCATTCAGCTCGGAGCAGCCTTCAGGAGCTGTTTTGAATATTCGGATGCCTTTTCAAGTGCAAATGTATGTTGGAGAAATCCAGTTTGTGGGGAGGGTCGTCTGGCTGTGAACCTGATGGAAGCTGAATCGTGTCGACAGCTGTTTTTTAAAATTTTGTTCACCCTTGACTTTACGTTTGTTCGCTGCAAAACCAACTGAACCTTTTGGGTTCCCGACCTACACTCCTCAGCTTGGTGGAATTAGGTAACTATTGAAATGTGTGAGGGAAGAAGAAACAAAATATAACTGGTTATTTCTGTCAAATTAGACAAATAGATAAAAAAATTTATCTTATTTAACACTGCGACAGACGGGTGACCTGTCCATGGGTGCCCCCTGCCTTCGCCCATAAGTGGCCGGGATAGGCTCCAGCAGCCCAGTGACCCCGAAAGGGACAAACGGAAGAAAATGAATGAATGATTCAAAATCTTAGCAAACATTATTTAGAAGACTCTTTAGAAGAAAGTTTTGTTTTTAAATGTCTGGAAAACAGAAAAATCATCTGTCAAAAACTCCTATAAGTCATTATTTTGACCAAAAAATAAAAAATAAAGTGTATTGAAAGGACTATTTTCTAAGAAAAAGTAAACAATTTGGAAAAGTGCAGAAGTAAACCAAATCATTTTGATGAATGTTTTCTCATAAACAAGAGGCAAGCTTTGTTTTTGGACTAATTTTCTACTACATTAAAAAACAAAAAAAAACCAAACATCTCTTTTCAGGTCAGATTGAAATAGCCAATATAATTAATTGATATTATCATAAAAATGTCAAATTCATCAAGAAAGGCCAATTTAGCCAATAGTTTTTGTGTACAATGAGTTCTTTTTAATACAATTTCAATGTTCTGCTGTTTTCCTGACAAATCTGTTACCTTTGAAGAATGGGGGGGGTGTCTGTCAATCGAGGTCGGGTGAGATGCGAGGGACGGCAATTGGGGGTCAACTACCACCATCTTGAAGTTCTGACATCAATAGAAGCAGTGTGTACGTACAATTTCTTTGCATGTTTCCTTGCTTGAATTATTACTTGGGAGGTTTTAATTGTCTTTTTCATGAGTGACAATGCCTTTATTGGCCATATAGCTGATTTTTTTCCCCCCTAAATATTTTGGCTTGCTTGATGACAGAATCTTGTATGGGAAGTGGGTTAAAAATTGTCCTGAATTCATTTGGAGTGTGAGAAATCTGCTTTTCAACCTCGTCTTGCTTATTTTGATTCATGACGCTGCACTTCATTCCTGATTTGCAATATACTGCTTCACTAGGCGTTTAAAATTCAGACTGGAAAGTTGTATACAGTGTTTCCAAGTCTCTCTTCCAGGCATTCAAATAAAGTTAATACAATTATGGAAATATAAGTGTAAAAAAGACTTGATGAGTTTATAATAAGCTGTGGTTGCTTGTGTATTTTTTTTCTGAGGACAAAGCCTTAAAACTGGTGTGTGGTAGCATAAAGCAGGTGGGAATCTATTTTAAAGCCTGCAAAATCCTTGGATTTCTGGAAAATCAGTCCTGTCTCATTTTCCCTTCTGCACACATTACACCTACCTGCAGCTGTCTAGCAGGAAACACCGTGTGCCATTTGGTGTTCATTTACCTTCAGCGGGAACCTCTATCGCTCCGAGGTGCAGGTGTACTGATTTACCTGCTGATTTGCCCTGGAGCAGGTGGTGGGGAGACTGGGAGGAGGAGATGTGCGGATGCACAGATGGAAACCTGGAGAGGCTTGAAGGAGGTGGAGGGGCATGGTTATTTTTATCTTTGTGAATCACATCCATTGGATGCTGGTGGTTAATATATGGGTGGCTGTTGCCTCTGAAGCAGGCAGCGTATGACTGAGAAGCGGGGTGAGTGAGGGGAATGGAGGAAATGGGGGGGAGTCAGCGGGCGATAGATCAAATAGATCGCCGTGATGAGCAGCATGGCGGGCAAGCCATCTTCTTCCTACTCCTCTCTTTCACAAGTCTGTCCCGGAGGTCATTCTGGGCCTGAGAAATAACAGCCTCAGTGAGAGGCACAGCCATGTCATAATTGTCTGTCTCCGCACTCCATTGGTGGAGAAAATGCTACTTAATCAGCTTGTCCGACTCACAAGCTTCTGGAAGAGATGCAGCGATGAGAAAAAACGAAGATTTTTGTGATCTTTGGAGCTTTCTCCAACGGTCAAATCTGCAGCTGGCTGTACTACACAAAGTTAACCCAGGATAAAACCTGAACTCCAGAGTCCTCTCTATGAAATGAAGCAAAAATGAATTATGGAACAGCGCAGGGTAATTTGAATGGTTTCTCTCTGTACTGTGGACATGACTTAAATGAACCAACAATGGGTGAAGCGACCTTTACTTTATTGCTACACAAAAAAAGTCATATTGTAAATTCATATGTTGATATTATATTATGAATAAAAGAGGAACGGGCTGGGAGTTAAATTATAGTGTCTCACACAGCATCATTTGATCACCAGAGTTACTTATACTTCAACCACTCTTGCAAATTAAAGAGTCTCATCGGATCTGATCGCCTGATGTTCGTGCCTGAAGTTCAGAAACCGTGGATCACTTTAACAGGATTTCACACTCTGAACAAGTGGATAAGCAGATAAGACATGTTCTCTATTTGGGACTGAGGTGGGATTTAAACTATTCGTACAAATATGACCATAATAAATGCTGTCTTTAAACACTCAAAGAAGACTGTTGATCTGTCAAAAGTGGGAATTTGTGGAGTAATGAAACAATATGTTGATAACTCCAATAAGCCCTTATTATATAAATCAATACATCCCGTTCACTTTGTTTTTATACATGGAAAAGTAACCATTTCCTGTTGAGGTTGAAATAATTAGTATTTTCTTAAAACAGCTAACCTATTCAGGGTGACAGTAGCACAGGGGGAAGCGGTCAACCTTTTAAATAACAAATTGCTGAGTTAGAGAGTAAGAGTAAAGCATTAGTAACAACTGTCATTTTGGTGGCTGTCCGAAGGCAAAAAAAAAAAAAGAGTACACTTGTGTGGTGCACGCGGGTGGCACGCACAAAATATCAAGGTGGTATGCCGGTCAGTGAGTGAAAATGTTTGTGCACATTATTTTTCTACGGTAATGCTGGGGGCGACGGGTCATAGACATACGTCAGGTGGAAGTATGTGAAACACATGTCGTCCATATATATATATATATATATATATATATATATATATATATGTGTATATATATGTATATAGGTGTGTATATATATGTATATAGGTGTGTATATATATATATATGTATAGATAGTTGGATAGATATACTCAATCCAACTCCTGCAGATTGAGCAAGGATCCCCTTCATGTGATAAAGCTCCTTGTGTTCAGCCTGGCTGTTAGACATTAGACAATCGGAGCAGTAGTTTATGTGGACATCCAACGAGCGTCCTTCAGTTACTAATGTATCATGGTAACACTCGCAACCACAATCAGTATCGACCCAGTACTCGCACCTTACAATACGACACGACAGCGTCACTCATTAGTCATAAGTGAGTGCAACTTGCATTATCCTCACAAATACTTCACAAAACTCTTGCCACACACACACACACACAACAATGGTACGTTCTATTTTCATGAGGTGACCGTACAAGCCTTAAGGGAACTTCAAGACACACCTGTGCGCCCCTAAAGATGCCACCAATCCTAAAAACCTCTAACACCTGTACGGGTCAACTTCATGTATGGATACACGTTATTCAGTCATTTTCAGAAGCACTGCATAAGTAAACATCAAGTAAAAACTGCTGTTAATTTCTGTGTCAGCAATGAGAAAGTTTAAAAAAAAAAAAACAGGTTATAACACCCAGAAAAGTCAGAGTTATGATAACACATCCATAAATATCCGTTAAAAACAAACGTTTTTTTGGGAAATGTGTTTCCCCACTACACTTCAACTCCAAGCTGTGCAGTGGCAGATACTAATGCAAACACACACTAAAAAAAAGACAAATATTCTTAAATGCTTTACATAACAAGCACTGCCATCACTTGGTAAAACGTGAGCTGATTAGAGTGTAATTGTCAGTGGTGGAAGGAGAAACTGTTGGGTTGAGCATAGATAATGCTAACTACCTGAACACACTGAAGATGAGTGAGATTGATTTAGTGCCAAACCTTAATCGAAAATATCTGTTGGTGTGCTAAATGAAGGACGGTCACCCCAAAACCATCAATCATTGCAGGTAGTCTTTCCAACTTTGTAATAAAAAAAGAATGAATCTAAAATAGCTCATTTTGGAAGACATGTTTAAAGCAACAAAAGGGCTCTCCTACCTTAAAGCAATTTGTCTGTCAGCGAGCATCCTTTTGTCCGTCTGGTTGTCGTGATGAGGCTTTGCTAACAATGGGGTAAGCAGACAATAACACTACATTGATTATCTGTCAGCATTTGACCTCTTATAGCCTCAAACTCACACACATGGGCTGTGCACACGCATACTAGCGAGTACGAGTCTATTGATTGAGGGTGCATTTCAGTCACTTCAGCAAGTGTGCACGTGTGTGACAGATTTAAAGGCCTTCGAGGGCGACCCATGTCCCAAGTTCTGCGGTTGTTGACTTTGATGATGAAAGGAGGAAAGTTGTAAAAGGATATTTCATTTCTTGGCATGGTAAGAAGTAATTTTGGAAACTTTGGATAAAGTGATTGGCAATGTTCAAGAAAATGTCTTAACAACACTGTTTAGCAGCATTAAAAGTGACCTCACACATTTCCATTTATGCAGAAATATAGATGAATAAAATCCTCTTAGTTTATAAAGAAGCAAATCATTTACCAAGATTATGTCTTGCCCCCTCTCCCCTCTCATGTTGCCACAAAAGCAGCTCAATAAAAAAATGTCTGTAGGTCTTCAGCAGGTTTGTCCACGCTGCTATTTTGGTCCATTCTTCCAAGTAGATCTCCTCTAGAGCTGGGATGTTTGGGGCTGTTGCTGCGCAACACCAACTCACAACTCCCTCCAGATTTCAGTTGGATTGAGGTCCAGAGACTGGCTAGAACACTTTGGAATGTTGAAGTACCTTTCATGTAGCCACTCCTGTGTTGCCCAGGCAATGAATTTGGAAGCCTTGTCATGCTGGAAGATCGAACCTCGTTTCATCGTCTGTGTTCTGCCTGATGGAAGCAAGAGGACCTGGTTGGAGACAACATGGCACCCTGACATCATTGGCCTGAACCAAAAGTCCGGAACCAGAAGTTCACGTCTTGTCTCCCCTCCATTTCAGTTGGAAAATACTCCTTTTTTTAGGTCCAAAAACACAAATTTAGCTGGCAATCCCAATAGATACTGTTTTTTTTTTAGCTTTAAGCATTAAAACTTTCACACCCAAGATGTCTCTGTCAAAGCCTGCTTTGCTCTGACCGTAACTTCTTAGGCAATCAACATGCATCAGCTGATCGGCAGAGGAACACCAGACAGGAACAATTCAAAGCAAAAGCAACAATTCAAAATGGCTTTTCTCCAATATCTATATAAAGTTACATACCAGCGCAAAGCTGCTTTTCTCTGCAACAGAAAACGCTGATTCACCTTGACTGTGTTAAGAGTTGAAAAATTATGGTAGTGAAGAAATGGAAACACTGGAGCTAACAGTTGTACAAATCTGACCACTTTTGGTAATATCCTTTTTGAAAGGAATACAACAGTTTCCCTTTTTGTCCTGTTTTATGTATATGTAGTCTACACGAAGGCCTCATCCTGCATTTGGCGTTGTTTATTCCAAAAAACAAAAATATTAAAAACCAGACTTTCCCCCCTGCATAGAGCAGCTAGAAAGACAAATGCACAAATAGGTTTAGTTTGCAGCACAAGCTATTTTCTGGATTTTAAGTGGCTCTGGTGAGTGTGTGCTGTGATGATGTGAAGCTGCAGACACTGATAGGGAACTGATGTGGCTCTGGGATTCCCGTTGGGCAGATACAGCTTTAAACGCCTGTGCTGTCAGCTGTTCTGGCTGAAAGCTTCCAGCAAATTGTACAGACCTGCTGCTACTTCTGCACCCTGTTGATCTGCTCAGGTTGGAAAAACACAACTTTCATTTTTTTTTTTTTCTTTTCCACATTATTCAATGCTTTTACTAGTAAAACTATGAATTTTAGAGATGGGTTTTAAAAATCCTGGATTTTCCTAAGACTGATTTTCCTTTACCTTACAGAATTGAAGAATTCATGTTTTATTTATAAAGTTTGAGTTATCTGAAAACAGGTTTTCACAACCATACCAAGGTTTATTTTAGACAGTAGAAGGCAGGAGTATCTAACCCAGTCATGTTTCGAAAACCAGCCTTTCCATTATATTTTCAGTAGTTGTAAGGAAAATTTACCCCAATGTTGTTGCTTAACTGGTATAAATTCCCAAAAGCATTTCAATGTGATCCATGAGTTTTAAGAAATGTAAACGGGCCCCATTACTACAACCAGTTAGAAATATCGGAAAAAAACATTTCTTTGAAATACATGAGCTATTTTACTCAGGATCTTTTGTTTTATTTATTGATCTTGAGCCTTGTGTCTGAAGTTAAGGAAGAGAAGATTGCCAGTTTTATTTAAAATATTATTATTTAAAATTATATTAAAACCGGACGGATAGAGCACCTTTGCGTCTCACCTCTGTGTCGCCTCATTTTCTTTCCCAATGGATGTGTCCTAAAAAAAAAAAAAGGTTGAGACAGCTGCATCACTGTTGCGCCATGATCTGTTTTAGCAATTAAAGGATTTGGCATGAGGATGAATTTTTTATCTCTCTATCCATTTTACCTTGATAGACTTGAAAAAAACTTTTTTTTTTCTTTTTCCCTTGATGATTAAGTGTCACAGAGGTAACTAGTTCTCAGATGGGACTTTTTTTTCAGAGAAATTCAATTCTTTAAAGTTTTGTAACATCATCGACACATTTAGGGCGGGAAATCTGTAAAACAAGCATCCTGTATTCTGTGAACTTTTGTTTTAAAATAGCTCCATGTGACTATACAGTATGGGTTCCATGGCACAGATGGGGAGTGACTGGAAGGCTGCAGGTTTGGATCCTGCTTTGCCTGCCACTGTGTCGAAGCAAGTTCAGACAAGACTCCGAGCCTCAGGACTGCCATGGAAAGTGCCTGGCTAGCACCACCCTGCTGCTGTAAATATCTGTGAATGTTTGAATGGAACCAACTGTGCTTTAGACCCTAATGATGGTAGAAAAAACATAAATGTAAGTATGGTGTTCCCATGTCTATTGCAGGGATTACATTCTGAGTATTGGAAAAAATATTTGTTTGAAATCCATGAGAGCTGTTTTACTCAGAATGGTTAGTTGTATTTATTGATCTTGAGCCCACAATAGTTGAAATACGCGAAGTATAGGGTTGTGCTCTAAGGCTGTAAGCTCCTCTTGTGGCATGGGACGGAGGAGGAGGAGATTGATCGACAAGGCCCACAGCCAATCAGAGCACAGAATACAGTATGCTGTAATAAAAGAAAAAATAGCACTGAAAAAATCCATGAAACAGCGAGGCCACGAAGGGCGAAGATCATCAGGGACAGACACCACCCTGCCCACGCTCTGATCCAGTGTGTGGACTCAGGCCACAACCTCAGACCTGCCTGAGAGCATCCACGCACACACCACACGCTACCACAACAGCTTCTTCCCAGCTGCAGTCAGAACACAAAAAGACATTATGGTGGGGAGACTGGACCATGTTGAGCCACAAAACATTCAAACCAGCCGGGACACTAAGTGCAACGAACAATTAATAATTAACAACCACAATAGTGCAACAATAAAAAGGTTGGGACGCTGCAATATTTTTACTCTACTCTTCTCTGTCTTAAATTTTGTTAATCTTATTTATGAACAGTGTTAGCGTTTTTTGTCCTTCTGTCATTTAAACTGATTTAAGAGATGCTGAAGAAAAATCCCAATTTCTACAGGTACAACTGGCAAGACACTCTTAATCTTAAGGTGAGGCACGATTTAGTGACGGACCACTGCATACGTCAGTTACATCCATAATTGTGCAAAGTTTCCCCAGGTTTTGCATTAAACGCTTGGGTTTGTTTCGTTTGTTGACTTCAGGAAGACAGCAGTGATGTGGTTTGTACTAACTGATCTACATTGAGTTTACCTGACTGCTATTTTTCTAGCATCTTCATTTGACCTCAGATGACTTTATTTGTCCCTGTGCCTTCCTAAGGTTATAAAAATTACCTCAATCATAAGAGCTTTTGACATCACAGCCATTTTGCATATAAAGGAATTCAAACCTTGATGGACTCAAGCTATTATTGTACATTTGTAAAAGTAAACACGCATCACAGACTTGTGCTCTTGTGCTTTTTTTAGGGTTGCAAAGGTTTAATGATGTCCGTTTTCTGCTTTAAATACGTTTGAAAGTCTGACACTAAGTCTGGGTACCATGTGGTTTATGAATGAGTTCGTCATGGAATCTCAAGAGGATTGTGCCCATAGGACCGTCAAGCACAGGCTCAAGCTGGGCATCTGATCTCCTGCATACACATGAGCAAATGCGTGTTGAGCAAATCACACAGGGCCCATATGGCACCTGGTGAAAAATCCCATGTAGGGCCTATTTTTCAGCCCATTTAATACCTACTTGAATGTCGCATAAAGGAGTTGACTGGGTGAGACTTCAAGAGAATAAGTGAGAAAAACGAACACAAGATCTTGATATTTAAATCACCAGGTTAATCATTTTTAAGTGGAGGGGTTCAAATCTCACCTCCTTTTCTCTTGGACTCCTTTGAAGTACCTTTTAATGTTTAAAAAAAAACATTTTTCCAATTTAGATCTGATAATAAGTTATTAAGCTAAGCAAACTATGATAGCTTTTGAGAGTAATTGCAAAATTACAGACTGTTGTTTGAGCCATGGTGCTACTCAACCACTGTCAAATTAGACAAAGTATCAGAAGAAGAACATATTCCAGGTGCTCATTTATTGGGGGAGCACAAGTATTAAGTTACGTCACACAACCTTAAATTACACCATTGTCACAGCATGCTGTTGACTGGTTAACTCTGTAGTTTTTCATCTTATACTTCTAGAATGGACTCCAGCGCATTATGTACTGCCACTCACAGGGCCCATTTCTGATATACTCGTGTTCTGCAAATAAACCATTAAAATAAGACCCAAAAATAGCCTTTGTCCTAGTGAGAGCAAGTTTTCTTTTTGATGTTTTGATGCCCGACTTCAAGAATGGAATTTGGAATTATATAATGCTACCCCCCCTCCAATCAATGTGGTACAAGAATACAATGGCCTCCAGCCTTGATACTCCACACTTGAGATTAACTCATCCATGTGATGTGAGCATCAATGAATCAGCAGACACAAGAGGAGGAACAATTGATTCTGCAAATACAAGGCTGTTGCATTGCTTAATGCTTGTGTTTCCATTCTTTTTTGCAGTGATCTTAATTTGCTTGGATCTTGCTTGGTTGCTGTTCAAATTACACCTAAAACTTACTTTTATTTCTTCTTAAAATCCTCTTACATTTGATAATTTTCTTTAAGCAATCTTTTTTTTTAACAATCTTGTGTTGCAAAATGTAGCTCTCATCAGTATAAATTAGGGTTGAATTGATACATTTTAATCAACAATGCGATTCATATCATAATTTAGTGTTTCTGATGCAGCTAATTGCTCATATAAATTTATTTAGAACGATCCGATTCACTGACCTAAAATCAATCCAGTACATCTTTAGCTAAATACCTGCAGAATTCATACGTTATTTAAACTGCTTCCAAGGAGCACAACAGTATGACCAAATAACTTTCCATGTTTTACTCTGAGATAATTCTGGTTTGTTGGTCCCCCTATGGCCCACTTAGTTTAGTCCAAGATTTTCTGAAGTCACAAGGTCAGAAAGTTCCCCAGGGGAAAAAGGAAACACTGAATTTAATGAGGGATGTAATTTAATAACAGTCTTTGAAAGGGCCACTGCGGCATCTTGCTTGTTATGGTTCTCAGCCACTGTGTTGCTGATTATTGGTGAACATGTAAATTATGTTTCATTTAGTTTTGACCTCACATATGGCTTGGATTGGCACTGATGGTCCTACTTACTATTTTTTATTTGTAACTTTTTTCCTTGTACATTAAGCTGTTTTTACTTTGATTCCAGACAGGAACTACCAAGAGAACAGATACTCAGGCAGCAAGACAGAAGCTCAAAGCTACTTGATAAATACACCAGAGTATGATTAAAAAGAAAAAAGAAAAAAAAAGACACTTAAACATAAAAAGGAACACAATCAAATTGTAATAATTGAGATTCCAAGGCTTTGTTCAATATATATCAGACAAACAAACAAAAACCACAGACATTGATATATTAAGAGTGACACAAAAATGAAGTACTGGTAGCTGTTTTGACTGGTAACTAAGACAAGGGGAGAAAAGAATAAAACTAACTAAAAAGGGTATTTATGTGGTAATTACAAGAAAAAAAAATCAATCATGGTGTCTATTGAATTTCTATGTAAATGCTCAGTGAAAGCATATATTTATTACTAAATGAGTAGTAAATATGGTATTAACTTTAACTCCAATCTTAGTTGTTGATGCCCATATCCACCTGCTTATACAATGAACCTAACTTGGACTTTAAAATTAATATCTCAGGTCTACTGGTTATATATAAAGTCAAAGGTCGTACAGTTAAACAGTTTTGTTCTTTTTTTTCACAGCCTAAAAAAAAAGCACTTTACAATTTGAACTTGATCCTTTTCTCTTTTCTCTTTTTCTTTTGGCATGGGTCCTCCACTGTTATGCTGTAGCCATCAAGCTTAATGCCTTTGGCTCAGTGTAATGGTAGGTTAATAGTTCAGTCACGAATCCTAGCTTCACCAAATGACAAAATGGCATATTGCATAGTGATGTGTGATATACTCCTAAAATGAAACTGGGACTTTATTACATTTATCCTGACATGCTTTTTGTTCTTGGCATTCTACTAAAACTGCCTAGATCCTCTTAAGCCTTGATTAGTTTAACATCATTTTTAAAAAGGGGGTATTTATTAGTTACATGTTTATTTGAATATTATTGTTTATGTACTGATGATTAAAAACTACACAGTGAGTTTACATAAAGATACTTTTGTATTAACAGATGAGACGTTTTATTACAAAGACAGAAAGCAGCGACCATCGTATTCATGCTCTGCTGTAAACGGTGCAATGCGGGGAGCATCGTGGCATATTATGAGGCTTTTGGCGCTGCTCGCTCCGTATTTTTGAACCTTTCGTTGCGCGATGACTTCTCTTTTTCTTTCGTCTTTCCGATAATGGTCAGAAAGCGCAGGGGAGATTTCCTCCAGAGCTGAAGGCAATTCTCCTTCGGGGTTCACTTCCCTGTTCGAACCCTCAACCTCCAGAGCGGATTAAAACTGACTCCAGAACAGTTATTCTGGGAACGACGACTACTAATTTAGTGCTCCGTCCTCCGAACACACAATATATTTCACGCACACACCTCCCTCCGTGCTCACACCCCCATCTCCACCTGCACGCCCCCCCCCTTCTTTCTCGTGGCCCGCGCGCCGCTCAGCACAAACACACACTCTGCAACAGTATAAAGGCCTCGCAGCTTCCTTGATGAGCTCGTATTTATCGGGCGAGAACTGCGGAGCTTATAGCAGGAGGAGACACGCGGGGCGGCTTTAATAAACTCTGGTTGCTGGACTTCTACCGGGGACGTGATGTGCTGCGGGGAGAAAAAGCCGCTCTGATGACAGAGTTTGCGCTGAGTGCATTTAAACTCGCGTCTGCAGTGACGTATGTGTCAGAGGATGTCCGATTGGCCATTCTGCATGTCAATCAAGTCCCGTACTTGTCGGTGAGGATTTTGATTGGCTGGTGGAATTTCAAGAAGCACTCTCTTCCCCTTCAATCTCCCCCACGTCCCCGAAGATGACAGGTCGATTGCGACCGACGCAACGAGCTCCCCTGCTCTGAAACACACATCACCGCACACGCGAGTCCAAAACACCGGCGCAAACTCTCCGTAACCAGAAAGCCGCTCCCCGCTCCGCGACACGCCAAGCCCCCGGCAGAAAACCACTCAAGACCCGGAGTGTTTATTGAAGCCGCCCCGCGTGTCCTCCTGCAATCAGCTCCGCAGCCCTTGCCCGACAAACACGAGCCACCAAGGAAGCTGTTTTTTACGTGGCACGAGGCACAGAGCCAGCAGCACCTTTGAAATGCCATGAAAAATGAACAAACTAAAATAAATTTGAATTTTTATAAAATACTAATTATTTTCCAAAGTCACAGGGAGCCACAACAGAAGGATAAAAGAGCCACATGTGGCTCCAGAGCCATGGGTTGCAGACCCCTGTCCTAGAGTGTGACGGCAAGTCACTGATCCTGGAGAGCTACTGTCCTACTTTTTCTTGTCCACTATTCCTCTCACCAGGGATTACAGGAAAAAATCATGCTGCCTATGTATTTATATTATTATTATGTATTTATGACTTTTTTTGTTTATGTATTTTTCAGGTCTGCAGGGCCTGATGTTAAAAGTTGGATAGACGGAAGGAAGACTGTAAATAAAAGTAAAAGTGAGCTAAAAATGGGTTTCCTATAAAAAAAAACTGACCTTAAGGATGCAGACAAACCAGTTAACGAGGCAACAAACCAACAACGGCTTGTATCGATTAAACCTAAAAAGACAAAAATGAAACAAAAATAGGCACAATTAAAATGAACATAAGGTTATTTACGAAATCTAAAGAACTAAAAACCCCCTAAAAATGAAAACCAACCCATAGATCAGGGGTCTGCAACCTCATGCGGCTCGTTTATCCTTACATTGTGGCTCTTTGGCTTTAAAAAAAAAAAAATACATAGAATTAGAATAAAGAATAAGTTTGTAGTTTTGGATAATTTATTTTAGCTGTATACGTTTTTTTCATTTATGTTTAGATTTTTACTTATGTCAGTTATGGTAAAGGGTTTAATATACAGTTCGTCTATCCATAATGACAGAAAATGCCATGATTGACTTGGCTTTTTGTGAAATTTTAATTCAAGTAAAACTCCTGCAGAAGGACTCAGGGTGGCTTTTATTTTGAAAGGAACTTGGATTTGCTTCTGTCAAAAGTGAAATGTTATTTGTAGAAAAATATAACCCTGTTCTATTAACTCTTGTAAATATTTAAAAGCAACATTTGATAGAGAATGGCTTAATGGCCACAAAAATGATGGTATTGTAAACATGCAGTGGGACTTTGCGTCTCTTGCTGAGTTTCGGTCAGTAAGAAACTGCTCCAAATGGCTCTTTTAGCATTTCAGGTTGCAGACCCCTGCCACATACTATACCACTTAAAGGGTATCATCTGGCTTAGAACTCTAGCATAAAGCCCCCCCCACACACTGAAGGGAAGTGAACTGAATGTGTGTTGCATTTGCAGGATGAGCAGGAGCCTTAAAAATCCTAATTTGATCTTCCTTTAGAAAAGCCCTAAACTTGTGTGACAGACATATAGGCACTTTAAAAACCACATCATAAGAACAATCTTTAATGAAAATGTGATTTGCCCACATTGAGGAAATAAAAGTGTTTGCATTATTATATCATGACATATGACAAAGACATGAACTAGTCTTTCTAACCCCTCTATTTTTCCTTGCAGTCCTATAAAATGGGGCTGAATAGATTTCAAGCCTGGGACGCTCCATGTTGCAGGCAGTGGAGCCACTTCGACTGATTTCAAAGGATTCTATTTGAAGTCATGCCGATTTCAATCAGCGCCAATGCTTTGCATCTGCTCAGTTTGGTAGGACTGAGGTCCTAATGACCAAGAAAAAATATCAATACAGAACCCTAATATGTGGGAAAAAAATGCTTGTAAAATCACATGGGTGTACATCTTTTTTGTAATTTATTTTTTTCGTACTTGCACATAGAGGAATGTTTTTAAAGCTTAAAACTGTATTTTTTTTCTCACCCCGATTGCTGTTTTTGTTTTTTTTGGGAACATTGTTTCCACTTCAAGCTTAATTTTTACTTTCAGGAAGTCAGTGACTGACATGAAGGGAAAATCTGTCTAGCATATGAATGTCAATGTCCGTCTTCTTTTAAGAGACAGCCATTATGCTGCAGTTGTTTTGTGCTTCCTTCACATAACCTGCACTTGACCATGAATTCTTCAGCTGAATATTGTAGTGATCGCTAAGAATGCCTTATCTTTCTCCCATACTTTGAGAAACTTATCCTAATTCATAATAATGCATCACAAACGAGGTTGTTTCAAACTGCTTAAAAAACAACACAACATAAATTATCAGACACATATTTATTTAATGCATTTGTTGCAATACTACGGAGCCTGTGTCATGACATTAAAAAATTAAAATATATCTCGTTCATTAATTATTGCGTTCGAACAGATTAATTATTGCGTTCGCACGAGTTAATTAATCCGTTCGCACGAGTTGATCATTTCGAGGGAACGAAATAGTATTTCGAGGGAACAGAATAGTATCTTGTGGGAACGGAATAGTATTTCGAGGGAACAGAATAGTATCTTGTGGGAACGGAATAGTATTTCGTGCGAACGAGTTATTAATCTGTGGGAACAAGTTATTAATCTGTGGGAACGAGATATATTTTAATTTTTTAATGTCATGACACGGGCTCCGTAGAATACTGAATTGTATTGCAACAAATGCATTAAATAAATAATGCATTTGTTGCAATACAATTCAGTGCTGATGATTCCACCAAGGCTAAAATAACTTCAGTATAATGCACAACAGTGACGTGCAGTCAGGAGAGGCAGGTGAGGCTGTGCCTCACCTGTCATTATAGGAAGAAAAGTGAAAAAGTAAATTCATTTATTATATTTAATCAGTAATTTGTGCTTTGCAGTCATTTTCCATTTAAATGTACCATTTTTTGGTGTTTTTTCTTTTCAAAATCGCTGAATTTCCGCATTTGCCGTTCAGATACTAAGAAGCGATGTGCGATGAGGCACCAGCCCGCTGAGCCTCACCTTGGATTGCGCAATACCTTTGCAGTCAGACGGTACTGCTGTCTCTCTGTATGTCGGTTCAATCACTTGTACTATATGAGTTGAGTTTACATAATTTAGCAGATGTATATGATGTACAGTGTTTGTTTTTATAAATAACTGTATGTGAGGGACGTGTTTCTTGTGCTGAGCGCTAAACGCCGGCCAAAAAGCCGCTGGGTGAGGCCAGGAGTTCTCGTGCCTCATGTTAGGGGGCGCCAGTGAGCCCTGAGATTATGACACTAAAAAATAATAGAAGAAGTGATAGCAAGCGGCAAGTCATTTTCTTCAGAAGGAGCGGTTTATGGACTTACAAGTAAAGGTAAGATGATAATAAGGTTTGTGCTTTTTTCTATGCTGCAGTTTGTATATGGAAAAAAAAACATGTTGAAATGATATTTTAAACAAAACACGTCAACTGTTGTCAATCAAATGGTGAATAAGTTACTCAGTATGGTTCATATGTTTGTAAATATGACTGATGACGTCAGTGCCTCACCAGCCATAAACCCCACCGCACGTCACTGATGCACAAGCAATGAACAGGTTAAATTGTAATGTTGTCCGTACTGAGCGAGAGAAAGGAGGCAGTGGGGATGTGAAAAAGGCTGACAGATCTCTGATGCAAGTTTTGTTAAACATTGTTTGATGTAATGGCAGCTAATGTGCTTAGAAAAAGTGTTTTTTTTTTTTCATTTTTTAAAAGCACAGAAATCTGTTAACATCATCTGCCAGTAAGAGAAACATCTTCATGCACCAAGCTCACCTTTCCCTGAAAGTACATCAGAATGTAAATACCAATCAATGGTGTGAACCTTGTTAACGAAGAATTGATGTGTGCCTGAAAACACTTGAGGAGGCAACATTTGCTATCCAGGAGAGGAAAAGTGATATACTATCAAACTATGCATGGATGCCTGTGAGGATGAGTTAAGTTGTGCAACTCTATCTCAAAGAAAACTCAACAACACTCAAAACTTCAACTGTTGCTATCATGGAAATGATGAGACAAAACAATAATAATAATAATAAAAAAAAGCAACGATTTTATGTCCAGTGTGAGGATCCGCCATCAGTGAGATCTATCAAATTTATCAGGGCCATTGTTTTAAGCACCAACATTACGTATGCGGGGAGCAAGCCTTCCTATTGGCTAATAACTACATTTGAATATTGTACGTTTAAAACTGCACTTTGTTTGCTTTTTAACAGAGGTTTAACAGATTGTCAGATTTTGACAAAGTTCCAAAGTAAAATGATGATTTTCATCTGCAGGTCCCTTTGTGATCATTTGAGACTGCTAATAGATCTGTTTTGTTAGCTAATTATGTATCAAGTGACTCAAATCTGACAAAATTGAAATAAAAAACTTATAGCAATCATTTTGAGATATGAATACACAAAAAAGTGACACTTATGGTACCATAATCTAAGTACCGTACATTGATTTGTCATTTTTACATTATTTTTAGTAATCAATATTATTTTTATGGTTATTCTCTGCCTTAAAATATTATGCTTAAAAACTAAGTGTCGCAAATTAATTTAAGAATTACGATGGCTAATAGAAATACTGACTAATCCATTATTGTTGGCAACAGAGATCGATTTAGTGCTGTTGTTTCCATACAAATGCTTCATTCAGAGTCATGCATGAATTTTTAAGGCTGTGCATGCTCCTACAACAGATCTCTACATTACACTGACATTTGCTAAAACAGGAAAAAAGAATATACACCAGTGGAAACTAAAAAATATTTGCTTTTAAGTTGGTTGTTATGCTTGTTACTTTTCCTTTAAAGGGTTCCAAAGGAAAACTCTTTTTTCCCATTGACTGCACAAGAGTGCTAAACCCTCCTCACCACAAAAAGCCATAATCCCATAGACTATTGAGAAATAAACAGCTATTACTCAGTTACTCTATTTGTCGTTGCCATTCTTGCTCAGCTTCCATTTTTAACATGTTCTTGCTAATCCCATTTTTTTCCTTGATGTTATTTATTTTTTGCAATGTATCAAAGTTATAAGATGGCCAATAAGATGCCTTAATAAAAGTATGTGGTCTCACGTCGAATATTTAAAACATGTGACTGACAGATTTTTCCGAACTTGCTTAAAGATGAACAGGTGTGGTCTTGCAACCAGCTCACTCCTGATTGGAGAGAGCGGTTGCCATAGAAATGATGACTCAGACCGATTCTGACCAATCACTGCTGACTGATGTAGTCTGGCTCTAACATGGTGGCATCCATTTTGCAAAGAGATGGCGACTGACTATGCTTTGTTCTGTTTGAACTAGAAGCAAGAAATCTTCATGGTTCTCTTATACAATTTCAATTTCAATTTATTTGTTTGAAGGATAAGCCCCTTGAGATGTGTCATCTCGTTTTCAAGGGGGTCCTCAACATACAACAAAACAAGCAAATACAGACAGATACAGTTGAGCAAACTTTACATATATCAAAACAATGAAGAACTTAAAATTTACAAGACAACGAGCAGGCACACACACACACACAACATAGACATTTAATGCACCTATTAGCTATTAGTTTAGGGTAAGGAAATCAAAAATAAAAAAAAATGATAAATAAAAAGCAGAAAAGAAATCAAATTAAATAAAAAACAGTTACATGAGTGTTGAAGATGTACTAAACAGGCATTTTTAAATGCAAAGAATGAGGTTAAAGAGCGAATGGATGGAGGAAGATTGTTCCAGTCAGGGGGTGCCTTGTAATTAAATGAATATTTTCCGATTTCTTTTTTAACTCTTGGAAAAACAAAAAAGATTTGATTTGCATGACATAAATTATAAGAAGACTGAAAAGGAGTTAGATATTGTTTGAGTTTTCTGGGTAACTGAGGTTAATACATTTGAAAATGTACAAGTCACTGGTCGGCAAATAATCAGAGAACAGACCATGTTGATGCTGGATTAAATGGCGTTTTGTTTTTGCACTACATAACAGAGTTCTTGGTTTAACCAACTTACCCTTTGTGTTGCGTTCATGAACTGCACATCTGTAGGAAATTCTAAACTGATTATTAACAATGTATTTAAAGAGTTTATATGCCTTGGGCTGCATGGCTCAGTTGGCTGTGTGTAGGACTGGTGTAATGAGCTTCATCCAGTGCGGGTACTTGGGCAAGACCCTTCATGCTACTGCCTAACTATGTAGCCACAACAAGGCTACATAGGCCGGTGTGCTGGTCCTCATCCTGGATAAAATACATAGTTGTCAGGAAGGGCATTCGGTGTAAAAATCCCCACCCAAACCACCTGTGTGACAGCTGATTCGCTGAGACAACCCCTGAAGGGATATGGCGAAAGATAAACGCCAATGAACAATATTTAGATTTCTTGTTCTCTGAGCCGCTATATAGTTGGCCCGCAGTTTGCCATTTAAACCTCCTTAATATGCGTCACTATTTAAATGAGGTTTTATGGATTTACTAAGAGTTTGATTGCAACAGAAGAAAAGTCATGTATGTTCAAGTAAATGTGATAAATTAGTCACTAACTTAGCTAGACATTTCTGCTGCTGTTTGTGCCAAAAAATGGGTTTAACAGATGTATTTTTATTCACATGCTGAACGACAACAAATCCAAGATGCATCAAAAATGTATACAGATGATCAGAGATGGTAACTGATCTCTAACCAAAGCTGTGAATCTGCCGTTTCCTTTCTCTATATTTTGCTCTAATCTCCTGTTTTCAAGGACATTTCCATCATGATATGGCTGCATTGCAGATTCTCCCAGACATGCGGGAATACTTTTCAACAATTACTACCCAACACAGCTCTCCATACTAATTCTTATCATAAGCTTTACCCTCAGAAAGATTCTTTTCCCTATTTTTGAAAGACTGTGCTCTCCTGACGACACTAATCTCATGTGGCTACAGCTCTGTTATCTCGGCTGCTGTTGTTGTGACTCCTTTTTGTCCTTTAGCAAGACATAATTTAGGATGTGTTGTTTTTTAAATCAGATATACAGGAAATGTTTTCAATTTAGCAAAAAAAAAAAAAAAAAAGCCAGATGGATGATAATTCCAGTCAACAGGTTTCATCTGTAGGTGATGAAGGTTACCTAACTAATTACACAACTGCAAATGATGTGAGCCCTGAGAAATAGGGGTTGGGGCATTTCACCTGTGCCACATTTGAGTGTTGTTGTAACTGAGAATGGTCTAATGAAACAAAATAACAAAAAAGAAATAATAGTAATAAAAAAACAAGTTCCAGTGGCTCCAGGCAAAAAAGGAAGGCAACGCTGTGACATTATTTCAGTTCCCTGACACTTGGCATAATTTAGCTGCAGATCTGCATTACGACTCAGCTTTGGATGAAACTATGCTAGAGGCAGAGGATATGCAGGCTTCCTGAGGTGGGCTGATGGGCCGACTGCTGCGGTCGCTGTATGACAAAAGACATCTGTGTCGCTCCTATTTCTTTACTCGAAGGATCTTAAAGTCTAAACCATTCAAGACGGAGAGAAAAAGAAGAGGAAAGGGCTTTAAAAGAATACTATTCTTCTTAGGGTGTACAGATTTGATGTTACCACACAAAAAAATTGGTTATTTTTCTTACCGAGGCAGTGACGTTTTTTTTTTTACTTTGCTTTAATTGCCTAACCATTTTATTTAATTTTGTATAAACATGTTCACTCTTGTCCTCTTATGGTCATTTATTATTTTTTGTGTGATTGGGTGATTAGAAATTTAAGTTAATGAGCAGTTGGTCAGGTGTGCCTAATAAAGTGACCAGTAAATGTACGCGTTGTACGCTTAAATAGTCTACTTTTTGCTAAGAAATAGGCAAAAAAAATATGTCTGCAGCAGTTTCCTCTAAAAGACAAAGTCTCAAACTTTAAGAAAAAAATTCTCCTCTCACTGTCTTTACCCACATCGTCCCTAAATAAATATTCATGGGACGCTTGGAGTGTCACCCGGCTTCTGGTGGGTGTTTGGTTGCTCACACCCAGGAGGTGTCCCCGTTTGTGCAACACACTTGCAACCAAGGTGACTCAAAGTGTGCATCGGTTTCTAACCACACAGAAATTCAACAGGATTCCTTCTGGGGATGAACTGAAATCCTGTGCAGGTACTAGTCGAACATCAAACTGCACATTCTGTAGGTTCCAGGCAAATGGCAAGCTTTAATATTAAACAGTTTTGAAGGAAAAATATGGCCTCTTTGCCAAGCTGCTGAAACATTTGAAAGGGGTTTCAAACTTGTAGCAGAAGGTAGAAGTGTTGGGATAAAATGAAATGTATGATTTTCAGGTGCGTCGTAAATGTGTCGTGAAGTATTCGTAAGCCTGATGCTTATGACCTACGGGAGTCGCTGTGGTTCGGTGTCCTTACGTTACACACTTGTCAATGGTAAGGTGTGAGTACATGTGCAGATTCTGGATGCATGGGTGTTCGTGTCATACATTAGTGTCTGGATCCCCACAAATACTATGATGTCACTGTTGGATTTCCTAAACTCTGACAGTCAGGTTGGGTGCAAGGAGTGCACACCTATCACATAAACGCCACTAATGGCACAGGGTTTGAAAGAAAGAGAAATCTGTAAGACACGCCTGCGTCTCACCAACTTCATCCCTACTTAGGGCAGTAGAAAAAATCTGCATGAGCATTTTCACTTGATGGGCTCATCAAGCAGGCTACGACCTACAACAGGCTTGCCCATTTCTTGCCCATTTTTTGCCCGCAGACTAACCCGTATCCACCTGTTAGGGCATTTGATTTGACTCTGGATGATTTAAGTCCAGGCTAAAATCTATCCTTTCAAAGTCAGCGTATCACAGCTGAAAGTATATCGGGCACATTTTTTTTCTTTTTGGTTTTACATCCATTTGTATTTCTAACTTATTACAATCCTATTGCAATCATTATCTGTGCTTTTATTTTTGTCTGTAAATAAATTGTGCTAAAAAAAAAAAACAAATTGGCAAATTGCCTTTCTTCCATTCTCTAAGATAATTTGTTTTCATATTTTTTTTCTTATTTTTTGTTGTTTTAGTGAGATTAAACAACCTAAACAAAGAACCAAAAGTTTTATTTTACCTTTTGAGGGGATCAAGGAGAAAGTGTGGGTATATCCTGATCCGTTGTGCACTACTCCTTAATGAGATTAGCTTAGTCACTGTGGGACATGGGAGCCAGGTCAGCTCTTTGATGGCTTGATTTAAACAGCTGCAGGAGCGCAGTAAGCTGGATCAGAGTGATCAATAATACTTTGGTGACTCACATGGTGTTAGTGTGAACAGAAAAGTCTGGCTTAAAAATGTCTTGATTGGTTGTTTTCAGACACAAACTCAAAGCTTCTTTCAAGCATTTTTTTGTTGTTGTAATTCCTCCAAAACTATCACTTTTTAAAAAATTAACTGTATAGTAAACCTTGTGTTTTTTGTTGTTTTTACTTGTAATGCAAACGACAATCTAAAACAATTTTGATGACTTAAAGCTGTCAACAATAAGTGTAAGCAAAAATGTCTTTGTTTGATGCACACATGTAAGGATAAATATGTTTCTGGACGTTTGGTTTTGGCGTTTCAATGAATTCTGAGTTTTCCTTGTGGACATGATGGTGAGAGTAGCCATATGGTGACAACGTGATTCACGTTCGCTCTAATTACCTAATTTCTGCAGCTCCTTTGAGACACTTTCAATGCGCAGTTCTTACTCATTTTGTTGAAAGATAGTTTGACACTGCTGGCAGTTGGAAATATAACCAAAACTCCACAAAAAAAAAGCTTGACTTGCTCATAAATTCATTCTAACCATTAACCTTTTTGCCAAACATAACATCAAAATGCTAATTCCTGTTGTAGCTTTTAGACATATCATTGTGCATATCTATTGTAGTTCTGTGGAAAGTTACAAATGGTTTGGTGTTTAGAAGAATCACCCACTCAAGTGGCATTGGGAAAGCCAAAACAGTTCTGAAAGCTGCACCATGGGGGCGGTATTGTTCAAATTATGTATGAAAAAACAAAAAAAAGTGCAAGTAAGATCTGACGCTAATTAGCATCATTTTCTCTTAAATACTTTCACTTTTATTAAATTATATTATTTTTAAGCTGGCTTTAATTGTTTTTGTAGAATTGCCTTTGTGTGTGTGTCAAATATAGTTTTATTGCAGATTTTGTGATCATTTTTATTGCTTAATTGCCTAATTAAACAATTGCATCTCCCTTTTTACATACACTGTATTAAACTGCAGCATAAAATGTGACCTGAAACAAGCTTGCTATGATAATTTTATTGGAATTATGTATAAACGCAAAAAAACTAAATCTTCTTGTTAAGAGCTTTATTTTTAGCTTTTTTGTGTTCAGTCAAAATAGTAATTATTTTACTTTATTTGTTTATTATCTGATGACACTTGAACAAGTAAGTGACTGAAGTAAGGTCAGAACCTGATAAGACGTGAAAGAAGTACCCAAAGGAACTTTAGTTCTTTACTCTGGTCAATTTCCTGAGATTTGCAGGATTTCTTAGCTTAGCTGTGGTCACCGCTGACAGTTTAATTATCAGTTTCCTTCAGCAGATAAAACAAAAAAGGTGAAGTTTTAACAGCACCGGTGACCCGTTGATCCTCGTTGAGGATCACTGTCCAGGAAACAGTCATTGTGAAAGCCAGGCTGACACTAAGGTGCATGGAAAAGCTTGTTTTTGGCACAAAGTTACCTGATATTTCTTGTAATTGCATCTGAGAGCGTAAATCTTGAAAATAGGGTTGTCACAGTATCTTTACACAACTTTCAGGCATCTAGTTAGGAAGATTGGGCGAGATAAGGAGGAGGCCACCAAAGAAGCAAGGTGGCCAGGTTGTAAAAGATGTGGAGACTAGAAATCTGTAACAGTTTAGATCAGTAGAATAGTTCAGAATCTCTGTCATAACTTAATCCTACAGCAGATGACCACTAAAAAACACAAATGAGAATAACAAACCAAATAAGAAAAGACAGGAGCGTCATTTTAACTTTCTTAGTCTTGCTGTTCTCCTCTTATTTTGTGATGCTCATTCAAAGTCAACCTTGTTTGACTTCGTGACCACAGCTTATGGCTGGATCCAGGAAAGCAGAGCTGCATGTCAAAGTGATTTACCAGACACTTCTGTGATGCTGACACTCGGCTGACCAGAGGGCTTTTGGATACAGTCAACAGATTTGCCTTAGATATGAATAAGTTTGGGATGAGGGGAGTGCAGGAACAAATGGAACAGGTTCTTCAGCAAGGGAGAGTAATCCACCAGTGAAGAATACTCTTATATAAACCTCATATCACCCAAATCTGTTTTTTTTTTTACAATTTATTTTATCTTTGGAGTTCTAATTAAAAAAAAAAACCTAAACCTGTACTATTATGGATGTTAAATTACCTAAAATTGACCTCCTATGTAAAACCATGAGATTACGAAATGTAAACGTACACTTTGTGAATTTTCCACATATTAAATTGATGCATGCGTGATAAAACAAAGTTCATAAGTACTTCTTGCGCAGATGTCCCTCGAGGGTTTGGGTCGGGGGGTTGTGAGTCGGTTTTGAGCTGGTCGGTTAAGTTGAACGCAGTTTACGCATATTTTACGTAGTTTATACGCAATTAATATCTTTCGCAGTTGTGCATAATTTTGTGACATATGCAAATTTGTGGCTTTCCATGACCGTTCCACGTATGTCTAATGGATTTTATACTCGTGTACTAGCAATGTATTACTTTTATATTGGCGCACATATCACGTTAAAATTACGTAATTGGTGCACGAATCACTAATGAATTGCATAAAGACAAAACAATATTACCAACTCATGTTCCAAAGTTATGTACGTGTTCTTTGCATGGTGTATTCGTCCTTCTTCCATGGTTTTAACGTGGTTCATTCGTGACGCATCTGTGAAAATTTCACGTAAAATTCACAACTTTTCTCACGCACATTCATGTATGACCAATCTTCATCTGTGCAATATGCACAAAACGTACAGTACAGACCAAATGTGTGGACACAGCTTCCCATTCATTTGAAGGAGAAGGTGTGTCCTAAAGTTTTGTCTGTACTGTACATAGTGGCCGTGTGACACAGCCTTTAGTTCACCCTCAGAAGCTAAGTTATAAAAGCACAAACCTGACGTAAGCAGCTGTTCAGGCTGTGATATTATGTCTTTTGTCATCTGAACCACCATCACTAGTCTTTTTTTTTTCTCTCAATCCCATTAACTGTCTATAAGAGTAGCACATTTGTCACTGCTGGTGTGGATTTTGTGTTATAATGAGCAGTCTTGATTATTTGGATGGTTGTTTATGGATGAGAACAGTTGATCAAACCTTCAAAATGTACAGAATGAAGACTAACAAACTGATCTGCTGTTTTAGAGGGTTTATTTTTTGCATGTGTGATTAATCAATCGTGGCCTTTAGATTAAATAATCTAATTAATCTGTTTTAATAGCGAATATTTTTAACTTAATAATTGCTGTAAAAATGTGAGATATTTTTATTTACTTGTGACATTGTGTCATAGTAAAAAAATCAAATTACAACAAAAAAAACTAGCTATGTAAATTTTTCCCATTATAACAGACTTTCAAGCTTCTAAGGGGTATTTAATTTTTTTTATCTTGAACAATTAAGAGAAAAACAAAACACCAGGGCTAGAGTCTCTAATTTAGCAGATAAAACAGTAGGAACACTCTTCCGAGCAATCCAAAAATATTAACTACAACTTCTTATATAAATGTGGACATTCCTCAGTCCACAGTTTACCATTCGATATAAACCGATCATTATAACCAACACCCGGTGGGACTTTATCTCTACATAAGAGATAGAACATAATAGCTGTGGCGTTGTGGGCTTGTTTGCATTGGTTGACTAAATAACTACACATCGCACATTAATGACATCACAGCAGCCATGCACAGCAGTAGCTACGCAGCAAGATGTGCACTGGATCAATGGAAGAGACATTTTCAGCCGAGATAATGCAAGGAAACAGTTGGACCTTTTGTTTTTTTTTACATTTAAGAATACGACAATAGTTATACATTAAAAACGAGGATAACGGGATTAAAAAAAACAATGCGCTACCTAATTATTGATTAACAAGATCATTTGACACCCCTAGTTTTAGATGTTCCCCCCTACTTTATTTTGGCCAATGTTATTTGCACATATTTACGTTTGACCAACCACAAAATATGACCATGCGTTATGCATGTGACCAAAATGCACATTTCTGCATTGCCCGCACGTAGATCAACCCTAACCCCTAATCACAACCTGCCCTAATTAGGGCCTTCCATTCATTCATTTTTAATATGCTAATGTTTAATGAAACATGTTTCCAGATAAGATTTTTTTTGTAACTTTCCTTTTCTCTTAATAGACATTTAACACATTGAATATTTGTGATGATCCAGCATTTTTCCTCCTTTTCTATTTACAAAATAAAAAAATAAAAGATGGATCAAATTTGCAGAAAGATTTTAACCTAAAAGGGGCCCATCAAATAACACTGAGAGCCATTTTCACGTATTAAATATTTTGTATTTTCTTCCATCTCTTGTACAATAAGAGGTTTTTCCAGCCTTTGAGACTTTTTTTTTTTTTAAAGCAGATGTACAGTGGTTCCAACACTGCTTCTACCACAGATCTCTTATTTTATCTATGTAATCTGTTTCTTTCAGTCAGGGCCACTGATGCTGCCGGCCCAAAAGAGGATGCCAGAGGAAATTGCAGTTTCAGTTCATTCTGGTAGAAAAGAGCATCATCTTGTCGCAGACACTGAAGGACTTCCTCAAGAGGGAAGATTCTGATCTCTGTCTTTTTTGTTAAACAGCCTCAACATTGCAAAAACAGATCAGTGTGGTGTAGGTAAACATCCGGGTATCTTTATACTTATCCCACTTCCAAACAAAATTGCTTTTAGGAATTAGATATTTTTTTTCCTCCCGCTATGCCACAAAGCCACACAAGATCGCTCGATAATCTACATCCACTCTTTACCACATAAGACACCTAACAACTGCAAAGCCATCCAAGCATCAATTCAGATGACAAGACTTTGACTTGTGCTGAGGTGAAGAGGAATAGGGAGAGAAATCTCCCGTTGGGACTCCGGCTTGCTTGTAGATTTTCAGCGCTTTCGCCTCACAAACTGTGGTCTAATTCCCTGTCAGATAGCCAACAGCTCAGACAGCTATAGAGACAGCCCAGGCAAAATCAAAGCAGTGATCAAAGAACATAATCCTCACAGCGCTCTCTGCTTTTTCCATGTGGAAATAAGAAAGTTGATGAATGCAGATGATGGTTTCTTCAGATCTAACCTCACTGATAAGAGCTTTTAGAAAAGGTCCTATGTCACCGAAACTTTTTTCTGAGTCCATGAAAGTCGACAAGTGCTGCTGTTTCCTACATAGCTGACCTGCTGCCTTTATACGTTGGGACATGAAGGTGAAAGTCTTAAATCCCTTATTAAAGATGGCTGCCAACTCCACGATGACACAAGGATGCTCTGCAACAACAGCACACTCGCACATTCATTGAAGGATTCCTGCCTTTGGTTCATTTCTTAGTTTGTAGAGCATATATATATATGTATGTATATATATATATGTATATATATATATATATATATATATATATATATATATATACATATCGCAGATATATATAACGCAAATCATTCTCCTAAACTTCTGCAAAGTGCGTTAAAAAGTAATAATGCACACTTCGAAGGCCATTAACTCGCTTATACCATTGTCACTTACAAAAGCAATACATATTAACCAGTTTAACCAGTTTTTAGTCCTTAATTCTTGTTTTTTCCCCGATTTGGATCGCTTTTCTCACAAAAAGCAGACTATTTGTTACGTAACAAATAGTCCGTGTCGCGCCGCACCACAGCTGCAGTCAAGATTCGTCGATAAATATATGCTGATCTTTCTGATGGGTTAAATAAAGCATCAGATCAGAGAGAAAGTTCTCCTCTTACCGCTTGTTTTTGTCCAAATGAAGAAGCAAAAGGTTGTTTTAAAGAAGCCGGCGCAATGATACAAAACATTTAAGCTAGCTGACCGGAACTTCTTTTTTCACCGTGCGGTTATCCCGTGGTATATCACTTTTTAATGTACACCCAGCAGCCAATCAGAATCGAGTATTCACCCGGACCATGGGATAAGTAAGATAACATGATGAAAGTTCCCCTGTAGTTTTTCTTGAAGAGATTAGTGATTTGAATCTAGTTGGCATGTCAACAGAGCTGCAAAACGTCAAATGCATTCTATTTCTTTATTTGAGTGACTGACACGGGTCAAGGAAAATTAATGCACATTTGGCAGCTACATCAAGGGTTAGGACGCTGACACCTTTCTGAAGGAAGAAAACCTCTAGATCTGCTGGTGGAGCATTTCCCTCAGTGTTATTAAACACACGTGTGCAGTAGCGTATTTACCTACATGTTCGAGTGGCCTTTCTGCATATCACTCAAATGACATACTTCACAGTCAGGAGGATGATCAGCTAAAAATTTACATTAAATCTAAATTTAAAAAGCTACCCACATTGCCTTTGTGATCGATCAATGTTTATGGGACCCCCGTCCTAAAGAATATTTAAGATCTCCGCTGTTTCATTGTTAGATCAAAGGAATAGAATAGATCTCTATTTTCCATTTTCACAGGTACTATATAATTAAAAGTGCTTCCTTTTCCATGCAACACTTATACCTTAAACAACCCATTGTAAAAACTTGCAACTAAAAATAATAAATCATACATTAAAATATATAATAAATGCATTATTCAGTAATTAAAAGCAGGAAATTAAAATGAATTTGTTGCCGAGTAAAAATGCATCTGATACACCAGGATACCCAATTAATGTGTTAAAATTGTTTAAAGGGTTTGTCAACCTGTCCAAATTGAGGTTTTATTTTTTAGTTTAATGTTAGAAATGTACCGTTTGATTTATTTTGAAATGCTGTTGCTTTTGATGGTTTGATTTTTGTCATTAGGGTGAAAGGACCTGCTTATCTGTCCCCTTGTTAATATTTTTAGTGTTACTTTAGTTCTTTCTCATGCTCTACATCCTTTTTTTAAGGAAAAAAAAGAAAAGGAATTGCTATAAGGAGTCCCTGTTTCATTTCAGAGGACCTTGCAGGACTGGCGTTCTAGTTGTAAGGACTCAATTAATTTAGGAAGTTGGATCCTCCTTTGCAGCTTTGCGTTTAATTCCCGACAGCATAGCCAGAGATCTTCCTTCCTGGTGAGTTCAGTTCTCCCTCCTGCTGTTTCTGTTTCATTAAACACATTGTGATCTCAGCTGCCAGAGGCGATTTTTTTAAATTAAAAGGGCACTGTATACCTTTTTATTTCTAAGCAATATGTTAGATTGTTAGATACGCTGCAGTAGAAGCAAAAACTCGACTTTGATCACTTCCATTACAACAAGAAAAAAAAACCCCACAAAAACATACAAGTGAGTGTGATAACACACAAAGACGTCTGATGACATGTTTTCAGCGCCACGGGAAGGAGATCACAGCCTCAGATCTTGTGATTTCAGCCGAGCTTTTTTCTTCAGACATCTTTTTGAAAATTCTGGCTTGCTGACTGACAATTTCTAGGAAGACTTTTGTAAATTAATGAATTAAAAATGCAGTAACGGGAGTTTATTTTTGAGTTCATTTGAGGTTTTTATTATAGTTATAATAAGGGATCTCAAAGAGCGTTTTGAAAGATTTGAGAATCGTTATTTTTTTTTGTATTTGGAAAATGATTAGAAGAGTCTGAGGTAACAGACGTCATGAGAAATGTTCCTTCACCAAAGCATTTCCTATTGGTTTTATTTAATGCGTAAATTAATGAACTTTATTTTGTCCCAGAGGCTTGTTTGGTCTTTTACAGTCTATTGCTAAACCACTTAGATGCACCTTCTGTGGTACTGATGAAGTTGCTTCATCATTTAAACGATCATTCTGTTTTGCTCTAGCTGTGGGTTAAATCCTGCCTCCTCTTCACCTTCAGATGTGTGTTTTGTTGATAATCTATGATCTTTGATACGTTTCTCTGGTAGAAAGTGGTGGGTGTTTCAAGTGCGCCGTCATAGGATTTGTTGAGATGGATTTTCCTCAAGCTTAGGGGGAGTAAGCGAGCCCCAGCGTGAGGAGTTTTTCGATGGCTCACCGAGTGGAGAAGAAGAAATGAAGGGAAGGAAGATTTCGGCAGCAGGAAACGGCCGACCAGCATGCAGAGCGGAAAGCGGGGCGGACGGAAAAGAGTGAATGGAGAACTTGAAAAGTGAGCTAACATCAAGTGTGCAGGGACAAGGACAAGAGAGCAAGGCAGGCACCGAAAGGCGAGCAAGGGCGATAATGAGGAGGCCTATTTAAATGTCAAGTTCCCCCAGGTAACCAACGCTGTGAAATGACCTCAGTTTCACACAATCTAGTCAGATAGAGCAATACGGGATAATAAACATGCTCAGAAGCAGCTTGCCTCTTTAAATGCCATACACACAGAAATATGGCTTCATCCAAAGGTTTCATTGACCCATATGCTCATAAGTATTTACTTTTTATAGAAGTCTAGTGGCTGCTGGAACTAATAAGTGAAGTTGGGTGTTTAAGTGGATAACATAAACAATGTATGACATATTTACTGTAGTTTATTTACAACATTTGTTTCAATTTTGCATAGCATTTCATATCATTTGTTTGTGACTGGGATAAATGGGTCCTCTTTTTTTAAAAGAAAGCATAAAATAAGACATCAAATAAATAAGTTAAGACAAAGTATTAGGACCAACATTAAAAAAAAAATAAAAAATTGGCAAAAATAAAGTTGTAAATTTATAGGAAAAACATCACAAGACTGCAGTCATAAAATTATGAGAAACAAGTCACAATTTTATGAGGAAACGACTTTTTTAAAACAAAAATTGGTGGCGTCAGCCTTCATCTACATTAAATGCCGAATAAATCCATCAATGCAGTCATTTATGGTGATGCCTTAAGGCTGTAGTTTATCGTAGGTATCCATGTCCGATAATGCATTTGGACCTCTGCCAATAAATTGCCGATACTGCTGATGGTGTAAACGGTGCGCCCACTGCAAATCCAGTCCTTGTGGGTCAAGAATCTTCTGGTTAAGTCCATTTTCCTGCAAATTCTTTTCAATGTCCTTATACTAACAAAAAGCCAACGTTGACTCACCAAAGCCTCATTTCTACTGAGCGGTCCGGTCTAGTCCGGTACAGTCTGGTTTAGAATGGTCCAGGCAAATCAGGTGAGTGTTTCCACTCAAAGTTGGACCGTCACGCCACATGTGGGGTGAATCTAACAAGTGGAGGTCATCCAAGAGCTCATTTTTTTCTGCTTGGCTTTTGTTACTTCGTATAAATAAAGCATTTAATACTGTTTGGCGCTGTCTTTTGTCGTAATGACCTTCAGTGAATCAACGAGTTTCAATAGTACCTCAGCACAACCGGTCCGTTCCATTTTTCTATGGACCAACCGGGGCCCAAAAATGATACGGTTCAGTCCAGTTTAATGGTTCATTTATTAATGGAAACGCTCAAAATACCAAACTGAACTGGACCAGAGCGTACTGCTCAGTGGAAACGAGGCATAAGCAACTAAGTATTTCCTTTATTTATGAAATCAGTGCTACAGCGACCGCTTAAGATGTGCTCTATGTCTCTCATACTGAAACACCATATTGGTTTGTTTTTTTTCAGTTTTTATTTTGACTTTTTTACTTATTATTTTAAGACTTTTAGATTGTAATATGTTGTCTTTTTTTCTCTGAATTTCACAACATTTTTCTTGTCAAATTCCGACGTTATTTAAAATAATTGTAGAACTTTACTTTCGTAAATGTTTTTATTTTTACAGAGGCTCTAATAGTCTTTCGTAGAATTTTAAAATATATTTTTATGTCTAATTATACATAGAAAAAATAAAAACAAGTCATTTTGGAAATGACCCTAGAAGTCTTAATATTTACTTTTAAAAGAAATTTAAACTATTACTTCAAAAGGGCATAATTTCTGAATGTTCCCCGGAGTGAAACTTTGTGATGTCTTTTCTGTTGCGCATCCTTTGATATTGTGTGCTGAATTTATTCATGAGACCTGTTGTAATCATGCATTTTTATTGCAATGTGGTAAAAATGACACAAACCCCAAATGCACACATGAATAGACTTAATCACAGTTTGTGTTCCGCTTGATGTGAAATGGCTGAACTGCAAAGTGTAAACATTGCATTTGTACAGTGCATGCATAACTGATGCAGGTGGAGTTATTTCCACTGAAATGGAATTTTGTGCAGGTGAAATGCCTCAGACGACACCCTAATGTAACCTCCTGGGTGTCACTAATTAAAGTGGCTGCTTCTTTCACACACATTTGTAGTCTGATCATGACTTTGTGACAGTGCTTGTTACTGTGGAGCTCTGTAATGTGTTTGTCGTTATCGCTCAAAGCACCAGGCTTTCCCCTCCAGTAAGTTTAACGCCAGTGTGACCAGTCTCACCCCCAGGCAGTGAAGACGGCTCATGCAGAAGTTGGAGTTTACACTAAGTTTATTTAAAGAAGACTAGATGTTGCTGCCATGCTTGCAATGATCCTTTAAAATTCTGAGCAACCACAACTAAATCTGAAACCTAACATTTAATATGTTAGTTGTCCTTTCTTGAGCCACCACACAGAGCAGTTTTACAGAAATGTGGCTTTTTTTTGTGCATTTCTTTCTTGCTTTGCTGCTATGGTTACGTTCTTTGATGGCTGCTTCTTTGCAGAAACATCCCAAAAGAAAAGATGCGTTTGAATGTCAGTTACTCGCTCTTTATCTTGTTCTGCATAACATCAGGAAAATGTCAATGTCTACAAATCAAACTTGTTTTTTCCCACCCCACATTCGGTGGAATTTGTTTAACTGTTGCTTTTTTTTTGCATGACAGTTCTACTGTCTGCCCAACTGACATTTGATTTAAAGGGACTGGTATTTGAGGCTCATTAAATGCATGCAAATTCGATTTTGTTTGTGTCTTGTTGTTTAAAATGTTTTTACCAAAAAATCTCAGTTCCCTCCAAATCTTTCATAAAGTTGAATGCACAGGCAGACTTGCATTATACTCTGATTTTCACTGCTGTCGTATAGAAAGCCACATTTCTTTTTCCCATTTGAAGAACTTTAACTTGGTTTTCCCTTTTCCAGACCCAGTTCTCTATACAAAAAAGCAGAGAAAAGTAGGGAATGTGCGGACCGACAGTGATTGATAGTCTGAGCTGCTTGATATTGGGAGGTTCCTTGTGTTCACAGACTGTGTGTAATAAGATGACAACACAGCAGCAGAGATCAGGAACACAATCTTTCCAGATGGGGTTCTTTATTTTGTCATGTTGATGATGTGAAGTCAGAGATTTGCATTTATGTGTGTTCAAAGCGACCCTTTTTTTCTTCACTTGCCATTTGACTGTCCATGTAACACTGAATTTTTATCATTACAGCTCTTCAAAGCCAACTAGCAGCTTGTTTACTTGCTTTGATGCCTTAGTTTTACTGGAAAAACATTAAAAGTAAAGAAATATAAGCAGTATATTCTGATCAAGATAGGTGGGTTATGCCAACTGTTGATTCGATTGTGATGCATGTAAACAATTTATTCTGATTTTGGGTCTCTACTGCGCTGGGTTTTATGTCATAAGTAGACAATGTGGCGCTCCAGAGAAGGCTATGGAGCACTAACAGGACCGGCCGGCTGCTCCATGCCTCTGGGCAAAGTAGCCGGACTCGTAGCTTCATATTGGGGGGTAGGGGAAGGGTGTTTTGTTACGGCGTTACCCTCCAAAGGAGGCTTTGGACCGCAGTCCATCCGGCCGCTCCACGTGAGCGAGAACTGTGTCTCTGTAGAGGGGCGGCTTTGGGACAGTATGTGAGCTGGCGGAAATGCGGAAAGGCCGCTCCTGAGAAACCGTGCAAAAAAATCATGTGAATTTCCGGCATTACCAGCACGGGTTTAAATGCATCCAAGGCTAAATGTTGTCGGCACGTAACATCCTAATCCTAACTCTTTTTCCGGGTATGTGTGGAGTGGGTGTGTTGTTGAAGCTACTTTTGGGCAGCATGTCAATTGTTGCAGATTTTGTTGAGGATCATTTTTTTATTGTTTATTTTTTACTGATATACCTTTAAATAATACATTTTACAAATCATTAGTGATCATTTTTATCATTAGTGGTTCATTGAATTCTAGGCTACAGTGTAAAACATGAATTTTGAATTTTTCCTTTTGCATTGTTGCTTTACTATTTCACCTTTATTTGATTTTTTTCTATTTTACTTTTCAAGTGTTTGAATTTTTTCGTTGTTTATTGTTTTTAGGTTTTCATGAACAGTGCGTTGTTTGACTGAAGTCACGTTAAGGGGCAATTAAAATAAAGATAATTTGATTCAATTTGATATATTTAACTCTACCTAGAGAAATTAAAATGCTAGGGTTCATTGCATTGTATTTATCATTATTTTTGTTTTTGCAAAATAAACAGATGTCTTTTTTCTATTTAAGTGTCAGAGGTGGTCAAAATCTTTATGTGCACTAAAAATATAAAATCATGAATGAGTCACATGTTGAGGACCTTTGCTTGTTTTACTATTAATGCCTGTCTTTGAAATATTGGACCTGACTAAGCTTTCAAAGTATCTTTAAATAGTTCTTTTTCTTTGGGAATACATCATAGCCAATTCATGAATTTGTAATTTTCAATAAACCGCCGTGATTCAGAAACCTATTGAGCGAAAAGACATGAAACGTTTTGCTTACAACTCCGCTGAGAGAAGAGCAATGACGGGCAGAAGGAGCCACTTTCATAACATCCCGTCTTTTTCCAGAGAAACAAAAGATTTCAAAAGTCATTTCGCTTGATCGGTTCTATCCTGTAAGAGTGACTGGGGAGCCATCCTGCAGATGAGACTTTTAAATGGGATTCTACTGTTGGTTAATAATACAAAAACCTGGAACAAGCTTCATTTCATCTGGCAGGTTCATTCTTCAGTGGGTCCTGCAGCCTGCATGTCTGTGAGCTCTGGGACCACCAGAAGAAATGTAATATTAACCACCGTGATGGCACTCAGTTGAAGATAGATCAAAAGGTACACGGTAGAAGATGTAGTTTAACGGGCGTCACTTAAAAAAAAAAAAAAAAGAAGCCTTTGAAGGTGTGATAAGGCAACAAAGCTGCCTTCAATCAGCAACCACATCGTGACATCCTCTCTTCCGTGGATTTGACTCGGTGTCAAATGATGCAGATTTTATTGGAACAAATTCAAACATGAAGGCTTTATTGTTGCTCACAGTCTAATTTAATATTTTCGGCATAATGGTAGCCATAATGATCAATACTGATGTGAGATTTCAGACCACCAGTGGCTTAATGGAGTTATGATTCCCTGTTTGTTTAAATTACATTGTTGTCTATACCGATAGGACTCGATGGAGCATCGAGCTAACGCCTCGGTGCTACCCCCCTGACATTTTGGAGCTGTAATGAATGTAATGAAGACGTTCACCAACGCCCTGTAAAAGGGGGGAAAAAAAAGCGGAAACACTGCTGGCTGCTGTAAAAATGATGGTCTTGCAGGTATTTTATGATGACCTCAACGGTGCGGCAGGAAGTGACATGATTTATAGTGAAACGCACTAAAATCTGCTCACCAACTGCCATCGCTTTGCGGGACAGTGTGGAAGATAACAGTAAAAAGTGCTTACTCTTTCATTTGTCTTAAAATAAAAAAGGAGAAATTAGACATTTCCAGTTCGTCCAAAATCTAAAAAAAGAAATCTCTTCTGTTTCCTTTTGGTTTTTTCTTTTTACCTTATCTGCAAACGTCACAGGGAAAAAGGAAGGAGATGGAGGAGCAGTTAGAGCAGAAAACAGATCTGTGCAGAATTGAACCACCAAGATGAACTATACAAAGAGTCACAAAAAAGTGCTCCATCATTCAAAAAGACATAATTATTATATCAAGCAATAAAAAAAAACTAAAAAACACTAAAAACGTTCATAGATAAATGCATAGATACACCATAAGTCTGAAGTATGTATGAGCATCTGATATGATGGTTTACTATACAATCATCTTGTCATCATTATTATATAATTTGCCTTTAACCTTTTAAACTCCAACTTGTCTTCATCTCTGTTTTCTTCACACAGGAGTTTAAACCAGCACTGCGAGTAACCTGCAAGTGTGAAACGTGCCTGACAGCTGTGAACATCTTTTTAAATAAAATAATTAAAAATAAAAAAGCAGTGTCACAAAATCTTAGAAAAATGTCACTCCATGGAAAAAGTATCTTAAATAAACTTTTTTATTTATGTATGATTTATCATTGCAAGAGCACAACGGCTAATCTATGACGAACCTTAAACTAAGTAAAATATTTTAAAAAAGACTAATTTGTCAGAAAAACTACAAACAGAAAACTGTCTTACTTTGCATGAGCTAAACTGCCTAATTTAGCCAAAATATGTCCAAAAACGGGGCCCAGATATTATCTTCAAGTTAAAAACCTGAACAAAGCTTAAGTACAAGACATGTTTATGCCAAGTCACTCAGAATGATAGCCACAAAAAAAAACCCCCACAAGAATCCTAAATATGACGAGGTTAAAATGTTATCCTGTTTGTTTCTGTGGACAGTAAAAGATTTTCAAAATGAGACAGAAAGGATCCATCCTAAAAAAAGAAACACAACTGAGTTTATTTTAACGCGATGTTAGAAAAAAAAAAAGAGGCTAAATGTTGTGCTCCTTCATGAGTGCGGTAGAGCTCTCCTACCAAAAGCATGCATGGCTTACCTTCAAAGGCTGCCACCAGATGTCTGTGGTGCTGCCAGCCTTTGAAGATGACAAATCTGTTCAAAAATCTGTATTCATACCAACGGCTTACACCATTAACATATTTAGAACAATGTCATGTCAGATGATCACAGCAGATAAAGTGTGTTATCAGACACTGATCCTTGGCTTTCATCAGTCCCAAATGTAGTCAGGAGTCTTTACAGCCCTTATGTGTAGCTCAGTGGGCAAACTGCATTGCGGTGCAGGGTAAAAGCTCTTTAAAGTGGATTTACCAAGTTCTGGACTTGACAGTTTGACTTGCTTTTTAATAAAATAACACCTTAACAAATGTAAGTGAATTCTGTTTTCACAAATGCCACAGAATTTCGTACAGAAACTCACAAAAAAATTGTATTTAATGAGCATTGAATCAGCTTTTTGTTAGCCGACATATGAAAAGGTGCCTTATAAGTATGAAACTCTAAAGACCCACTCCAAAGCAAATCAAGTTTTTTAAAGGGGTGTTACGGTTTCTGTTTCTTTTCCCTTGTGGTTTGTTTCCTTTTTGTTGTGTGATGTTTTGAGTTTAACTTCCTGTTTTATTTTGTAGTGTTTCCTGTTTTGTTGTAGTTTTGAGTTTTACTTTGGTCCCCATCCTTCCTGATTGTGTTCAGCTGTGTCTCGTTTGTCTGTATGTATTTAAGTCTTGTCATTCCCTTCCTCCTGTGCTCGTCCATAGTTTGTAGTTTTGCTGTTTATGGAGATTCTAGTGTTTCGAGTTTCGAGTTTTGGTTTTCCTGCATTGCAGTGGTTTTTGGTTTCTGGTTTAAGTTATTAAAATCCTTCTCCACCTGGAACTCCTGCCTCATCCTCTCTGCGTCTGGGTACTCCCCCAACCACCCGCTGTAACATTATGGACGAGCCATTCCAGTACCCAGCAGAGGGGACCTGTCTTTGGTGGACCCCTGACTCCTCCCAGGTCTACTCGGACTTCAAGGGGAGTCGCCTGGCCGTGAGAGGGGGTCGTCGTCATCACCGCCGCCCTAATTGTAAGTCCTCCCCTGTTTCCTGGATGGAGCATGACGTTCTCTGGCATAGGTCCTTCCTGGACCCTCTGGACCAGGACCTATGGCTGTGGGAGGACTTATTTCTGGAGGAGGAGGGGGCCGTGATCCAGTGGGCCTTGGACGGTCCCCAGCTCCCTGCCTCCATCTTCAACGGGAGTCGACTGGCTGTGAGAGGGGGACGCCATCGCCGCCGCCGTCCTAATCGACATCCCATCTTGGCTCCGGAGGTGGTCTCCGATAAACCCCAACCCGTCACTGCTCCCAGGAGGGCCTCGGACGCACCACCACCCGTTCCTATTCCGAGGAGGGTGCCGGACGCACCTCATCCCGTCCCTGCTCCGAGGAAGGAGCCAGACGCACCTCGACCCATCCCTGCTGCCTGAAGGGTGCCGGATGAACCCGGACCTGTCCCTGCTCCCAGGAAGGTCCTGGACAGGGGGGTGGCGGACAGGAAGGTGCTGCAAGCACTCCAACCCTTCCCTGCACCAGTCGTCTGGCCCGAGCCCCCTGCACCAGTCGTCTGGCCCGAGCCCCCAGCACCAGTCGTCTGGCCCGAGCCCCCAGCACCAGTCGTCTGGCCCGAGCCCCCAGCACCAGTCGTCTGGCCCGAGCCCCCAGCACCAGTCGTCTGGCCCGAGCCCCCAGCACCAGTCGCCTGGCCCGAGCCCCCAGCACCAGTCGCCTGGCCCGAGCCCCCAGCACCAGTCGCCTGGCCCGAGCCCCCAGCACCAGTCGCCTGGCCCGAGCCCCCAGCACCAGTCGCCTGGCCCGAGCCCCCCAGCACCAGTCGCCTGGCCCGAGCCCCCAGCACCAGTCGCCTGGCCCGAGCCCCCAGCACCAGTCGCCTGGCCCGAGCCCCCAGCACCAGTCGCCTGGCCCGAGCCCCCAGCACCAGTCGCCTGGCCCGAGCCCCCAGCACCAGTCGCCTGGCCCGAGCCCCCAGCACCAGTCGTCTGGCCCGAGCCGCCTGCCGCGGACCCAGAGCCCGAGCCCCCAGCACCAGTCGCCTGGCCCGAGCCCCCAGCACCAGTCGTCTGGCCCGAGCCCCCAGCACCAGTCGTCTGGCCCGAGCCCCCAGGCACCAGTCGTCTGGCCCGAGCCACCTGCCGCGACCCAGAGCCCGAGCCGCCTGCCGCGGACCCCAGAGCCCGAGCCGCCTGCCCGCGGACCCAGAGCCCGAGCCGCCTGCCGCGGACCCAGAGCCAGCCGCCTGCCGCGGACCCAGAGCCCGAGCCGCCTGCCGCGGACCCAGAGCCCGAGCCGCCTGCCGCGGACCCAGAGCCCGAGCCGCCTGCCGCGGACCCAGAGCCCGAGCCGCCTGCCGCGGACCCAGAGCCCTCCGCTGCTAAGTCCGAGCCACCAGCTCCTGACTGTGAACCCGAGTCACCAGCCGTTTGCTGGTCGGAGCCGCCTGCACCGGACGTCTGGCCCGAGCCCGAGCCGCCTGCACCGGACGTCTGGCCCGAGCCCGAGCCGCCTGCACCGGACCCAGAGCCCAAGCCGCCTGCACCGGCCGTCTGGCCCGAGCCGCCTGCACCGGACGTCTGGCCCGAGCCGCCTGCACCGGACGTCTGGCCCGAGCCGCCTGCACCGGACGTCTGGCCCGAGACGCCCGCCGCGGACCCAGAGCCCGAGCCGCCCGCCGCGGACCCAGAGCCCGAGCCGCCCGCCGCGGACCCAGAGCCCGAGCCGCCCGCCGCGGACCCAGAGCCCGAGCCTCGCCGGACTGAACGCCCTCCCGGCCGTCCTCCGGACTCTGCTGCATGTGGCAGTTTGTTCTCTGGACCCCATCCTCATGGGCTTAGTTGAGGAACCTCGGTGCGGTTCCTTGAGGGGGGGGTTATGTTACGGTTTCTGTTTCTTTTCTCTTGTGGTTTGTTTCCTTTTTGTTGTGTGAGGTTTTGAGTTTAACTTCCTGTTTTACTTTGTAGTGTTTCCTGTTTTGTTGTAGTTTTGAGTTTTACTTTGGTCCCCATCCTTCCTGATTGTGTTCAGCTGTGTCTCGTTTGTCTGTATGTATTTAAGTCTTGTCATTCCCTTCCTCCTGTGCTCGTCCATAGTTTGTAGTTTTGCTGTTTATGGAGATTCTAGTTTTTCGAGTTTCGAGTTTTGGTTTTCCTGCATTGCAGTGGTTTTTGGTTTCTGGTTTAAGTTATTAAAATCCTTCTCCACCTGGAACTCCTGCCTCATCCTCTCTGCGCCTGGGTACTCCCCCAACCACCCGCTGTAACAAGGGGTAGGTGTTTTTTTTTCTAAAAACTGAATACATATAATTAAGAAACAAAATAAACAAAAAATGGAAACACTTATAATAGATCAAAAGATGATCAAAAGATGATCGGGTCTTTAAAAATAAAAAAAAATTAACATAATATAGAATCAAAAAGGCTGTTTGGTTCTAGTGTATATGGAAACTGCTTTACATTCGTTTTAGATTTTGGACAAACAGCCAACTTGTTGAAGGACAGACTTTAATAAACTGACTATTTTATTCTTTTTTTTTTTTTTTTTTTTTTAACTTGTCCTGTCCAACAGCGGAGCAGACAGATGAGAGATGAAGGCCTCTTGTGTTGGACATATTTTACTGTTACAACGGGGTTTATGAAACATTTGACACACACTAGGTGTATTTAAATAAACCCCTTTTGTAATTTAGGCTAGACTTTATTCAGCTTACTCATATCTGTAACAGTCTTATGTTGGACCGGACGGAAGAAAAAAGGATGGAAGGAGAGAGAGGGATGTCTGGGGGGGTTGGGGGGTGAACAATGAGGGCGGGGGGGTAGAATCTTGAAGCAATATAAAGCAACAGGTTGCTGGATGTTTACAATCATTACTGTCAGGTTTGTAAGTAATACACATCTAAAAGGGGGTGGGGCCTGTCCACACACACCCAAAGGCCACAAACATACCTGTGGGCTCCACAAAAGCCCACACACAAAACATGTCAACGTGTTCACTATACAACCAATGTTCACAGACGCATACTTATGCATTCGGACCAACAAGTGAAATATTTCATTTAATCACTCAAAATATTATTGCAAAGGTGAGCTAACACCTGGGCTCAAATGAGTGTTTATGTTCTTCTAACGTGGATGATGGAATTTAAAAAGAAGGAAAAAGAGTGCCCAGCCATCCCCACACCAAGACCCCCGCCGCGGCAGCCAGAAACCCCCCCAACACCTGCATGCCAGCAGATGGAGAACAACCGCATGCGCGGCAACCACATCCACCACCCAGGCTAGGACCAGCAGGACCGCCACGGGGGCCACCACAGCCAGGAGCAGGGAGGTATGGGGTGCCCCAGGCGAGAACCCCCAGCCCCAAACATTAACCCACCGCCACCCATTTTAATAAAAAAAACTGATTGAAATGATCAAGATAATAAAAATAAATGGTCCTAAATATAATAATAATAATAATAATTGTTACTTTATTCATCCCACAATGGGGAAATTGTTCTTCGCATTTGACCCTTCCCCTGGGGGAGTGGTGAGCTGCAGGCAACCCGCGCTCGGGAGGCAGTAGCGTTAAGGGCCTTGCTCAAGGGCCCTCACTGGGTGATGTGAATTACTCGCCATTGATATGGTAATTGCCCCATTGTTCATTCCCCTTCGGGAATCGGAGGGGGACACCCTGGTTTCCTGCGTGGTAATCTCTCACCTTACCAACCGAGCTACCCAGCCGCCAAATATATATGAAGATATATGAAATCCTATAGAATGTGAAGTGTTGTCTACTTAGTATAAATCTCAGATCTGAAGAGCATGAAATAAAAGCATAAAAACTAGATTCTGGTCATCTTTCAACCAGATGTCTGTGAAAACAAAAAGTTTTTTCTCTCTCTCTTATTCTCAGTCTTTGACTATTATTTGTTCAGTCAAAATAAAAGATGCTGGCTTTTCCCAGTGAAATGGAAAAACCTACAAGAATAATATGTGCTTAGTAAATTACAATGTGTAGCCGGCATGACAAATGGTAATTCAAAGCTGCTGGAAATATTGCCGGACTTCTTAGTAAAATGCTCAGAAATAACAGAAAAAACAATTGAAATAACAAAACATAAGAAATAACAAAAGGTCAAACCTGAAAAAGTAAAAGAAAATGTTTGGAGCACAGTGTTAATACTTCTTGATGAAAGTTTTAATGCACAATTGAATGTAAATGATTTAGCTCCCAAATCAAATACACTTGTTCAGTTTTACTTTTCTTTTCTTGTAGTTTAAAAGTTACCTCAAAAGGAAAAATCCTTCTCACACTTCTTCCATATTAACCCTTTTAACACAGAAGACGTCACTGGCAACAGTTCAATGACACACACTCTTTGGCATCCCATAAATCTCAGTGGCGGGCCGTGCTTTACGCACCTTCAGTGGTGCTACGTCTGAATCCCTCAACCCCTCATTAACCATTTCTATGCTTCTAAATAAACAAAACGGCAAACAAATCCTGCTATGCGACTAGCAGCACAAAACACCGAAAATAACCACATACATTTGAAACATTATTTATTATGATATTTATCTTTTCACTCGTCAAAAAATCTGAATATTTGAAGACAAAATCCATCCTCCTCTCTTTCCTCAAAAAAGTCAGATCACCCTGTCGTGTAGATTATCATGCTTAGCTGCTTCATGCTCTCACTCAGATGTTTCTGATGAAGAGAGTCCAGGAGATCACTGGGAGTTTTTCCTGCAAAACATTACATTACAGTCAGCTCTGTTGTTAACTGAGACGGATCAAAAAGTGGTCAAGGCTGCATGAGGGAAATGTTTCCTGTAGTCCTGAAACTTCTGTCCAAGCAGAAGGTCTGAATACCGTGACGTTGCCTAAGCCTGCTAGAAGACCCTACTGACACTACAACTCAAAATCTGATTGGTGGAAGGAAATGAATATCCGACATTAGATTTTGCATTAGAGGGCCTGCACAGCGGACAGGATAGGCCTCTTGAGCTCTGACCCTGCCTGGCAACAAGACAGCTGAAATGCGATTGGTTAATTTCTCCAATCTGAAAATACATGTCTGTCTGGAAGCAGCATAACCATCATAAAGATAATAATAGGGAATGGACAGAACATTCACTATAGTTGAAAAAGTGTCAGCACTGGAGATAAAGCTCTGATCTTTTAAAGGGTTACTTTAAAAGACTATTATTAAAATATGAATTGTAACAAATGTTTGTCAAACTGCTTTTGTGATTCATAATATTAATTGTAGGTTAAACACTGATTAGGCTATAATAGCTGTTTGTAAAATTGTATAAAAATAATGCTCACACAATCACCTGAATAATTATATTGATGCTGAGCTTTTCAAAGCAAACTATATAACTGATGACAGGCATGTCTCGCTCAATTAGCATCAGTTAGGACAAGATCCTTATATAGGCTGCGTGTTTTGGCTCCTTCCACAACTGTATTAGAGCTCAAAGAACACTCCAGAAAACCTCATGATTTTGCTTCAAGCTCTTGCCATATATGGTAAATCAGCCTTGGACCAGAACCAGGCCTTCTTCATGATCTACAAGAAAATCTCCTTATTTTGCTTCTTTGTTGAGTCTTTGACTCCAGAGCCGTTGTGCATTAACATAAAGCTGATCAGAAGAAAGAAAACGTTCTCAGAGCTCAGTGGCTCATCAAAATGCATCATGGGAAACTCTAGTCTCACTTTTTTCAACAGTGATGTCAACTTTACTCATATCCCATAAAGTCTACACCAGCTCATGGATTGCTTTATCTGACAGTAATGTACTTTGACCTTGAATTTCCCCTTTGAATCATGTAGTTTTTTTTTTTTTTTGCCTCTTTAGTCCTGATCTGTTTTGCTTTATTGTTTTGAAAATGCAAAAAGAATGTCTGATTTTCATTTGATGCCTTTCAAAAACTAAATCCTGGGACCAGTGGGGTTTTTTTTTTCACTTCCACCAACAGCTTTGATGCAGTTTTCTGGTTCTGTTGTTGCTCTAACAGGTAAATTTAGTTTCACCCAAACTACATTGGTGATATAAATGTGCTATAATTGTATAAATGTGCTATAATTGTGTTAAACGACAGGAACAAATGTTTTTTCTGTATTGGTTTGGCAGGCTGAACACCCCCCCCCCCCAACTGAAATGTCCGTCATTGGAAGGTGAGTGAGGCAGACAGTAGGCAGGATAGAAACTGGAAAGTGATGAGATGGGAAGGCCGTTGGAAAAGAGGTGCTGGATAAAGGAAACAACCATGTCTGGTGGGAGGCTGAAAGTGAAGCTGACAGTAATAACAACGAAGCCATGAATCTCAGCCATAATTAAATGTGAGCCTTGGACCAAGGTTAGCTTTGGAATAAAGTGTTTCTTGGAACGACACATGGCTTGTTCAGCCAGAATCCAGCCAGTGATAAAGAGTGGACAAAAGGGAAGCTGAAGGGCAGCCAATGTCAGGTCATTTTAGGGTTTGTTTAGTGGGGGTGGAAGTGATTCTGTCTTTTTTTCAAATTATTCTACGTACCTAGAAATCGGTAGGAACTTCAATTTTTATCTGCATTGCCGTCTGTATTCAATAAAACTGAATTCCATGTTATGATTGTTTTGTTTGACCTTTGACTCCTATGTGGAAGTGATACCAAGTTTTCAAATTTGACAACAGTTCAATAAAGATCATAGTTTCTTTTTTTTCAGTGGTAACACTGTGATTTATTTTTATATATCTCAAAGAATAAAAGAATATAAAATGATCTCACCCGTCTGACCCCTTACGATCAAAATTCCTGCCTTTAAACAGTTTTAACCCAGGAGAACCCAAGAACAATTTTCCTCAAGGCTTTTAAAGTTAATTAAACAAATTGGATTTTTGTTTGTTCATTTTGGGAAATAGAAATTAACAGCAGCCATAAATTAAAAAGAAGGGTAGAATTTTTTTTTAAATAAACGGCCAAATTTGACCCCGAGGGTTCCCCACATAGATTTTATTTGACTTTCTGTTTTGTTAGCGATTTAACTTCTTGTTAAGAAAAGTATAAAATGTTTAGACTACAGAAAGGTAATTTGCCTCTCTGACTTCATTTATCAATCAGCAAAACAATGATGAAAGCAAAACAAAGTCAATTGAAAAAAGCAGTCAATATGTTTTATGTGAATAGTATATATAACATAAGAGTTGTTTTTCAAGGATTCAATGAATTGAAGGATTTCAAGGACCTTTATTGTCATTTCACCACAGAGTGAAACAATATTGTTACTCTGGTTCTGCACCAATTCAAGAGCAGTAAAATATCAGTGTCATGACAATTTAACAGAATACTATTACAATGGAATGTTGCTAATTGGAAAACAACAAAATAAATATAGACACAACGTAAAACAACATGTTGGTCCTGGAAAGTGTTTTAAATTTTCCCATTTTAATGAATTGGAAAGAAATGTTTGCATTACTCTTGTTGTTTGAAACTGTTCTTTAAAATTAGACCATTTTGTCATCATTAGCATTGGCATGGAAACCTATTAATAAACGTTTGACTAGTTCAGCTGGTATTAAAATTATTCAATTATTCAGCTTCTGACCCTAAACAATTCCCAACAAAATATTGTTTAAAGAGGTCCATAAGTTAATAAAGTTTTCACTTATGACAAATGGTTGGAGCTGACTCAAAGAAAAAGCTGTTATTGATCCAAAAGAGTTGATGAGGACATGAAAATAGTCATCAAATACAACTAGAGGTCAATCTTCTGTTATATTAAGGCCATGGAATGAATCCTTGGGGTTTTTTTGGGTTCACTATGACAGGTCGTACGACAATAACAAGCTAAGCAACATATAGATCAATGGATGAGATAGATGCAGCCGTGCAGGTTACTGATGTGCATCACCTCTTCATTGTGAAGGTTGATTGCGTTTGCTAGCAAACTTTACCACCAATCAATTAACAGCCCGGAGTGGAGGTCAGACTTGAGTTAAAAAAGAAAAGTATTTTATGAGCTGTCCTTCAAATATCTGCAGCCTACAATCGTTGAGGAAGAAAAACGCATGAAAACCTGATTAGAGACAGAGGAGGAACAAAAACAGAACAACTAGGAAGACCAAGGTGATAAACAGAGGATTTCCCTCCTACGGGAATCTTTTTGTACTTACAAGGTCAGGGTCTTGTGACTTCTGCTCTTCTGTGGGCTAATACCAGCAGAGGGAAGGAAAACCTGAGGAGATGAAAGACAGCCAGTCATACCATTCCCACTAGGTTTGACACTCAGAGGTGAAAATGTGAATCAGAAAGAATATACTTTCGTGGATTGAAGCTTTATTTGTGCTTTAAAGTTCAAATCAAAATTGGAAGGAATTCAGCATTTTGTAACAATTTAAGTAAAGCTTTCATCTTTAAGAGTTTTTACACTCATGTTTATTGTCGATAAAGATGGACTCAGAAACAAGCTTAGTTTGGTCAACTTGTCCGTCTTGTAGAGTTAACATATTTCACTTTTCAATGTTGGTACACCTTCAGTTTGGATTAAAACTGGTACTGAGGCAACTTTTCTGCTCCAAGATGGTTTCACTTGATTCAGTTGACAATGGATCTTTCGGGTCAGTTGCTTGGGGCTTCTCACCCAGGTTATCGTGCTAAACCTCTCTATCAACCGTGCGGGGCAAACTGACTTTGGTGCGGAGAGTTGACAGGACTTGTTTGTGGGAAATATATCACATCTGAGTCCACCATTTCTGTTCTTTATCTTTTAAATGACTATAAAGTTCTGTGGTCTCACGGTGGTATCCGTCATATATTGAACCATCGTCCAGATACCTATCCAAAGTTCTGGACAGGTTGTACTACACTGGACTCTATAGGCTGTACTACTACTACTCTTGTGTTTGGGAATGCTGTCCTTCACTTGACTTGAGAACCCTAGAATTTTCTTCTAGGCCTTTAAAGTTAATTTGAGAATTTATTTTCTGTCTGTTCATTTTGGTCAGCAGAAATCTACAGGAGAAAAAAAGGAAAGTCAAAATAAAATATAAAAAAATAAAATACAAATAAATAGATTGAAATAAATGTAAAAATAAAAAAAAGTAAGAACTGTGGCCAAATTTGACCCAATAGGTTCTCCAGGATTACAAGACTTCTTTAAAGTTCCCGCTACATACGACAGCCTAATTTAGGAAAATTTAGAAGCTTTCTGTCTCTTCTGACTGTTAGCAATTTACCACCAACAGCTGCAGCCAAAAGAGACACACTTTTAGTCAGACAACTTACCTCCTTTTGTAAAATATTGGTTAAAGTCAAAAATAAAAGAAAAAAGCAAAAGAAAAAAACGTCTCCAAAGTCCTAGGCTTCAAAGACTGGAACAAATTAGTCTACACAGAGTGACTGAGTCTGACATGAAGTCCAACCAGAGAACAATTTGGGATTCAGTAATTTGGCTGCTGGATGTTAGTGAGAATCTAGACATTTTCCTGTTTCCGCTGAGAAAATTAGACCATTTCAAAATCAATATGGGGGTAGCCTATTGTTCCCAATGCGTCTATTCTGCATAGTCTGTATAATATGCATTGTGATTATCAAATGTCTGATCTTCAGTGCTTTCTGGACACCTTTGGAAGCTCTGGCCCAATTCCAGTTTGACTCCTTTCCCCTCTTCACCAGGAAGGGGCCACTCTCATTCCATTTACTTTGAAGGGCTGTCACATTAAGTGCAACTTCAACCAATTAGCCTTAAGTGGGAGTGGGCAGTAAAACCCTCACACACAAAGTCTGCATTGACGCAGGCTCACTAACCAGACTCCTACAATAACAAGCGTGCAGCTTCTTCTGAGTGAAAAACATATCTATAAATATAAATGCTCAGTGGTTGTTTCTAAAGGTCGGAGTTGTCACGTAACTGTCACTTTATAGCAGTTGTGCTACATGGTGTTTTTTCTGTGCTTCTATCTGGGTTCACCTACAGTGTTTGGACACTACTGCGATGTTTGCAGGCAAACAAAATAATTGAGATCTTTATTTTCAGAGTTTCTCGGGTTTTTCAAACCAAAAAGTAACTGTGCAAACAAAAGAAAAAAACTGCAAATAAGATAAAATGATGTTGCAAAAAAACATTAGAAATAAAAAGAAATGCAAAAAAAGGAAATGCTTCAAACAAAAAGTCAACTTCGTATCTATAAGTTCATTTCAAAGACCCGTTAAAAAGACTGGCTTATTGGGCTCTTTTTAAAATGTATTCATTTTTAAGAGGCCAACCTGGAGTTTATTCATTTAATCCTTGAAGTAATAATAATTAAGAAAAGAATAAAAACCCAGATCAGTTTCAACAATAATTTTTCATGAAACTTCAAACTGAGGTGTCAGTTTCTTTACAAATTAAATATTTACTAAATACTTTGTCAGGAGTTTTGCCATTTTTGTTAATTTTTTTCTTTCTTGTGTGTTGATTAGTGATGCTCTTTTCTTGTCTTTCTTCCTCAAACAAAGCACACAGAATTTTTCTGAACCATCCACAGATTTTTCTGTTGAACAGCAATAAGTTCAGATTTTTTTGTTGTTTTGAGTTTTAAAATCAAATGACAGACCCTTGTGGTTTTAACCAGTTCAGTGGCGTCTGGACGATGGAGAAGTTCAAATAAATCTTCTTTTTTTTCATATCTAAACCGTTGAACATTCAGAACTTAAAGAAAAAAAGGATTACCATCAAACAATTTAAATAAACCTTTCATAACTACTTCTGTAAAGAAGTGTGTTGCCTACTGAACTAGAAGAGCAGCTTTAATTTATTTTATAAATTTTATAAACATTTATTTTATAGTGGAAAGAAAATATGGTTCTTAATTTCTTCCCTAATGCAATGAGTAGTTGATGTAGATGTTTTCCTACAGGCTCGGTTTGATCTTAACTCTTCATAAAAAGGGAATATGAGCTTTTTGATTCTTCCTGATTAGCCAGTGTATTATGGGTAAGATTTGAATGAAAACAACTTTAACGAGCGCTTTGTTCATCCAGAAATGTTTTTCATTCCAGCAGAAATTGAGATGCATTTGTGCTGGTGAGTCAGAGTATTATAGAGCAGCTTTTAGCTGATTTAGGTGGCGTCTGGACTAAAAATTAGAAAAACAAACAAGATATTGAGAGAGCATATTTGGTTGGAAGTTATTGCTTTGACTGGGTCTTTTTGATATGAAAACTTATAACAAATCTAGGAGCATTTGCATCCCAGAGAAGTCTTAAAAAAATGCCAAGGGCAAAACTGACCAATAATGTTCATTTCTGTGTTTGACCAACTTTTCGCCAATGAATCAAACCTGCAAGAAGCAGTTTGAATGTTCTTGTGGCCTGAAAAAGAAGCATTTGTTTTCAATCAACGCCTGAACTTTTTTTCCATCTATCTCAGGATGGAAAGGTTTTATTTCATTGTTCAGAATGAAGGAACAATATAATCATGCTCCTGCTGTAAAGCCCATTTGCACTGCAGCTACTAAAAGAAATTGCATTTTTAAATCAAAGTTAGTTTTGCCAAAGTTGCAAAAAAGAAATCGTTTTTATTTCCTGGTCTTACAAGGAAAATGATTAAAATGAAAAACTGCAGCACAAGTCTGAGCAACGGTGCAAATGAGTGCTGCAGAGGGAGAGGCAGTTTTATGTAGTTCAGTAAATAATTTTGATTATACAGTATGGATGTTGATCATCGGCAGGGAAACACAGCTGGCATATTTGCTAGCAAAAGAAACGAGTTGTAAACATTCATTTTCTTCTTTAAGTCGCATTCACATCGTATTTAAGGTGACTTATTTTGTGTGTGGCGGCCATACTTAAATAGTGGTTATGGCTCATTGCAAGGAATATAAAAAAAGAATGAATGAAAAAATTATTCTATACTGATTTTTATTGTTTCACACCTTAAAACTAACTTTATTTATGTTTCTACAACACCCCACAGGGCTTAAATTACTTAATGTAAGGATGGTCTATCACACACTATATGCAGGTTGCAGCAATTCCTTTTTTCTACGGGTACACTGCGAGCAACAAGCCCTGGCGATAAGGGCAAGTAAGTAAATGAGTAAGTCAATGAGATTCCTGAAACCTACTAGAACAGCCAGTGCTAGGGGCCCTTTAGCACTGGTTAAGACAGAAGTGCGTGTTAGAAACGAGGAAATTAGACAATCAAATGGTAGTTTGTGTGGGCGTCCTACGGGCACTTGGGCATCATGTCTACACCAAATGGAGTGCAACATTTTTGGGAAGCCACTGTGTTCACAGTACAACAGCATCGCCTCTATATTAAAAATGCATTCAGTTTACATTATCTTTATGAACACTTCAGGATCCACTTACCCAAGTCAGGATTTTCATTCATTTGATTGTGGTGACGTTCCCAAATGGGGCCCCAAGAGCCTCAATAGAACTACATGACACACCTGAGCTCCTCGTACAATGTGGCCGCTCCTCAACTCTCCATGGATCTGGACATTTACGTCTGTATGCGTCAACACCCGTATGGGTCATCGCAATTTCTCATGTTAGCATGGAAACTGAGATAAAGTCAAAGGAGCTCAGTAGTAAATCTTATTTGATTGTCTTCACATTTATGTGACAGCTGGTGTGGAATTCTTATGAGAATGGGACATTTCAGCCCACAAACCGTCTTAATGACCTTATCAATGTCGGAAAACATTCAGTCATTTAGCAACGTAAAAGATTTTAAAAGACAATATATGCACATTGGTGAATCCTGTCTCCAGGCAGTGACAAATGGAAGCATACTGTGCTGCCCTGTACAGAATGAGGATTATGAAACACTAAGGTAGGTGGAAAATAAAAAAGGCAACCAAAGCCAGCGGGGCACATTTGAAGGAGATGTGTCACTCCCGCTAACTGTACCATGTCAATCCTAATGTCTCAGGTGAAACCCAAGAACAGAGTTAACAGTCTGAGGTCACTAGACCACCTGAAGGATGTTGCTGTGCATACATAGACAGCAAAGGAACAAGCCACAAAGCGGTACCTCCATGTTGTTACCACAGCAACCCCTGCAGGTGCTTATCAATCTGAATGCTGCCAGACATCAGACTTACACTGCAGTTGGTCAGTCTTTCAGTCATTTCTTTTTGCCTCTCATGGTTTCTGGTCACACTACAGCTTCTCTGTGTGAACTAATCAGTAAAACTTGACCAGTTCTTCGTAGAAACGGTGTCACAGATTTCCACCATTTATTAGAACTGTTGTTTGTAAATGACTCATGCATGTTTTCTTGGATTCCAGCAACCAGTTCATGCAACTTTCTGGATTTTTATGGTACGTTCACACGGGGCATGTGATGCCTTTGCAAGAATACGCTGAACATGGGAACTTAAATGCTTTTTAGCATATGGAGTTCACACTGGATTGTTGCTACCCGATACCAACGCATGTACTCACAGCTGGAAGAGGCTTGGTGCAAAGTGTCAAAGGTGTGCAGGCTTTTTATTATCACTGCTCTATACCAATATGTAAAAGACTTGGTGTCGCATAATTACAACCAGGCACAGACTGCAATTATCAATCTCCCCTTCAAATGGTTGGAACTTTGGTGAATTGAAAAGGATGCTACCCATACATCAATACCAAACCAAAGTCCCTGATTGGTCAAAGCTCAACTGGTTTCACTTTCAATGGACGCTCGGTACGTAATGCCTGAAAACCAACTTGAAACTTGCAAATCGACGCATGAAGGCGATAAATAACACGAAAGCTCATTTATCCGGGTTTACATTGAAAGTGGTCGCTTCCACTGAAAGGTCTATGACTGCTGGTTGCAGAGGCCAGTGTGAATGTAGCATTAGTGCTATCATAGACAAGACAAACATTTCTTAACAGGGCATAACTATACTGAGACTTTTCATTCTTTTTCGTTGCTGTAAGTAAAACAAAATCAAAAATTAAAATTTAAAACTGAGGAAATTCCCTGCAGTGAGACTTCATTTCATTTCTAGAATTGAGTCAATCAATGTCCAAAAGCACAATTTTGCCAATATCAAAATATTGTAGCTGAAACCTGACACTATGCTCTCACTTATTTTTCTGTCATAATAAATGTGACCAAAACATCAAAATTAACATTTCAATCGGGTTGCAGTCATAAACAAATAAAAACTCTGCATACTAATCAGGTTAAAATGGGTTTTTCTTCCTGCTTTTGTGAGCAAGAAATCTGTTTTGCATAGGAACCGGCCAGAAATAAGACAAAAAAATGCCAAAAGAAAGCCAGGATGATGCTCTGCAGCATTTTTGGGATGATGTGGCTCTTTGGGGCTTTGCTCTAAGATTTATAACACTGTGACATAAAGGAAGCGCCTAAAGAAGAAATGCCTCTCTCTAATGAAAAAAGGCTATTTGACTTGGCATTTTGTGGTCGCATCACAGAGATTTTTTACGGCACATGGTTGATGAAGAAGAAGAGGTGAAAAATCCTTAAACCAGTAGATCTTTGGAGCATTGAAAAAGTGGCAGATTGGACTTTTTTTTGTGCTGATATATCATTTTAAATGTAAATGACTTTTGGTGCATTTTGTGTTTCAGACTTTTGTTGTTGCACTTAAGCTTTATTAGACGTTAACTGAAGCATTTAGATGCAAATGGTGTCTTTGCAAATTCATTAGCTGTTCCAAACAAAACATATTTAGGCTTGTATATAACTCAAAATAAATAACGAATCAGCGAAAGGTTAAACAAGATACCATGTCAGCAGGAATGATCTTTTGTTTATCTCAGTCGTGCTCCCTGAAACAGTCGCCTGTTTTCTCCCCCCCCATCTTCCTTTTTTAACTCAGAATCATCAAGTGATTGACAGCGGGTCTTCTTTTGCCCTCCAGTGAGCCTGATCTATGCCAGCCCTTCACCAGGAAGGGCCTAAAAGTTGTAAGAAAACGGGCAACAAGCTGGATGGAGTGGTAATCAGCCCATTGCTAAAATGAAGACACGACTCCCTGCTCTGCGCTGACAGGATCATCCTCTCTTTTTGGAGGGTGTTAAGTGCCACTGGCACCCGCATGTCTGAAACCTTTCCTTCCCTTCTGTCACTGTCGCTTTCCATCACCGAGTTTCCTTTTGTCTGACTTTGAGGCCTGTTCCCTCTTTCCTGTTCTACGAATCTGACCAGCTCCTTTTTTTTTTTTTGTCACCCTCAAACGAAAATCTGTCAAATTTACCTCCTCCTCATCACAGGGAGACCTCAAATTGACACATTTTTGTGAAGAACACTGAGTTGGTGTGACTTAAGTATGCATAAAAATATGAGCATGATTGTGCCCCTGAGCTTCTAACCCTCCTAACAAGAACGCCGTGGTCCTCTGAGGCATTCTACTCTCAAATGTTTTGTTTCCGTGGCGACACATTTGACAACAGTTCGATGCAAAAAATGTTCAACTTCTAGGGCGGTTTTGGGCTTCTTAGTCATTTGTAATTTGTAAACTTTGTAAATCTAAATCATTGACCTTATTTAATGGATTGAGAAGATATCTTTTTTGTTGTGGTGATGCTGAATTCAGTAACATAACAGGACAGGTTGTAAACTACTGAAAATTAGGTGAAGAATATATGCAGAAGTCTGCCACTTTGAAAAATGGCTTGCATACTATTACATTTATCATTTGGAGTTGATACAAAATGCACAAAAATTTATTAAAATTGGAAATATTTTTATATGATAAAGTTTGATCTGAGTTAACAATCATTTACTCAAAAATGTTTTGGTAAGAATATATTTTGTGGGTTTTTTCTATGTAATAAAGAACATTTTTTTTAAAACATGAAAAGTCAGTTTTTGACCAAATAGTTTTGGTAATTTAAGTTTTATAAAATGCAGTTGATGCAGAGGGAACCAAATGTATTGGAAGCTTGTCACATTAGTTAAAGCTAATGATAAAAATAGAAGGGCGCTGGTTGTGTCAGTTACTCCGTCTGCACGTGTCACGTAATTGACCAAGCTGGTGTTCAGATGGATGGAATGACAAATAGCACCTAATTAAAGTAAAATGAGCATCATTTCAGGAGTGGCTGCAGGTAAATGGTGTCACTGGATGATAAATGCTCCAGCAAAGAAATGTGATAGGTGAGAAATGCGCTGATTTTTTTTTAATGTCAAGTGATTTGTCCTGATTTTAAGGTAAATATTCCTACAATGTGTGAAGATAAATTAACAGTCGAGATTCTGCAGCAGACTATGTATGCTAAGTTGTAGACCAAGAATTTGAATAACTGAAACCTTTGTAAACTTTTGATTTTAAATTTTAACATTTTTGCCGTTCTTAATGTAAAACAAAGACATTTGCTAATGAGGATAATCCATGCTAATAATGTCAGTGGGTTTCGGGAAGCAGCCCAATAAGCTGAAATGTCCCTGAGTGAAATACACAAAACCTTTTGGAGAGGAATGTTAGATAACACCAGACCCGGACAAGAACAGTGAGCCTAGTGAATGACCTGCAGAGAGCTGGGGCCGAAGTGGCAAAGGCTACCATCAGTAACACCCTACGCCACCAGGGACTCAAACCCTGCAGTGCCAGACGTGTCCCTCTGCTAAAGCCAGTACATGTGTTAAAGAGCATTTGAACGATCCAGAAGAGGACTGGGAGAGTGTCCTATGGTCAAATGAAGCTTTTTTTAAGCATTGGAAAAATAAAAAAAGGAACATTTTTAAATATAGCCCCTACAATTCTTTGCTAAGCCCCTGTACACTAAGTGCCCAGACTCTGGCCTCAGCCAAAACCCACAATGTTTCCTTGCTTTGGCAAAAAGAAATTCTTAGTTTTGGAAACTTATTAATAACTCAACAAGAAAAAAATGTTTAAAAATAGACACTTTGGCCTTCCTCTCTGCTGTTCTCATTTGCCCCCCTGGCCCCCACATATAAAATGTTCTAGCTCCACCACGTTTGAAATGTAATATAAGAACCTCCAGTTTCACTTTGCAAATGTTCTTATATTTGTCTAAGGTACATTTTTGCTTTCACCCTTTTTCCCCCCAATGCTTCTTGATCAGTTTTGGTTGTAAGTTATTGGTTAATAGAAGACAGAGTTAAAGGAGAAATCCTGACTTAAAAATAAATAAAAAAATGTCATCATATCAGTTTATGAGTTCACCAAAGAGTTAACTCTGTTTTAAATCTCCTCATTTTCAATTTAGTTTTTATCAATCGCATTCTTTTACATAACCTTGAGTTTTGTCGAGTATTTCTTGTTTATTTTTTTATTTTTTACGCACAAAAAATATTAAACACTAAAAAGGTAAGATGAATTTAGACTTTAGACACAAAGCACAAAGTCAAAAGACCAAATTCCTCTTGACTGGCCTTAGGATCATATCAGGAATATTTCTGCTTCATTCTTATTTATTTATTGAAGCCCTTCAACCATTGGGGTGAGAGGATTACCAAAAACATCAAAACGCTAACAAACAAGCATCTGGTTTTTTTGTTGTATTTTTTTTTCCTTTTAATTTAAGTTAAAAAATAAATGTCACACTTTGCTTAAAATCTGTGCCATCGGATCTGCCTGAAAGCTGTTCAAGCTTTGAATGTTTATCCGTCCACTAAACCTTTACATTTATAAAAGCTCGCTTATTTTCTCCCATTCCTCTGATAATCTGTGGATCAAAGTCCTCCAAACTACTGACACTCTTCTCCTGCCAACTCAGGCTATGAATCATCCTCCTTTAATGAGACCGCAAGTTAGCTTCTTCACTACGGCGAGAAATATCTATCCAGAATTGTCTAAAGATGTGATCATAAAGATGTGCTAATAAACCCGATGCTCCTGATGTATGTGGGAGGAGTTACTGTGAAAACCACCAATAAAAGCATTAAAAACATCAAACTAACTTAAAAACATTTGATTCTGAGGTTCTGGATTATTTTAACTTATGAAAAAAACATGAATTGGGTTCAAATGAAATCACCATAACCCAAAAGATTAGTATTGCTCCAAAAAATTACCCAAAAATATATCCCAACATCATGAATAACCCAAGAATTGAGTTGAAGAAACTGTTTTAAGAGTGCAAAGCTGGGTTCCTAATTGACATGATGTGTATTCATTCTCAAAGTTCAGATATTGGAACTCTGGTAATGTTGTGACACAGCAGGATGTGGCGTGAAATGCACTGCTGTCTGCTGGTGGCGCCTGGCGTTTAAAATGCACTGCAGGACCTCTGATCTTATCTGCTCATTGACATTGAAACTGGACGCCCCTGATGCGCCAGTCATGTTTCAGTGTGAACATTCCTTTCGAGCACATGTGTCAAACCCAAGGCCCGTGGGCCAAACGTGGCCCGCTATGTCATTTTATGTGGCCCGCGAGTGCATAAAAGTTTTTAATTTCTTAAAATAAAAAAATAAAAATTAGTGTGTATTTATTCATGTCTAGGGGGAATTGAACTTAAACTATCAGATTGGGCAACTATACATTAGGACTTAAACACTGTCCATATAACCTAACCTGACAGACTCAAATGTAAAAGGATTTATGCTAGAGTAACAAGCAAACATATGTTTTCTATGCAACTGTAACTGTCACTTTAAAAAGTTATAATACATAAATAATGAGTAATTTCACATTAAGGAGTAGGTACATGTATTTTTCATTACATTTAGTTACATGTATAACTTATATCTGGCCTTTTAAAGGCAGGCACTATGCTGATGTGGCCCCCAGTGAAAATGAGTTTGACACCCCTGCTTTAGAGGTTAGTTTAAGTGCTAGGGTATAAGCAGAACTATTACTAGTTACTATACAAATAACTCAAAAGTACTTCAACACAAGTAAAAGGTCAAATACTTTAAGGATTTAATCATAAAGGGGCACATTTCCTCCTTCATGTCTCCAAATGTCAGTGTTTTTTATAGTATATTTTAAACTCTTTTTTTCTTTTACCAATTTATTATAGCCCATTTGCACTGCCACGCACATTTTTTAATTTTTGCCACGCACATTGTTGAATGTGTTGCTGTTGTAGAAATGTGACTACTGCATTTTAATATGCATGTATATAGATGATATATTGGGGTAGTGACGACGTTTTGTGGGTTTTTCTGAGTCTATCTTTTGTTTAGACAATTTGCCCAATGCCGACGTCTTTTAGCTCTTTAGTTTTGAACAGCTGTTGTCATCTAAGTGTAGTACTGTACTCCCACCATCTTAACTTTCTTAAACTTTAGACCCACCTCCAACAACCAGATATGTCTAATTAGCATAGTGCCTTTTAGAAATGTGAAGACATATCTGTGCAGCCTGCTTCTAAAAGATTCTGTCTCTGCTGATCTTCTGAGAATCTGTAAAAACACGCTAAACTGTTTCATCCTCCTGACAGTCTGCATTTTCCTTTTATGTTTACCAGTCTTGTTTTACACAAATTCTTTTTATTTCTGCTATTAAGTCAGCTTTTCCTTTTTGTCACTCCTTCATCGTTCATCGGTTTTAGTTGTAATTCACCACAGATGTATTTTATTCTGTTACTTAGTCCCTCATATTTACAACCAGGGTTCCAAAAGTAAGGTATTATTTCTTTTTGCTCTAAAAATGTAATTCCAAACATATTTTGAGTGACATTTTTATCCCTACGTGCTCAGTAACTCCTGTATTACAGTTGACTTAGTGCCCCAAAATGTAACTGTTTAGAGAAGTGAGGATAAAAAGATGAAAATAGGCCACACAGAACAGCTCTTTTCAGCTTGCGGTCACTAAGTTGAACCTTTTTATCATTTATATGAACTCAGATTAATGAGCTAAATTTACTTTTATCCCTCATTAGGCCCCATCATATGTCCATCTGATCGTGTTTTGTCTAGTTTTTTTAGGCAGAGACTACATTTGTCTTGTGAGTTTAAGGTAGGTTCTGCCATTCTTTGATAATTAGCTTTGTTGTCATTTTGAGCTTTTCTCAGACTCCCTGTTATATATATATATATATATATATATATATATATATATATATATATATATATATATATATATATATATATATATATATTGTGTATATATATATATATATTGTATATATATATATATATTGTATATGTATATATGTGTAGATACTCTATATTTTCTTTTTTTTTGTATAGTAAACTGACTAAACCTGAGGATTTCTACACCCGATTTGCCTTGCTCTCACGTCATTAGAAATTAAAGATATTATTAGAGACAAATCTGAGTAATAAAAGGAATATTTTCTTCATTAAAAAAGGAAATCTGAAAGGAATTCAGCCAAATTGAACATTAAAGTTTAATTGACCAAAGCAGACAAATCACTGCTAGTAGACTTGTTGTCCCTTGCCAAAAAAATTACAATTTACTTTTCATTAAACACCAAAATTAACTTTTAATATTTTCTATTTATCAATGCCTGAATTTTTCCAGGCACACTTTATGAGTAAATTTGCTTTTACTCATTCTATTAGCAAGCCGAGCGGCTGGACGGCTGAGTTGGCTGAGTGTAGGACTGGCGCATGGGAAAGTTCGAGTCGGGGGGCGCGATGACCTTCATCCAGTGTGGGTCTTCAGGCAAGACTACCTATGTGGCCACAAGGGGGCCCTAGTCTGGGTCTCCCTGTGCTGGTTCTCCGCGATCCAAACAGTAGCGAAAAAAGAGAAAAACAATAAAAGCTTAAGTCCTTATGAACGACGCCCGCATCATAAACAAGAGATCCCAGTCATTATCTGCTCAAGATTCAATTCCTGGAAGTGTTGGCTACTTTGTTGGTGCAAAGAAGAAACAGAGGACATGTCACCCTAAAGTACAGTTGCTAGCAGAGATGCTGGAAGATGTGAAATTGGCCGAGGAAAACAGACATTTCAATGGGGAGACACTCAACGTTAATCACACGTGTCAATGCGGAGAAGGGCTGTCATTTTAGCAGACTGCACAGCGGCGTTTAAATTGTCACCAGAAGCAGCGGCTTCAATTGGAATGCAGTAATTACTGTTCTCCATTTGATTGCCACTTGTTCTGACTCACACAGTAATGAAGAGTCCAACTCTTCTCTGTTAACAGCTGCTGAGTAACCCCTGGGTAATCCACTAATGAATAAACCCCAAAATCATAAACAGTTGAGTTGCCACATATTTAGGTCTAACTATGGTGTTGCTGAACTTTCTATTTCGTCTGTTTCGGATGCTCGGGAGCTGCAGGAGATTTGGGGGACCTGTGCAAACTCAGGAAACATCTGTTCGAATATCTCAAGAATAAATATGTGGAATCAAAAAAGGATAAATTGTGGGGGGGGAAAAAAACAAACAAACTTTTTTTTATTGGAATATAACATTTATGAAGGAAAAGTTTCAAAACATGAATTCCAATTTAACAAAAAGAAAATCAGTCCGTTGATTATTTGGATTCTACACTTATAACAACTGAAACATGACTTTCACCTTGTAATCAAAATGTTCGGTTCGTTTTTTCATTTTGTTTTATTTACCCAAGGTCACCATTTCAATTGTACAGTCCTGGCAACACTTTGATTAAAAAAATAAAAATAAAAATAAAGAAAAAGAAAACACCTGAAGAAAACACTCTGGGAAAGGACAAACCTTTCCAGAATAACATGATCTGTTTGCTTTTTCTGCATCTAAAGCCTGATGGTTCCTCAAATATGCAAAAGCAGTGTCAGTGATATATAAGCATGCTTAATGGGAGTAATTTAAACTAAAGCCATTTTTTAATCAAAGTTTTCTATACAGTTTTTTCACATAAAAAAATCCTTTGTTGGATTTTCATTTACTCAAATGTTATAAATGTGGCAAACTCTTTAAGTCCCACCACAATAATCTTTTGATCTATTGTAAAGGGTTCCAGGTAGTCATTTAAATTAAAATGATGCAGTTTTTAGCCAAAAAAACATACAAAAAGTCATTTTCCGGTGTATAGTTTCTGCAGTAGTTCATTAGAAAATTGCCTTTGAGTTGTGGGCAGGACTGTTAGAGCATAGTAAGCCCACTCTTACTTCCCATCATCCATCGGTTGAGCCTCTCTTCCACATGCTTACAGCTCCTAACTTTACCTGTGCAACAAAAAAGGCGACCAATATTGGAGCTATCCAGCCATACATGGTAGGGGTGGGTGATACTGGGGCTTAATAACACCAGTATCAATACTGAGGAAATAGTTTTTTCTTAAAATGTTTGATAATAAAATAATTCTGGAAATACATTTTTTTTGTTATTTAAGTATTTTTTTTCACAAAAAATATATATTTTTTAAAAATAGAGGTAATAAAATAACAGTCACAAGTAAAAAATACATAAATAAACAAAGGCAACACTCTGATAAAGGTAAGTTAAGTTCCATTAGTTGTCACACACAGGTGTGTGAAATGTGTTCCAAGTGCATCTGAACTCAACAAAAAAGTGACGTTTTCTCATAGGTTTCAGAAAAAAACGGTTCCAATTGGGTTTTCAATTTGTTAAAGTGACCGAGAGTGAAAGAAATTCTCAATTGATGTCATTTAACTGGCTTTTACCATCTTAATTTTACAGGTTGATTGCACTCTGCTGGACCTTTAAACTCTACCTCATGTTTTATGAACGCCTGCTTTTGTGCTCCTTAAAAAAAAAAAGAAAATCTTCCTTTCCTCTAGGGCTGGGAATCACTGGGTACCTCACGATACGATAACGATACTTTGCTCACGATAACGATACTATCACGATATGGCGATAATGCGATAATCGATATATCTCGTCTCCAACAACTCACGATATATCAAACTTTACGAAAGAAGAACTTTTAAAAACAGCTTTTTGGAAAATATTTCCCCATTTATTTTTTAGTTTTTAAACACAGTGATAATAAACAACTTGTGTCCTATTTAGTGTAATGAATAACAGACTTTTGTGCAACATTGCTGAAATCAGTAATACTCTGCCTTTGACAAACAATGACAATTTTCATTTGGAAATATCTGTAAAATTCAGTTTAAACAATAGTGAACATGAACAGCAGTGTCATTATTTAGTACAAAATTGCTGTAAACAGGATAAAAAATGAATGAGTCAAGTAGCTGCCAGACATATTGGTATTAACTTTTGTAAAACAAAACCATAGCCATCGCTTAATTTAAAATATAGCTGAAAATCAGATATTTATTCTGTGAACAAATTATATTGTCTTTGTTAAAAAATAAATGACACCATTTAGTGCAAATGTGGTGTAAACAAAAATAAAATTCTCACAGAAAAATAAAAAATCAAGTAGCTAGGACCTTTCCTTTAAGTTATTTAAGACATAAACTGCTTTCAAAATAAATAACCAGGGATAAAATACATAAAAAAAACTTGAAGTGCATCTAAAAGTAAACGTCTTTGTGAACAACACGTTTGGGTAAAGCTGCATGTGATGTATGTTTATGTTCATGTTTTTCTGGAGAACCACAGACTTTAGCATCAAGACGCCGCTCGTCTACCGCTGCTTAGAGGAGAAGGGGGTCTGAGGGCAGGGATGCCTTTTCTTCCGTTTCCATCTCAGCCATAGATCTGGTCTGGACGTACAGTACAGGGATCCTTTTTCAGTATTTCTGAGAGAGAATGTCAAAACTCTAATACATTCAATAAAAACCCAAATCCCTCGTTCTCCACCGCGCTGCAGGGACCGTTTTCCGTTTGTTATTGCCGCTGCTCTGTCCCTCAGAAGACGGCGGTAGCTTCGTATGGAAAAAGGTATCCGCGTCGGGCTGTGTCGGCTTCAGGCAGCAACAGCCACAGCTTTCTCACACAACTCCGGGTGATGCAGCTTCAATGTTTCCGGCGCGTCTTTCAACTTACTGCCGTCGCCTCTCATTGTTTTCCCGCTCCGCCATCTTTGTTTGAATGTGTGTTCTTCTTCGTCCGCCCGCAACAGCCAATCTCGGAACGAGCGCCCCCTATCGACCCTCCAAGGAATTATCTTACCAAAGGATGGTTAATATAACGTTTTACAGGGTTTTTAAACGTAAATAAAAGGTCGATACTTGATGAAGACGTATCGATAATCGATCGCGGGACTAAATATCGCAATATATCACCATATCGATATTTTGGCACACCCCTACGTTTCCTCCAATAAATTTGGTAGTAAATTTGTTCTTCAGGACTTGTAACAAACGTAAGATTTTCGAATGACTTCTTTTCTCCAATTCTAGCTCCAAAACAGAAAAAAATAACCGCCTCCCCAAAAAAACCTGAAAAATATATGATCATAGGGGACGTTTTCTCTGGAAATTGTTTGGTCTGTACATCTGCCTGTTTGAGCTGAAAGAGTAAAATAGCAAAAAAACAAAACAAAAAAAAGGAATCACTGAAATCAAAAACTTTAAAATTCTCATACATTTAGGAAGCCTTAAAAACCCTGGTTCTGCTTTTGTTCCTTCTCTAATTATTCAAACCAACCTGATATCAAACCGCTGAACGCCAGCTTGCTCATTAATCACCCATACACACTCTTCATTTAGTCAGCTCAGTCAGAGTCCTTATCACTGAGATAAAAGACAGCATTCCCACATGTTCTTGCTTTTTCTTTCCTCTCACTGTCCATCCCAACCTATCATACCCACTCCATTTCCCCCCATTGAAATGGTCCATTAGGCAGAATCAATCTCTTTGATGTTGATTGCCTTATAGCGCGGCTACAGCATCAGCTAAGCAGGTTCAGCCGAGAACGTTGACGTTAATGGAACCATGAGTACTACATGAGACTGGAAGGTAATACTCACAAAAGCCACAGTGATGAGGTGGTCTGTTCCCAGCAGCCTCAGCGCGACGTGATAATTAATGGCAGAGTATATTCTCAGAAAAAACGGACAAAAGGGTCCGTTCTTCAAAAGTCCAGACTTATTACAGTTTTAGGACATTTATGGGTTTATCGTGCCTCATAAAGCAATCCGGAATTACACATGCATTTTAAATGGGGGACATATTACTAATTGTTAGTCACATATGGAAACTCAGGGTACACTGTAATAAATCCAACTTACATTTTTTGACTTAACACAATCTTTCAAGTTGTAATAACTCTATAATCTAAGTTCTACTAATCAATTCAACTATTTAAGTCAGTTCAGCAAGTTAAGGTAGTTGTACACTTCAACATTATTTATTGAGTTGTCTGTACTTATATATCTAAGTTGCAGTTCATTACAGTGTGATAAAGTTCTGTGAACTTAATTTTGTTTTAATTGTGAAACGTGGGAATACCAACTCTTAAAGTTGTCATTATCCACTGATTGAGTGGTTTGTCAAGAAGCGTCTCCAGAAGTTTTAACTCTTATTTAATGACATAAGTATTAGAATCAATTATATATATGTGTGTGTTTGTGTGTGTGTTAGTTTACAGACACGAACGTTTAAGCTACCCTGACTTTAACCCTGAACTCTGGCTGAAATCCACCTGAACTTGGTATGTCTCTGGGTATGTCGGTTCCAAAAGACCGGATATGAGTTAGCATAATTACTTGGTTACCAAGTCGAGCGTAAAGTTTGATTTATTTAAAATAAAAACAAAAACTTCCCGTCTTGATTTTTTTTCCCACATGAGTAGACATGGTTCAGTCCTTCTACATAGGTTGATGTCAATCTTTGGCACAGCACTGTGTGATGTGGGTTCTGGGCCACCTCACAAACATGACGCCCCGTGCCAGGGTTGATCCGTAGCTTGATCCGGTTCTGGTCACACCATTCTATGGAGACTCACTGCTAGTATTAAAAAGATTTTCATTGCCTTAAATTCGATGATTGTCTTGTTAATATTCAGGGCTCGAAACTCTCAAATGCAGCTTGTGAGTCTTTTACAACTGTACCATCTAAAAAAAATCTTGTCATAGGTTGGTAACCAATATACAGTTTCGTGAGAATTACAGGACTTTATTTGGAATAAAAAATCATCAAAAACATTGACACAGTAACATATTTACTATTGATTTCTCCTTTAGGCTCCTTAAAAGAAATATTGAAAACTGGGGCTGTTGCAATGTACTAACATCTGATAAAATGATCTAAAAATTACAAAGTATACCATTATGACTCATATTTGACAAACACCTACAGTTTACGTTTATACTGTCATTATAATTTAAGGACATTCGCTATCATATATACAGACACGTGTTCTCCTAACTTCAACTGACACCTGGTTCTCCACTGCCTCTTTCAGCCTTTATTGTGTTTCAAGATGCTGTCATGATTTTATCAAAGGTGCTACATTTTAGGAGGATCTAGTTCACAACTAAAGACCTACAACATATCAAAGGCGTCATGTTTTCTCTTTACTCACGTCTTTGTTGAAAATTGCCCCCGTTTATTGTCCGTTTTGGATCCTTTATGACCTCATAAAGTTTGATTGAACAGAAAGAGGGATTGTTCTTTCACTACACTATGGTGCAGTGGTTAGCACTCTCGCCTCACAGCGAGAACGTCTTGGTTTGATTCCTGTCTCCCTTCCTCCCAAAGTCCAAAAACATGCATTGCACGTCAGTTGGTCACTCTAAATTGTCCTTCGGTGTGCATGCGAGTGCGTGGCGCTGCAATGGACTGGAAACATGTTCAGAGTGTACTCCGCCCTTGCTGATCAGTAGCCAGGATAGGCTCCAGTCTCCCCATGACCCTGAAAGAGGTCCAGTAGGTTTAGAGCATGGATGGATGGTTGGTGTGACTGCATTCACAGTCTAGATAAGTCCTGGTTGACAACTGTCAACAGCATCAGTGTGTTGGAAGCTTGAGAATGGATGGTCTCCTGCAACAAGGCAAGAAAAATGTAGTCTGAGAAACTGAGATTAAATGAGGGGGCCTTTTTTTCCAGATGTTCTCTCATTTCTACTTTTATATGCATGCACCTGACTTCATTTTTCTCCTCTCTTTGTTCTGCTTCATAAAAAAGATTTAGAAAAAATAAAATAATGTCTTCTTATGTTGACTGTTGGAAATATTGCTTAAAACTTCCAGCCTACCTCTTTTCTTTTTAGCGTCTCTTGACTCTTTTGTGTTACCTCCTTAAAATGGAGAGGGACGCCCCAACCTGTCCATATGCTGTAGGAAGCAGTGGGGGTGGGTGGATGGGGTGGGGGGTTCTGCGTCTGCCCGGCAGGTAATGCGAGGCAGATTCATCAGAGGAAAGAGGTTTCAAATGGACGAAAAAAGATAGATGGGCGGATAGAGAGACTGGCCCACTGAGAGATTTATCAACAAAGGAGAAAACATCAGTGGATGCAAAAGCCTGAGAACAAAAGGACAGGATGGCACGTCAGATAAAATGAATGGAAATTAAAAAAAAAAAACATATGTATATTCTGACTTTCTCTGGACTAAAATGACCTGAGGTGTTGTTTGCCTCTTGTTATCAACATTTATAAAGACCCACTTCAAGGAAAATTGTGTTTTTTTAACATGTTTTTGTGGAGAAATTTGAGACTAAAATGGCATTTCTTAGTATTTCTTCATTCAAGTTGCAGTGAATAAGGAGCAGACGAGAACATTTGAAAAATATGGTATTTGTGAAATGGAGAGTAAGTTGGGCGGGGCCACAAGCTCCCTGCTCCACCCCATTCTGACGCATCACTTGTAGACAAACAGATCCATGGACGTCTTTGTTTTCCCTCATCTGAGCTGGAATCTGGATCTAAACTGTCTGGCTGGAAAGCTCTGATATTGCTCGCCATTTTTGTTGCACCTGGAATGTTTGGTTGTGATGTAAGTGTCTGGAGGCGGGGTTACTTTACGTACAACTCAGAGGCAAATTCCTAATAAACTACTGCCGCTCTGCTGAAACTCTGTCCCACAAACAACATAGGTATTTTTGTTGTTTTTTTTAAACAAAACCTAAGGACAATTTTTTCACTTTTTTAAAGCTTGTGGTAGAACTTTATAATAAACATTTTATATATTTAATATCAATACAAAATGGTATGAAAAAGAAATTCTGGATTGCTTTTTTAAAAATGTTTCACCTATTTTTAAAGAAGGCCTCTGTCAACAAAAGTCACCATTCAGAACCTTTTTTATTCATAGTGATTCTTTATTTAAAGTGATGTACAAATGTTTCCTTGCTATAGGAAAAAGAGAAACTTCAACAAAAAGCTCATCACACCGAGGACGTATGAACTCGTATCTTTTTATCCTTGCAATCTATTTCACACAAGGTGAACATGTCACTACTGAATTAACAACTTTGAAATAGTGTCAATACCCAAAATGTGACGAGTGACTGAATTTTCATTTATTTAGTAGAAGCAATTTCTATCCAAAGATGCCAGAGGTCACCTTTACACACAGCTCTGGAGATTCCAATCTGTGCCAGCAGATTTCACCCCAAATACTCAACACAGAGCCTTCAAAAATCATACCGTAGATGGTGTGTGTTGGCAGTTCATTAGGATTGTATTTTTTTATGTTATCCATAACCTTCTGAAGCAATGGGAGTCATCAAAAGTGTCAAAGAGAGAGCTTTAGGTGAACATATTCAGGGAACGGCTTTAGAAAAAGGAAATCCGATTCATGCCGACACACGAACCAGCAGAAGCGCTCCACTCCAGATGATCATTAAAAAAGATTTTTTCGACTAAATAGAAATGCAAAAAAAAGAACAGTTGCTGTTTAGCTAGTACTTTTATTTGTCAAGAAATGTTTTTGCAATAGAGCAGGGGTCATTTTCACTGAGGGCCACATCAGCATAGCAGCTGTCCTCAAAGGGCCAGATAGAACATGCAACTAAATGTAATGAAAAATAAACGTAACTACTCCTTAATGTTAAATAACTCATTATTTACTTATTCTAACTTTTTAAAGTGACAATTGCAGTTGCATAGAAAATATATGGTTGCTTGTTTTTCTAGCATAAATCCTTTTACATTTGATTTTGTCAGGTTAGGTTATATGGACAGTGTTTAAGTCCTAATCTATAGATGCCTAATCTGATAGTTTAAGTCAATTTCCCCCTAAATATGAATAAATACACCAATTTTTGAGAAATGAAAAACTTTTATGCTCTCGAGGGCCACATAAAATGACATGGAGGGCCACATTTGGCCCCCGGGCCTTGAGTTTGACACATGTGCAATAGAGTATGAAGATAAGAGAAGATAAGATAAAGCTTTATTGTCATTGTACAGTCACACTTGGTCATCTTGGAACACAGGTGAACATACGTTATTACACAATTTATCACAACAGCAAGACAGTAGAAAACATCTCTGTCCTTTAAATGGCTCCATTATGGACATGCTGGGATCTCTATCATATTTGACCATAAACGACAATGTTGCCTTTAAATTTGAAATCTGTCTTTCTGACCATATTGCTTGATACAGAATAAATACGTGTAGATGAATAATTTTATTATTAATCAGTGAAAGAATTAGTTTGAGGCTCATTTAATGATCAGAGTTTATGGTGAATATCCATCTCACTAAAAGCAATCTAGGAAACTACTTGGAAAAAAGGACGTTGATTTTATCATCTGGACAAAAACAAACTGTAAGAGGTGAACATTCCCTCTAAAATGATGCTTTGGATTACGTAACACAATGTTTAGCATATATTATGCTATATATATAATGCTCTCCTCTGCTACAGCAGAGTGAGGTTAATTATGCATCCCACCGCAAATCAAAGTCTTATTCTTATGAAAAATGATTTAAACCTAAAAAAAAAAGGATTCAAATACTAATATTTGATTTAACATTTATTTATTTCACACGTGACCATGGTATAGCAGGATCATGCCCTTTGAGCCTTCCATTCTTCCACTTCATCAATTCAATTCTGATGTGACTTGCGCTCTCTCTAATTTTTTTTTTTTTCTGTTTTGAAATGCAAATATGACAGTTTTAATAATAACTGCTTCAAGTGTTTGGTTTAAAACTAAAAAAAGCTCCTTTACTTGTCCCAGCTTTAACACATATTGATGCCAAAACTTTGCCTAATTATTTATTAACATTGCGAAGGGCAACATGAGATGACAACATGATTCTTTAGGTTGAAGGACACCGAAGGACTATCGCCCGACACACAAGCACACACATGTGTACACACAAACATAACCTTTTTAAAAAATCACTTTGAGAAATGGAGGAAATGCTCAGCACTAAAGGACCAGACAAGAACTAAGGGGTTCATCAGAAAATACAGCCAGGTGTTTCAGTCGGTCTGCAGAGCAGGAAGCATGCAGAGAAAAAGGAAGATGAGCAAAAAACAGTTTTTAAGTGATTTTTTTTCCTGTGGCACGGATTACAAGCAGAGTTTAAAGAAGATTACAGGAGCGCTTGAAGCAGATTATAGGTGCGGCGGCTGCATGGTGAACATAAAACTGGATTACAGGAAGGTCTTAAACCTGAACAAGGAGGCAGATGCAGACCCAGCAGGAGGAACAGGGACAACATTTCCTCCTGCCGGTTGACTCTTGTTGAATTTCTCTCTTTTCGGTTTCCCTCTTCCTCCTCGTTTTCCATTTACATTTTTTTGAGCTATCCTTTTTTTTTCTGTCAAACACAAGAAAATGCTGCTTTCTGATTAAACGTTGCATTTATGTTTAGATACCTGACTGATCTTTTATCGAAAGCACCTGCAGGTTTCCTAAAATTCAAGGAAATGTTTGGTTTGTCGTCTTAAAGTTGAACCAATTGATGAGCAGCCAGCTGCCTCCTCTGTCTTCCTTTGTCTGTTTAAAGTAATAAAGTGAAGCCTGTCCCATGATAAATTCAGAATAGCCTTATAAAACATTTGTAGCAGAAACTGGTTTGACTGCTTTCCCAGCATTTGTCTAATCTTTTCTTTATGGGTCTGCATGCACTCTGCTCTGAAATTGATCTCTTCCTACCAGTTTAAATGTGTTTTAATGGTTGGATGTGGAATAAAAATCAGTTATAAACCCCCTGAGGTTTGGCTCTGCCAGAGATCTTAGTTTCCGGTCGCGCCACTATTAGCACATCTGCATTTACACCCAATGCATATGTTCTTTAAATTCTTTACATGAAGCTTATCCAAAAATGTGTTCTGCACTGTGGCATGTGGGAGGAGCTACTGTTGAAGGTTTTTTAGCTTTGTTGCTTCACAGGATCATTGACTTTCCATCTGTGTATTACCTAAAAGTGTTGGTAATCACATCTCCATGTTTGGACTCATGAGATCATTCAGAGACTCAGTCCGCTGAGCTTCACCATCTACCAAATGGCGGTACTTGCAGCGATACTTCCGTCTCTCTGTGACCCAGTTTGAAGACTTGCTGTCCCATCTTAGTCCAAAGAAGGAAATATTAAAAAATAGAGGATCTTTATATTATTGCCTCAACACAAAAAAGCAAAATATCATAAAGTTTAAGAGAACACTCAGGTCATGAACTCCACTCATTCATCACATCATCAACTCATCACAGGCCAAAGCTGTGTTCTTGATTGGTTGACGCGAATTCTTCGCTGAAGTTCAGATATTTGCAGTCTGGAAACGCTTTACCCAAAATGCTCTGCTGCTTGACCGCTGTGCCGCACCAGACCCTCAAAACACGCCGATCGCATCTGTATATTGACTTAACATTAAACCTTGACGCCCCCTCCCTCGAGAATCACATTCAGTGTGAATGTATTTGATGTGAACCTGAATGCTGAGCTGGTGCTGTGAGTTACTGAACCCCTTGAAGGCACCTTAAGGAGGCCCCAAATCCAGGAGGATCAGGAAGGGAAAGGCCTCTTGTGTAAAGCTGAAACTGAATCATCTGTGTGATTTGGTTGTGGTGACTCCTGAAGAGAGTAGCAGAAGGAACAAAGATTATCTCTGAACTTTCTTTTTTCTCTCTACTGTCTGTACTTTATTCGGGTTTCCTGAAAATGCATGGACTTTGCTTTGGACTGGCAGCACAGAATGTGAGGGAAACTCAACAATATGATTATTCTGTGTGCCTCTGCATTTCCTATCAGTCATGCATTCCCTTCAGGACGTGTTAGTGTGCAGCCATCAGTCAGAGCAGAGACGTTCTGAACCAATGTTTCAAGATGGAAACTGTAAAGACTGGATGAAAAGGCAAACACAGAGCATGAGTGCTAAATGTAAGGAAAATTAAAAGCAGGCTTTTATTTAAAATAAATGTAGTGTTTCGCAGAGGAATACAGACAGAAAGCTGGACATGAATACAGAAACTGGAAAAGATGAACTAAAGCATAAGTAGAAAATAGCACTGAAACAACAAAGAACTGCTAGTTCACAGAACAGACTGTGAACAGACATACAAAAATCAGAAAGAGTTTTGACTCATGCATTTTTGAAAAGGCACTGAATAAAAAGGACTACATGCATCTTGTTGGATGCCTAGAGCATCACCAGAATGTAAAGATTTCCTTTACTTGGTTGAACAGGTCGAACTGAAATCAACATAGCCTTAGTGGATGCTCTTAGTCCTAATGGAGCAACCAAAATAAAATGAAAACACAGAATATGAGATAACTTTCTACGCTGAGAGTTAAGTCTGGGTCACTTCCCGATGGGAAGCGTCTGTGGAGGAAAGGATGAGTGGAAGGAGCTCAGCAGGTTTTTACTTGTAGTTTAAGGCAGTAAAATACAAAAATAAAATATCAGATAAAGCTGTGATGGAGTTTGAAGCTGAAAAATAGATGATTGGATGGAAAAAAAAGCTAATTTCAAATGGACAAACGCAGAACTGCAGCTCTTTATCTCACCATCACAGGTTTTAGCAGATAGATGAACAAATCTATTTTATTTTATTTATTTTTGGCATAATTTTACATTTAAATCAAATTCTATATGAAAAACACACAGAAATAAAACTCTTCCAACCTTTTTCTTACTCTTTCGGTTGCTCCGTCTGGGGCTGGGGTCTGGAACCTGAGGCTCCAAGAGGCTCTTTCATGCCTCTGTTGTGACTCTTTGGCTTTGAAGAAATAAAGTAATTATACAAATGAGTAATGTAGTTTTGGTTCATTTGTTTTAGTTAAGTTGTCATTCTATGATGGTGCACATACTGTATATACGTCTGTAGCATCTGTGCTTGTGTTGCTATGTTCTGTCCTTCAGCAGCATTTTGGGCTTACATTATCTTGCCGAACATGCACATATGCGCGTGTTAACAATGAAGGCTAACCTTGCAGCAGGTTGATGAGCCTTTGAAGTGAGCCTGTTTGCTGAAAATGTGTTTCACATCAAAGTGCAGAGAGAGACGGTTTGTCTTTTAGTGTGGAGACTGAGCAAGAAGCTCTTTCTCTGGCTTTTTATTTTGAATTTTTCCTCCATTTTATCCATATTTGATAACACTATCATGCTCCAGTGCAGTTTTGCTCTTTTCTTTTCTTTCTCTTCACATTTCCGTCATACATTTCCTGGCAAACACATCCTGCCTGCATGTGTGACTGGACTGTTTGTTTCCTTCCCTCTCCCTTCTTCCTACCCTTCAGCTCCAGTCACTTTGTGTCAGTAACATGAAGATGGAAATATATAGAAAGATTTTGAGTAAATCTGTCATTCACTTGTTAAATTCCTACAATGCATCCTTCACATCAGTCTGTCGGCCACTTATTTTGAATCCAGTGGATTTATTGAAATGATTTAGACTGAACTAGATTATAACAACTTAAAGATGTTTTGCTCCGTTCTCTCTATTCGATCTAAAGAAAAGTTCATTTAGAAAATATGTCAAATGTTACAAACACGCAATGTTTGTGTTTCCTCTTATGATTTACTTTTCAGTCTTGTGCTTTAATTCATATTCAGATGAATAATCAACACAACAGGTTCCAGCAGCTGAAGCAATTGTCAGAAAGCAGGTGTGGGCGGAGACACACAATGACTGACAACACAAGAGTTAGAATCCAACTTAGAAACAAAGTGTTAAAACTGTGCTGATTAACCAAAGTGCAGAAAATCGATTAAACGAGCAAAGATGTCAGAATGAATCTAAAAAACACAGAATTATATGAGAGGCCGCCTGAGAGATAATTCAAACTTCATACTCAGATACCATCATACTCTCACACACATACCATAGTGTTACTCACACAACAGGATACTCTCATATGCACAATCATACTGTCATACAAACACTACTATACTCTCATACAGAGGGTAGCGTTTGAGCTGCAAATCAAATTCATGCATACGCACAAGTATTCTTTGTTACAAATACAATTATTTTTTACTGACAAATGATATTATACTCTTATGCATATTCCATAGTTTTCTAAAAAGTGCTAGGAAGGGGTTTAAAAGACTATAATTGTCTCAATAAAATACAATGATTGTTTATTTACAAAAGTTTGATGGTATATATGTGAGGGAATAGTACTATATGTGGGAGAGCATGACTGAAAAGGAAGTTGCTTTGATCAAACAGGAAGGAATCTTAAATTCTCATTACCTTATTGGTTAATATGTTTAAAAGCAAATTCTCCAAATGTAGCTAGCGCTAGCTAACTTTACAGCTTTATCTGACCAGTTATAAACAACCATGGCATACTTACTTCTTTTTCTTCTTCTTCCCAGGCAGGTTTTTTGGGGGCAAGTAAATGGTAATGAAGCTGACATTACTATATTTTTAACTCATGCACTAAGATGTGTTCAGGAGATTCTGAGAGACACTGACAATGTTGGTCATAACAGCATGCTAATGAACAGATTATCCTTCGAGCTTACTGGATATGCACGGACAATTTCTATATTTCATTCAATTAGTCAGCAACTTGAAGGTGGTAACATTCCAAGTTTAGGTGTTCTGGATGAGCTACTTGAATGTTTTTCTTCCATAATAAATTCCTATGAGTTTTAGATTGATGAAAACAAGAGAAGGAAATCTCTTAGTATCAAGAGCTCCACCAACAGTGAGAACCAGGTATTCAGGTCGTCCTCAGTACAATGTAGAACATAGTCCGCCACATTTCTTGCTCAACTGCCTCATTAGAAAAAGCCCCTGTGGATGCCGGCTGCCGACTTTGTTCCAACATTTCGGACATTGTAGAGGCAACAGTTGTGGTGTTTAGGATGTTAGTTAGCAATCCTATAGCCTCACTAAGACGTTCTTGATCCGCCATTCTCCAATTTTTCAAAGAAGGGCGTGTCAGGTCCATCATTTCGCGCCGCTTGAAAAATAACCAATAGCAAGCTGAGAATTTAGTTCTGTGTCCGTTTTAATCAAAATAACTTCTGCTTCAATCAAACTCTCTTACATGTGCAATTCTTCTTCTTCTCATACCATATCATGTTGTTTTGCATTCACATTTATTTTGTCACTTCCATATTACATAAGTATGTTTGTATGTGCAAAATGATACTGTGGAACATGTCAAAGCATTGAAGTCTCTGTGAGAATGTATAAATGTAAATATAAGAAGATATGACTGTGCTTATGAGACAGTATATAAATACTTATGAGAGAGTACACCAATATTTATATAAGAGTATGAATAGGCAAGCAAGAGAGTATGGAAGTATATGAGAGAGGGTATACTGTTGTGTGATTAAGACTGCAGTGGTATGTGTGTGAGAGTATGATGGTATCTGTGAGTATGAAGTTTGAATTATCTCTCAGGCGGCCTCTCTTAGAATTAAGCTGCTTTCACGCGGAATGTGATTCTTGTGTCGAGAGCTTTATGTTAAGTTCATGAACAGACACATATTCGGAGGTCTTTCTGCGCAATTTGAGTATCGGGCGCGGTGCTTTTGGCAAAAGATGCATCGCATTAACCAATCAGGGACTCAGCTTAGCCTGTGATGTGTTGATGACGTGATTAGCGGGTGGAGCTCAAAACCAAGACAGAGGAGAATCTCCTTCACTTAAGGACTTTGTCAAATTATGTAATTGTCAAATTGTTTAATCTTGTTGTTTTAATTGTTACGAGTGGGAGTTTGGATTTTTATAAGCATAAACTTCTTCCATTCCCCTTTCAAATTCTATTTTCAAAGTCGTGTGTAGACTTATTTTTTTCATTCTATGGAAATTTTGGTTTGATTTGAAATAAATCTTGTACCACTACCACCACTACAAAGAATTGTTTTTCTTTTTCCAACAAGACATTAATAAACAGTTTCTCTACATTTATTCTTATTTTCATTTTTTTCCCTCCTTGGACTAATGCTGGACAGTGAGTCTTCAAACGGAGTCACAGAGCGATGGGAGTACCGCTGAAAGCGGCCGTCACTCAGACGGTGAACCTCACCGTACCGACAGAGTCTCTGAATGATCTCATGAACCCAGACATGGAGACAGGATTACCTGTAATCACCGTTGTGACTGCAGTCGGTGTGAACAACTGCCCTTTCGGGTGGAGACCGGCTGAAAATGGGCAAAGTGTGGGTAACGATGGTGGCCTGCATGAAATGTCAGGGTTGTAGATCGCTCTGTGAATATGTTTAGAAAAGCAATGTTTTTTCATAAAGAAATGCTGCAGGAGTCAGGTTGTAGTAAAGAGAATAAATAAAGCTGAAGCAGGTGAGATACAGATTTCAAATGGATTTAGGGGGTTTTCAGCCCAAATTCTGCTCAAAGAAACCCCAAAGAAAAACCAGCAACACTGCTGTGACTTTACTAGTTGCATCCAAGGGTTTAGAAAATGTTTAGCAGGAACCGAAACTATTGAAACTTTTGCTTGGTGTATTTTACTAATTCAAACAATGTCAGTTGTGTTTCTCACAATATTTTATATTTTGCTTGTTATTTAGCAGGTGTAACACAATTACTCATGCTTAATAAAAAGCTTTCTTTACCTAAAATTTAAAATCAGGTAAGACCTTCATGAATGTTTCATAATCATATGACAAAAAACTCATTTTTTAAGATGTTTTTTTTTTCTTTCTTTAATCTGGATTCATCTTGGAAGTCCAAACTCTTTAAAGGATGGGGAATTTAGAGGAATTGGGTTTCTTTTTTCTAATGTTGGCAGCAGCACTTTTATCCTTTTCTATTGCTTTCTCTAGAATTAGTGAGAATCAATTCTAAGTGCGTTAGGGTTCTAGGAGCTCAGAATGCCCAAAGGCTTTTTGGACAAACTGAAAATGTGTTTAAGGCTGAAAAAATCCCAGCTTGTTTTATTAGCAGCTTCTCTCATTATTGCAGAAAGTCATGATTTAGGTGTTTTTAGTTCAGTTTTTTTTCCCCTCTCTCATGTGTGTGTGTGCTCGTGTGTGTGTTTGTGTGCTGGTGTTATAACTGTTGTCGCAAAATGAGGCATCCATCACCTGTAACATGCAGCTCTGCCTCTTAGAAAACGGCTGCTGACATGAGCGTGATTCATGGAGGGGTGTTATTGAAGCCATTAGCCTCAGCTCACTATCTCTTTCTCTCACACACACACACACACACACACACACACACGCTCGCACACTGATGCAAAAATGAATTTATGCACATAGTGACAAAGAAACACACTCTGCTGTGCAGATGTTCCCACCCACTTCTGGAGTCGAATCAAACTGTTACAGATGGAGGACAAACACCACACGGCTCTAAATCCTGCAGGGTAAATTAGCTAGCATTTTTTAAAAAGGGCTCTGGGATTTAGCTTACTCACATGTTTTTATCAAAAAAAAGAAAGAACAAAACAACAACAAAAAAACAACTTTCAAACTTTAAGAGGTTTTTCATAAGAAAATTCCTGTTTACTGTGACAGAACAATGTGTGTTTTTGTATTGTCTCTCATCTGGATAGAACCTTTCAGTTTATTTATTTGGTTTACATGAGAACTTTTTCTGATACAATTATAATGGGTCATCAAATAAATGTAATGTTAAGAATGAGAAATTATGAGATTTTTTGACTGATACAGATAACTGATAATTTTCTGCTTCTTGTATCCGGTCACAACCAATGTTTTTCTTTTTGTTCTTAAATACGTGAGGAAAAAAATCATGTTAGTACAGTAAAAAGTAACAGTGTAGCTTCGATTCAACTAACTAACAGCACTATTGGTACTTGCAAAGAAAGTGACCATGTCATGACTTGTGGCACCTTTAATGAGCATATTTAGTAAAACGCAAGCAATTTGAGGTTTTAATTGTTGCCCCATTTTGTCTGCTAATTTTTACTTATCTGAATAATCGGATTGGTTGATGATTATTGATAGCAAATATCATCGTGCATCTCATTTAGAGGCATTATTTCATAAAATAATCTTTATAAAACAAACTTCAAATATATATATATATATATATATATATATATATATATATATATATATATATATATATATATATATATATATATATATTTTGCAGTCACCAACCAGGGTTTTTTCACAATGACTTAAACTATATTTTAAACCAACATGTTTTCCCGAAAATGCATCGCCGGAAAGGATGCAGCTTCATAAATGTTGGTCTAGATTTGTATTCTTATACTTTATTTTGTCATTTTTCCCCTCATTTTTCCTATATCATTTTCATAAAAGGCAGCGGCAGGCTTCTTTTCTCTTTTATTTATTTATTTTTTTCTGAGTTCAGATATGAAATACCACAGCGGGGGGGCCCAAAAAACCAGAAGGCGAGCCTGGGAATAGGAGACGTGTCTTTGATGTGAGTTTTCAAGACAACAACTGGTTTCATTATTAAAAAAACCTTCATCATAAGCTGTGTCTTTTTATTTTATTTTAACTTTCTGTCTTTAACATTTACAAAGTGTCATGTCACTGAAAGTTTAACTAAAAAACCTCAAAATGTCTGCATGTCCAGGTGTGAATCTAGCCGTCCTCGTTCTTCTTTTGTGTATTCCTGATTGTGAACGTTTGCATATTAGCCTCTGGTCGGCTTACAACAGTCTGTTTTTGGGATTGAATCATAAAGTCGGCGCCATTTTTTTGTGTGCATGAGGATTCTTTAGTATGTGGAGATCAAAAACTGAGTATGCTGTCTGAATGTGCTCATTGCTTATTTTTACGAGACTGCACATTGTCTTTATATATTTCTGAACTTACTGATTTATAAAACTCCTCCATGCTTGGTTAACTGACATTATGTTTCTAAGCATATTATTGTTTGAAATGAAAATCCTGCATTTTAAGAATGAGACATATGGATGAAAAACAGGCTTCTAAAATGTGTTTAGTATCTATACTTGATATCGAGTTTGAATAGGAAAATCAAAGAAACCCTAAATGTAACAGAGTGATGCAGAGAGGGGGCTTTAAAGCAAGCATGTAAACTGATCAAAATGTTTGCATCTTAGCTATAAAGACCCACTCCAATCAATCAACATTTAAGTTTTTGGTGTTTTCTTGAGGAATTTTTTGACAAATCAAATTGAACTCTACATTACATTTCTGAGTATTTCTTTATTCTTGTGAATGAAAAATGCTGTGTTTCATTTGTGACGTAGAAAATACGCTTGGCAGACCACAAGCTCACTGTGAGGAGTAGAGAGATGATGGAGAATCAACACCAGGGGGGGTATTCCAGAATGCATGTTTAAACTACCCTGACTTTAACCCTGAACTCTGGCAGAAATCCGCCTGAACTTGCTGGGTATGTCGGTTCCAAAAGACCGGATATGAGTTAGTGTAATTACGTTCTGGACTTGGTAACCCTGGGTTAATGCACGTGCACGGCAAATAAAGACATTCTCGATGGATCGGCAATTTCCAGAATCGCCATGGAAACGCGTGGAGGAAAAAAAAGAGCGCTATACTTTTGAGGCAGAGGCTGAGATTTAAATGACGGCGTATGAAGATTATACGTCTATCAAAAAGTAACACAGGCTGCATCATCAGCAAAAGAAAGAGTTTCTGCTTGGAGAAAAAGAACAAAGTAAACGCACGAGCTTCTATCTCATTTCTATTTCCATTGTGACGCATATATATGTATAAATTATCCAACTTAAATGAATTAATTCAATTTGTAACAACTCAATATTTTTTTCACAACTCAAATTTACATATTTATCAAACTAAATGTCATATTACTCTAATTCAATTTCCATCTTCATTTATTGTACTTCTGGAACTCATTTTTATAACAATAAAATGAATGAAACAAAATGGATTTGCAATATGAAACATAAAGGCATATGCCATTTCTCCAACATTGGCATTAAGATGAATTGATAGTGGGGCTGGTAAACAAGCTCATCCTCCTCTTCCTCCCTCTCACTCATGGTGCAGAAAGAATTAAACATAACAAGACGAAATAACTCGGCAAAACACAGTAAAACAGCTAAACAACTAAACACATTTGGTCAAAAACTCACACTTAAACCCAAATCCTTCCAGACAGGCAAAGGGAATGGTATCCCACAATTCCTTGCACTGCCAATCTAACAGCAGCACCAAAGTTTCACCTACTTAATTGAAGTAATTTGGATGAAAGTAAAATAAATGTCTGAAATCTACGTGTTATTTTTAAGCTTACTTAACCAAAAAATGATTTATCTTAACTGAAGCAAATGATTAAGTTAGATCAACAAAGTAAAAAAGTTGATCTTTCCAACATCCATATGTGGTCTTATCACGCTCTCACGGTGGAAAAAGTATTATCTGAGAGAAGCATTTATTTCGGTTATGTTAAACAAACAAACCTAAAAACATCAACATAAACATTGACATTGATCAATGTCAACATAAACATTGAAAAAAAAAAATAAAATAACATAAACATTGAACAAAATTAACATGAAAATGGTGTTGGGTGAAGCCAAGGCTTATTTCCCCAACCCTGAATACAAACATCACATCTACCTACAAATTGTTAGAACCTTAAATCAGAAAAGAAAAAAGAAGAGGAAAAAAACAGAACAAACACTTCTTAAAATGACCTCACAACCACCAGAGTCTCTCAGTCCAGGAGGTATTTTTGATACATTTTAAATGTATACATTTTATTAAAGTGAAATATGGATTTAGCATTCTTCAGGTCGTCAGATAATAAATTCCACATGTTGACCCCCTGAACAAAAATACTATTCCTTAGTGCATTAGTTCTGACCACTTTGTTTTTAAACATATCTTTACCTCGAAAATCCCAATTATTAACTTTTATTTCAAACAAACTCAGTATTTTGGCAGGTACACATTGTTTTTTAACTTTAAAAATTCCAGTACTAAGATCAACTAAATCAAAAAATTTAATTGCCCTTAATTTAGGAACTATTTGTTTTGTGGATTGATTGTATGAAGAGTGATTTACAATTCTAATTGCTTTTTTTTGCAGAATAAAAACAGGTTTTGTATTTGACTTGTAACTGTGCCCCCAGATTTCTAAACAATAGGTCAAATAAGGAATTATGAGGGAACAACATAGAATATACAGTGTAGCTGTGTTTAAAAAATACTTGACTTTATGTAGAATGGCTAATGATTTGGACAATTTAGAGAGAACATAAGTTATGTGTGGTTTCCATGATAATGTATGATTCAAAACGACTCCAAGAAATTTCTGAGCTTCTTTATCCACTAAATCATCTTCAAATGGACACGCCATGCTGCTTCACCTCTCTGAAAACCAACTAACCTTCAACTAAACCTGCTCCAGACCAGGTTATGTTCAGAGCATGAGTTGCTATGGCAACTTAACATACCCTGAAACATACCTCTGTTTCTGGAACCGAAAGCTGAGGTTATCAACTTCCTTAGCCTCAAACTTACCGTGGTAACTAGCATAACCTGCCTTTTGGAATACCCCCCAGGACTGTTGTCCGCTTGTTTGTTTTGCAAAGAGACAACTCAGAAAAACAACTTTAATTCAGCTTTTATTATTTGACTTTAATTTGTGAAAAAATAAAAAAGGAACTTGAAGTTTTTAAACACAAATTTGCTGGCAACCCTCTGTTAACGAAAGAAAAATAAATCACTGTAATTACTGAAAAAAAAGATAAAATAAAACTTCAAACGGACTTTCTTTTTTTATCCCCAGTTCCTCTTCATTGTCCACTACCGGCATTGTTATTTTATGTACAACTTCATGATTTAACCCAAATATGCATAGAGTATCCAGAAATACATTGGAGCTATTGCTGCAGGGAATCAGTTTTAAATGGCCAATATCCTGCTTAAGGCTTTCAGAGCAAACTATAGCCATAAATATGATATATACCACCTTTGGCACACTAAAGAATGATTCTTAATGAAATAGGTAATTTTTGCGAGCTCTATTCTTACCTGTAAGTAAGCCGACTCGAACTCTTAGGCTCCAGCTTTCGCTCCGTGTTGGTGCCGCCCATTTCACGACGTTAACCTAGAGCCGGCCTCGGCAGGGTGTCAGCATTCTGCCCACAAAAACAAACAAAATGCAAACGTTTGCAAATATAGATGTGCATGCTGTGCATATAAAATGAAACGTTTCTGTCGATTATCCGTGGAGAAAGTGGGTGCTGGGGGCGGTGCTGGGGGCGCTGCTGGGGGCGCTGCTGGCAGCGCAGACTCTTCCTGGAGGGGCCTGTTCTCACTTTCATACGCATGAATGTGAGAATCCACTTGTTTTCTTTGACTGGGAGGGGCTGGAGCTCAGCACGCAGGTTTTTAGAGGAATGCTCAGAAATGTGGGCAAAATACCCAAAATGCTTTTGGGTTTGTTTGTTTGTCTGAGAATGAACATTATAATACATTTGAAAGCTCAAAAGGTTAATTTTGCATGATATAAGTCCTTTAAATTTGTAATGGAAAAACCCAATTGACCTCTTCTGTCGCCATCTTTAAGTGATATCTACATTGGATATGTTTTGGCTTTCTCCCTCATTAGAACACAAAACTTTTCAAATGTCACTTTCAACCATGTTTTCTTATTTCTTGTCTGACCTTTTGGTTACTTAGTCTCTCTCTCTCTTATATATAATTTAAATCTGGATTTTATTATTTCCCCTTCCAGCAACAACAAAATACTGTCCTGCATACCAAAAGAAATGCCTCCTATAATTGTTTTCCAGATAACCCAGGCAGTTATTTTGCAATCAGTAGTTATACTGGCAAAAACTGTTCAGCTGTTCAGAAAATAAATCGTGTTTTTGTCCGGGTACTGCTCTGATCTTATTTTGTTATGTACCTGTCAAGCTTTTCTCCACAAAACACAGACCTGGGGCTCTTTTGTTGAAAGGATACACAGAAATCCATTTGTAAAAGTAATGCTCAATTAAATAAGACACGTTTTCTAATAGCCTCTTGCTTTCAGACACCAGCAGGGGAGAGCCTTCACTCTCAGTGACCATCAATAAACAGACCGAAGCTGTGAAGAACTTGACCAAACACTCAACATGGAAGTGGAAAAGGGACACTTCATCTATGTTTTTGTTCAAAAGACAGACAAAAAGCGGTGTTAGATGTGTACAGGGTGTGCATTAGTGCTCCACCAGAGTTTTACATTGTTGAGAAACAAAGAAAACAAAGATTAACAAAAAATTAAGCTCTTTTGCAATTTATTTTTTTCAAAAATAAAGAAAAGTTAAGTGTCCCTGCTCAGCAACATCGAAAACGTCCACGTTTACCAGTTAATCATAGAGAAATTTGGCGTCATGGTTCCACATTTAAGCCAGATGAGTGCACTGGATCAAGCTTCAGACATCAACTCATGCTTGCCTATAGAATTTACAGACTGTCCTGATTTAAGTCAAAATGAATCAAGCCCCAATCATTATCTCAATCTCCATGCTTGAAAGTGGAACTGTATCTTTCCTGTAATATAGTTTCATTATTATTGTTTTTTGGTTTGTTTGTTTTATCCAGGCAAACTAGTTTTACTTCTGTGTAACTATGCCTTGGAACTTTCTGGATGCTAATGAACTGACAATGCTCAAATCCCTCCAATTACTCGGTTAAAATGATATACTGCAGTGTGAAGGATTCTCTGCAGGAGGAATTTGCCCTAAATAAAATATTTTTATGAATTAACTGGTATCCCATCCGCACACATAGGTTTTCTCCCCGTCAAAGTTGATTATGTACACAGACATTCATTTTTTGGCAGACCTAAGCTCTTTTTCCTCTTTTCACACATGAACATTGAAGCATGCGTGGAGGATTGGGCGAGACACTGTAAGCCTGTTAATACGTACATCTCACAATGCTGCGCTAAGAAGTGTTTTTCTGCTCTGCAGTGTTGCTCAGTTGGAGAATCTGAGTCGGAAAGTAACACAAAATGAACATTGTTTTTTATATACTGTGGTGATAATAGAAAATAAAATTCCTGCTTTTCATCCACTGAAGACATATGATCATAAGAGTACTGCTAGCTTGCTATGTAACGCATCAGGATAAGCCTTTATTCATCTTTGAGTTGGGAAAACTTCACATAATGCCAAGGAGACCAGAAAACTGTGCTGTTCACTAAAAACATTTTTGTAATTCCTACAATATTTAATTGATATAATTAAGCATTCTGATCTACAATCGATAACAGTTTTTTGAGAAAAAAAAAGGAACAAGGAAATGGTATACTGTAGTTCCAGCATTAGCACATTATCTGTCATTAAGAAATGTATGTTTATATGTTTTGTTTTTGTAAATAAAATGTTTTAAAAGAAGTCAAATGTTGCTGTCAAATCTCAGAGAAGTATTTTTTTATTACTGCTGTCATAAAGGAATTACATTTGCCAAAGGTTCATTGGCTGAAACATTTATTTAAATGTATTCTTGTTTTTCTTATCGCCGGGGGAAAGTTGGGGTTCAGAGTGGACTCAGTGGGAGTCCGTCCTACATCTATTATTTATCTCTTGCAAAACATAGTTTAAATGCATAACGTATGTGATGGTCTCAGATGGCTTCATTTAGCAAAGAAGATATTTCACCTGATCTATAGTTTACGTGTGTTTAACTTTTACCTAATTATAGTCTAAAGTTGGACTACAATTGGTACTGTTTGGAGGACTTTTGAAGGTCATTAACAACTTTCTCTACTAATTTCTATTCCACTTTTTGTTATTGACTAATAACATTTTCATGGATAAATCCAGTTTTATGGGTATTTGTTCCTTGTTTGTGTTTTTCATGTTAAACTGTGACAGTTGTGTGTTTGAGGTTTGAATTTCAGCTTTCTTTTAACATGACCTTCACATTGATTAGCCTCTGCACAATAGCTCCCTGAAGACCATGCAGAATGTGTCAAAACACTAAGTGCAGAAAATATGTAAACAGATTTGAAGCATTGCTCACAAGGGGGAATCATGAGGACAAGAACACTAAGATATCCAGGGAGTCTTTCTTTTTTTTCTTTTTTATAATTGTTCTTGCACAAATTCAACATGCAAAATTTTGTAAGAAAGAGTTTTCATGCTGATGCAATTTAGTTTTGACACAGGAAAAAATAGCATTTTGGAATTTTTGAGCTTTTCAAAACTCACATTTCAGGACCACGGACAGCTCTTAAGGAAAGTCTTTCCTTTCATGATGGACTACAAGTTCATGTTTAAAGCAGAACTTAATTGGTTTGCTAAATTTTATCCATGGTGATGTAAAAAAAAGTGATTGATAAGCAGCCAACAGTAGACGGATTCAGTGTCAAATTGTAAAGAGGTTCGTACGATGTTAGAAAGAGAGCAGGTTTGTTCTAGGAAAACTTGGATAAAAATAGAATTACAGAATCACATTTCACTACATATATTGTTTATATTAAAGGATCAGTTAAGTCTTAGAGAAAAGTTGCTTCATTCACGAAACAAGGGTCCTTTCAGGAATTACATCCAGTAAAAGTGACATTATGCAGCTGTTCTCACATAGACTCTCACATCAGTAAATCCAAGCCACAGCCAATATGCTGTCCTCTTATGTTTCACAAGACCTCTGGTACCAGTTTGAAACTCATCTTCAGCAATCTTCTCCTCTTTCTCTATTTCTGTCTCTTTCTATCTCCCTCTTTGTCACTGTCTCTCTTTTTTTTTATCACCCTCTCCCTCTTCATTGCTTCTCCCCATTCCTTGTTGCCACGGTAGCAGTGCGAAGAGGAGGAGGGGGTAGGGAGGCCCCGCGCAAAGAGGTGGCGGAGGGCATAAAATGTAATTTCAGTCATGTTGATAACAGACGCAAAGCAAAAAACTTGTTCGTTTGGGCTCTTAAGTTGGGCGAGTATTATAAAACAGAGACACTGGGGGGAGTGTAAATTCAATGCTAGATTACATATGAGCAAGAATTTAGCTGATGTGTCATATTACTGTTCAAAAGCTTTCCCATTTGTGGTAATAATGCACATTCCATCTTTGGGAGTCAAAGTGGATTCAAAAGCCTTTACTTTTAGCTTGAAAGCCTTGTGTTTGGTGCAAACTGAAGCAAGCACTCAGAATGTCACATGTGACCTTCAGTGGACCAACCAACATCAGCGCCTGTCTACTTTAAAAGCATTCTCCAAAAAACCTCTTTCTTTGAGTTAATCAGAATTTTTTTTTTTCACAGTTGTTTTATTTTAGCTTGAAAAAGGAGCGGCCTTGACAGTTTATTGATCCCTATGGATAAACGTTAGAGAAACACAACGAAACATTTGGCCGCAATGAATATAGTAGAAGACAACTATTCTTATCGAAAAGAATTTATGCTGCAATTATTGCACGTTCTATTCAATATATAAATGTTTGTGCATTTATATTTTTAAAGGTGCCTAGATTGATTTAAGACATTCAAACTAACTGAGCTCCAAATGCTAAAAGGTTTTTGCAGTGGGCACAAATGATTCTTATTCCTGGAAAAGCACAGGCTGCTGCATTGTTTTGCTTTATCACTGTACATGGCGGAGAACATTTCCTGATGTCTAATATGTTTCACACTTTTGTTTTTTCCCTTCCACAATCAGCTCTAGGGCCTCAGCGAGCTGCTCCAAAAGTCAGAGCCTTTATCAGTTTATTCTGGTGTATTTTGGGAGGTCAGAACCCCTCATGTTGACACAATAACACAACCCACAATATTAAATATTGCACGATCCACAGCAGATTTGTTTAAAATGTGCAGCATCTTGCAAACCCATATGCTCCTAAACTTTCTCTGCAAATTGACCCTGCTCTGTCTATTCCTTGTAAATAGTCTCATTATCAGATTTTGGAGTGTTGTTTGGACAAGCAAATGTGTTGTCTGCAAACATTTCCAGTCTTCACATAGAAAAGATATATTGTTGTTGTTTTCTTCTAGCTGTAGACATGTTGAAAAAAAAAGCCCCCACATTTCTAAATCCAATTGATGCGAACATTAATTTAAAATCAACTCATTCTAAAATCAGAGTACATGTACTTGTATGTACTGCACAATTCATACTCCAGGCAATTAAAAGTAATTTCCAGAAAAAGACAAACTAAATTGATTCAAAAACAAAAGTCAAGTCAGAAAAAATCTGAACAGCAAAACACTAAAACCATAAATCATCATTCTTTGTCTCACACTGAGCTACAGAAACAGGAAGGAAGACTTTTAACTTTTACGGGAAACTGAAATTCTATGTAGTTGTGACTCTGGGCACTAGCAGAGGCTTGTCTATAAGCTTCCCAGAGTCTGAGATGGTTCATATGAGACTAACGCATCAGAGATGTACTGCAGACTTCTATAGTAGCAGAGCTGTTTTAAATTCAGTTCTGACTTCCTGGATTTGGTAGGAACCTAGGCACGAGCGTACTGCAGCTGCCTTACAGCACGTTTACTGGGTCCTTGGAGCAGACATTACATTATTGTATTCGTCTGAAGAAAATTAGAAAAAAAGTCAGTCCTGGTCTTATGAATCCTGTAACGCTTTTAGGATGTTAAAATGATAATTACCCTTTAAATTTCATCCCACTCAGGTTTCAAGTCTGTGACTCTGTTTTTCTAGAGTTGTGCATCAGTTCTGTGGGTTCTCTGAGTCCATTGTTTACATTCAACTGCTATGAGGGAAGTGTAGATTTGGCAATTATCTGCAAAACTGTGGTAACTATGATGTCATAGTTGTGTAATAAGTGGTCTGAACGAAGGGTTTATACAGTAGATTTATTAAAAAAAGGTCTCAGAATTGATCCCTGGAGGACCCCTCAAGTCAAGGCCTTTTGATCTGAGACAGTTAGCGAGTTCAAAGACGACACAAAAATGATACAAAAAAATCTACATTAACCACAGAAACAAAACATATATAATGACCCCCTCCCTCAGTTATGAGCATACCCAGAAAGGGGGACTTCTAATGTGGCTTTCTAACATGCCCAGTAAGACCAAAGGCCTTTAGCATATTAATTAGCTTATTAATTATTTTAGCATATATCTCAAGACATCTCAGTAACCTCATCATGATCGTTGACAGTGTTTAACAGAGGGGCTTGTAAATACTTATATACTGTGTTAAAGGATGTAGTTTTGCCCTCATCCTAAAGGTAGACATATGAGGAATTCACCTTAAATGACAGCCTGTAGGTAGCTATGGCACCCTAAATAAAATAAACACTTCCACCCCTTTTAGTCTCTCCCCCTTTTGATATAAAAGTAAAGTTAGGTAGAGTGTGATTAGTTTTGTTCTCAGCAGGATCTGGCATTATTTGCTAACATTAAATATAAATTCTACTTCTCTGTTTGGAAACTTCAACTGCTCCTCTCTTATCTAATCACAGGACAGTAGCAGTAGTACTAGTGAGAATGCCCTCTGGGGTCCTCGGGCTGATAAGTCCTTTACTGGGACCCTAAACAGCAGAGGCCCACGCTGTCCTAGCCTCTGATTGGCTTGATAGTTATCAGTTCTTATGTCTGAAAGCAGGGTTGGATTGTCTGAAATTGTTGCTTTAAGCATAGTGGTATTTGGGCAGATAGGCCAGGATTGATGAAGCTCCTGGCGGGCAAATTGATGGCAAGAAGAATGTATAGATGGTGGGACCCAGGAGAGAAAGTAGATTTTTGTTTATCCCGGTACAATAACAAGTTTCAGTCTACAATTTTCTTTTTTAATAGCAGTAAATGCAGATTAGCGACTTGGACCAATCACTGTCGACTGGTTTCAAAATGGTGGCCCCCGTATCAGTAAGCAATGGTACTTCCTATTTGGGAACACAAGAAGGGAGGGGTTGAACTGTCCACAGTGGGATGGACCAGTAAGGTGCGGCTTGAAAAGGAAAAAAACAAAAAAAAAGAGACACGTTGAAAGAAATTTTCTGTTTTTAAAAAAAAAGAACATGGCTCTTGTCTTTCACTCCAAACAGGGGCTCTAAAAGAGGTGTTTTATTCACAACTGACACATTATTTTTTAGGGAAGCGACAAAATTAGAGGATAACATGAGGGGAGCGAGGGATGTAGATCATATTAAATGCGATTATAAAACACTAAAAAACACAGAGACGCTAAAATAACACCAGCCTGCAGCTGCTTTTGAATAAGTGTTTCAGTAGCAAAGAGCCGCCACACAGCTTATCCTCCAGCCGGTAACGGCGTACCTCCACCAGACCAGATCTAACCAATACCCGACCTGACCGGCTTACATTTAGCCCTGGTGGTTTCCCTGACCTTGCCGATGCTGGACTAAAGGGCTAAATCTTTATTTTTGATTTCCCAAGACTTTCAAGGTTGTTGGGAGATGCTTTTAATAAAGCTGGCAATAGAATTATCTTATAATGCCACAATAATGGTAGGATCTGGTATAAAAAACAAAACTTTCTTTAGATAAAGCAGTGTTTTTCAACCGGTGTGCCGTGAGAGATGGTCAGGTGTACTTTGGGAAATTGCCCTCTTTCACTGATCTAAAACCATTTTCCATCTCCAGGATTTCAGCTCTTTGTTCATCCAAACAGGCCCTGAAAAAACACTGAGTAGTTAGGAATATGAAAGATCATAAAATACTTTTTTCTTTGTGTTTATTTCATTCTATTAAAGACATTTTGATAAGAATGATGGTAGCTGTAGCTTTAGCTCTGCTTTTGGAAAAGTCCCGCCCCTTTAACTGTCTTTGCCAATCATTCTTGGACCCATAATCGCACATCATCAGTCTGACCAATCAGAAGTGGTTAAAGTCTTCACTTCCTTGTTCTGATTCTGCTCATAAAGTCTCTCAGTTCCAACAAAAATACCAGCTAAAGTTCGTCTTTAGCGGTGTAGCTTTCCACAGAATCCGGTGTCAGACCGTGGAACAAGTGAACAAAACAATGAAGCTCAGAGAAGAGAGTCTGTCTGGCATCACTACATCTCCCATGATGCATTGTGTTAAAGTGACAGCATCTCTGCGCTACAATGAGTCTTTCTAGCTAAACGTCTTGAAACCACAACAAACACACATGAAACAGTTTTTAAATCTTCTTGATGAAATCAGAGGTCAACAGTTTCCCATTTGTGGTAATAATGCACATTCTATCTTTGGGAGTCAAAGTGGATCTGCTTTAGCAGATGTAGGATCAAGAATAAAAAATACAATCAAATTGTGGAAGACGGGTTTATCAGTAAAGCGCATTTCGCGTTCCAGAACAAGTCAAGGTGTTTTACATAAATCACAAAAGAAATAATCACAAGGAATAGTAAAGGAGAGATCGAAGTGAAAGTAGAAGTAATAACAACATTTAAAAAACAGGATTAAGGTGAAGTGGCAACAGACATAATTAAACTAAATTGAAACAATTTAATCATCTAAAAAGAAATAAAACATTTTTGTTAAAGTTTTCAAAGACTTCATCTTTGATTAAGACAAAAGAAAAACTAATAAAACTTCAACTTGTTCAATTTTTCTGTAGCTACAGAAAAAAATAAATATAATGTTAGTTGTTTTGTGTAAAATTTATCAAACATATTGTGATCATATTGTTCAGAAACTACTATTTTCTTTCCACCAACATAAAATAAATAAATCACTATTTAGAAAGATTTCTTTGGTTTTTGTGAGGTTACATAAAATTGCATATTAATAAACTGAAGGGAAAAACAAATACCAGGGTAAAATTTCAATTAATTTAGTTGAAAATTATTACTGAAAACTAATTCAACTTTTATTACACCTTTTAGAAAAAACAGCTGCAATGTCCAGCTTTTTCTGCCACAATTACCACAAAAATGCACGTTGCAGAGGGACTGTCCATCAAAACCGACTATAGAGTTGTTCTGTTTTTATTTATTTGGATGCTAGTGTGCCGCAGGATTTTTGTCAAGGATAAAGTGCGCCTTGGCTCAATAAAGGTTGAAAAACACTGAAATAAAGTACAGTGGAATTCTAAAGTCAATTTTCATTTAAAATAAAACTGCCTTTTGTTAGTTTTATTGTCACAGGCTCTAATCTTATTATTGAAGGTTCTACCTCTATGCATTTTTAATCTCTAGCTATTTAAAAAACAGTTCTTAACTAAACAAAAACTGTGACATATTTTCAGCTGTTTTGTGTCTGAATAAACAAATTGACCCTCATTCCACCGTTACAGTCACTGGACATCAATGTTTCCAAGAACATAGAAGCTGGAGGTGTAAAACAAGTACCAATCACTTTAAAAACTCCATATCTATTACTAATACTGACATGATCACATCCAAAGCCAGGAAAGCCCCAGACTCATTTAATGACTGAGTAGAAATCCCTGCTTACTTGCTTGGAAATGAAATCTACCATGAAATCCACCAGTTTAACGTAAAGAGAAAGAAAATAGAGGTTTCAAATCCTCTGTATTCCTTTGCAGCTATTAGCTTTCAATATTCACTGTATTTATTTTTTCACACCTATAGGGTGTGAATATATACACCTTTAACAGTGAAGAGAGTCTGAAAAATGTCTTTGTTAGAGTAAAAACAATAACACTCCCTTTTTTTTAATTTATGTCAAGAATTTACATAAATGAACATTTTGTCCACTTTTTTTTTTTTACTTTTAATGCACCCGTTACTTCAGTTTTATTTTGCATTATTTTCAATTTTGTGAACTGTATGAAATGACACATTTTCTTCTTTAGGTTTAGTTCAGAGCAGTTCCTCTAATCCCAATATTTCCCTTTTTTCCCCTCGCCTTATCATTGTTGGAAAGCTGCAGTCAGTCCTGTGTGGATCAGTTTAAAGTGCAAACAAAACTTCCAGGCATTATCCTTTTTTTCCCCACTTACTGCAGTGGTCCTTTGGGACAAATTATCAGCAAAGCGGAGCCCACTTGCAGCACTTTGTTAAGCCGGAGCCTTTTCACAGCTTATCAATGCGAAAAAAGCTCAAGGTTCAACTGCTCTATTACATTCATTCTATGCTGTAGTTCTGACCATTTCTGGAAATTACGTCTACTTTCTTCATTTGACACAAACCATATTGTAACTTTGGGTTGAAGTACAGTTTTTTACATTAAGAGGTAATTGTTATCACAAAAATGTTCATCGCAACCTTATGACAGAGTATCCTTGTAATTTAACTTTTAAAATCCCTACACTCTTTACTGTGAGTCCAGTTAACACAACTAATTAAGAAATAGATGTGTTTTTATAGTTGAGGTTGAAGTATTACTGCAGGATAACTTTAAATGAAGGAATATTTTTTAATCAATTCTAAAGTATAGAAAATATGTGAGTGATATATTTCAAAGACTTTATACACTGAATGTTAGTAATTTTGAACAAAAATGTTGCTTTCACCTATTTTTTTGCTCTAATTATTTGAATAATTTTAATAATTGTCTGTGTTATTGCTGTTTTATCCTGCTTGCTTCTGTCTGTCTTTCTAAAAGCTTTTGCCTTTTGCCAGGTCACATCTGAAAATAATCAGATACCTGTAATACGTCATATTTATGTGTGCTTCTATTTAAATTGGGCTAAATCTTTTAGATCTAAATCTAGATCAAGCAACTTTTGCTTGATCTACACTACTTTCTATTGCTTAAACTACAAATTATATTTTTTGTCTTTTGTGGTAAATGCTGCATTTTTTATCCGGCTTTCTTCTGTTACTTGATGTGAAAACTGACAAATGAGAAATGTCTTTTTCAAAGCTAAAATCTGGATTTCTTTTAAGGAAAACCCCAGTTTTAGACAAACCTCTGGTTTAAAAATGTATATTTTTTATTATGCTGGATTATTTTCAAATAAAAACAAAAATAAGCTCAAATGTGAAATATACCATTCATTGAACAAAAATAATACAGAAAAATGTGACAGATGCCATTATGTTTGTATCAGACAGTCAGCTTTACTCCTTAGAGTTGATTTCCTTGTTTTGCTGCCGCTTTTTAGCCCTAAACAATCATGTTATGGTCAGAAATTTTTGCTTGCTGCTAAATTTACCACAAATTTTAACCCCTTCTATCCTTTCAGACTGTATCAAAGAAACAAATAGATGCTTTCTGAAACGGCATCCATTCTTCCAGAAAAATCTATCTGTCCATCCGTCCGTTCGTCCGTCCATCTATCTTTCTTTCAAATTTTAATGCATGTCAGAGGTCAGAGGCTTGTTTTGTACAGCCTGAACTTAAATTTTTAGACATCGACTTGTTTTTTGATTTGATTTTGATTTGTTGCACAACCATTCCTCAGCACTCTGCTGTTTTAGGCTTCCCTCTTGTCCCCTCACCTTTTCCTCCTTTCTTACTCTGAGTCCATCCACCAATCCCTCCCCCATCCCTCACTAATCGAGTTTGAGGTCACCCCCCATTCTCGCTTCCTCTCCTTCATCCTCCCAACGTCCAGCTCCCTACATATTTGCTGACGGTGGAGTTGGTTGTTTTCCTGTTGGCTCGCCGCTGGAGCTTTCGCCCCGCCGGTTCCACTCTCCCTGATGCAGAGGAGACCGGCGGGTCAATCTGTCACCTTCAGACTGCTGCAGCGGCCTTCCACTCATCCGCTGATCCATCTCTTCATTCATCCATCTGCCCTCACTCTGGTTTTGAAGATCCTGTGTAAATACGTTTCAAAGGAGGTCAATGAAAAGACTCAAGTTAGATCATTAGAAAAAAAATGAATATTTTTATTGTAGTTTTAACTGATAGTTTAACTTTTTTGGGAGGTATTACTTCTTGATTTAGTCTTTTTTTGACTCTTAAAAGATGATAAATTATTTAAGGGAAACTCTGGATGCTTTATCAGGGGACATGAAGGCTTTTGTTCATGTTTGAATAAACCCTTCAGGAATTTGTGATAGCAAACTTAATGGTGAGAAACTGTTTTCTGAGAGATAAGCTTATCCAGACGTCGCAGTTCAGAACGGCTGTGTCACAATTTCTAGCACCTTGGTCCAAATAGAAAGAAATAAAGAAAAAAAATCTTGATGTCCATTTTTAAATTTCCACAATCAGTCTCAAACTTGTTTCATTGACAAATTTTAATTAGCTTTAAAAAAAAAAGTGCTTTTGTTTTTATAATTTTATTCATATCTAACGTATCTTAGTGCATTTTGTAAAATGAATTACTAAATGTACATTACACATTTTAAATTGAATCACAAAAAGATTTTAAAACAGTTTTTGCCCAACTGAAACAAATATTCTAAACAAAAAGTAAACGTGTTAAACTTGCAAATGTGCAATGGTGAATGTTTTCAAAACTGATAAAGTATTATTTATACCTTTGTTTAATCTAACCCTCTTATTAATTGTATATATTTTTTGTTGACTGATGCATGTTTTCTTGATTAAAAATGATAACAAACAAATTGATTAGTTATCATTTTTGGTGTTTTCAATGACTGAAGTATGCACTTTTTGCTTTTAAGTCATAATTTTTTCCCTGATAAATTGACCCTAAAGCATTCTTAAAATGTTTCTGTCCAGTATGTGTCTTAAAGCTATGCAATTTGTTTAGAGGTTCTTACTTTGGAAGCTAGCACAATTGATTTCTAATGTGAAAGGACAGGTTTTTTGAGTAATTTATTGTAAAACCTCCTAATTCCTGACAAAGAAAATACACTTTAGAGGTTAAATATGCATAAAATATCAAAATAACAATGAAACGAACACATTTTTCTTGCTTTTTTAGAGAATAAGTGGGGACTTGTCGAAGATCAGTGATTTCTGAGCATTACCGATAAAATAATGTCACTTGGATGCAGAATTCTGTTGGTAACAGTGCAGGGGTGATAAAGAAAAACGTATAGTTTCAGATGAAATCCTCTTGACTTTAATGATTTTGCAGCCATATAAGATATAAGGCAAAAATTGCACCTCATCCTGATCTTTGAGAAATGTGCTTCCTCCTCAAAGCAAGACCCTACAGCTTCTCCTTAAAACAAATGACGATCATTTCCCCTGACAGCCAAAGTAACAGCCCATCTGTCCAACATAAGATAACCAAGCAGATGTGTGATTTGTTTCCTGCTCTGATCATCGAACACCAAGCTAAAGCTCATTTTTTTTAGCCCTGTTTATTGCTGTTTGTGTTTACTGTTGGGGTCTTGTTGTCTTGCCAAACGGTTATGGATCTCAGCTTGAGTTGTGGGGAGACACATTTTAGCAGGTTTATTAGCTTTATTCCACTTGACATTTAAAGTGATTCGCTGCGTTTTATGCGTCTCCACAGCAGATTAGATTATTGTGTTTGATGACAGGCTGGGAGAGGAGGTTTCAAATCAGATTAATGTGATAAAACAAGTGTTCTGCATGGATGGATAAAGAGCTTTGATAAACTGTCATGTGCAAAAAATATAGAAAGAGAAATGTAATGACTGAAACAATGAACTGATACCAAATAAATAAAATACGCGATGTTGTAGTACAGGTGAAGTGTTGGAAAATGACTAAAACAAAGTAATCCAAACATGTGAAATAATTGTTGAAAAACACTTCCAAAACCACAGCAATCCTGCAGATTCTGCACAGATTTTTAATTTTACGATTTCAACTATAACTTCTAGCTGATTGAAGCTGAGGTCGTCTTAAAGCTCTTCAAATGGTTGCATCAGTACAGCCTTTTGTCAAAGCTGCTATTGAATTTAATCAAGGAACTTCAGTTGAATGTTGCAATGCTCATTTAAGCATCTTTAAAACTCACAACAGGAGAAAGTTGCATGAGATAACATAATCCCAAATTCATTACCACACATAACATGGCGACAATTATTTTGACTCAAATGTGGAAATGTGATCTTCCCAAAGCTGGTTTAGATTTTCATTATAATCTCTCTTAATAGAGCTCATGTTTATCTTCAAGCTCTTTAAAAATAGGTTTTAAAAATCCTCAAGATTCCAGTTTCTGCATAATAGAATGTCAAATGAGATTAAATAATGTCTCAAAATGGAAAATAAAACAGAACATTTAAACATGGAAACATGTGCAAAAATACTCATTCTACAATTCTTTGTTTAACTGTATATGTGAAAAAAGTTATGTCAAACAGAGGGGGAATTAAATACATTTGCTTTCTCCCGCTCCTCTACCTGCTATTGCAGTTCCATTAACGACCACTGGAGGCAACTTTTCACGAGGGAGTAATTACTCATCAACCCGTAAATTAATTAGTCAGATTTTACACCAAAAAAAGAGTATATTTACAGAGTGGTTTCAAAAGTCACTTTAATATATATTGGTTTTTTTTTTGTCATCACAAGAGTGGGATGTGTTTGTGTGTGCAGTGGAGCCTGCAAGGTTTTATTGGAGCTACAATTTCGTTTTTTAAAAACATGTTTATGACTGGAATGTGAAGGCACTTCCCAAAACACTCCCTTTACTTTGTCCTGTCGCATCGGGGATTTTCAGAACTTTGTTAATGTGGGCGGAGCAAACTCCAGTCAATGTGCACTTTTGATGTTTGAGAATGTAATGGGTAATGTCAGAGACAATCTGCCCATCTGAGCCTGTATTGTTACTGACAATTTTGTTTCATTTAGTGTTTATTAAATGACAACACTTGATTGCAATGCTACAAAGGAGTCTCTCCCAGGGCTCAAACTGCTAGAAAACATACACGGGCAAAGAGTTTGGGGTGTCTGTAGAATGATGCTTCAATCTCAGATGGCGGGGCCACCCTGTATCCACCTGGACTGAAGGTTTTCAGTTCCAGAGATTTGGAGCATGAATAGTACGTAAATGTAGACAGGATATATAGAAAGGCACCAAAACCAAAAAGTCAATAAAAAATTGACATGTGTAGTGTTACAGCGCCTTCAACAGCACTAATGTTAGAAGTAGACAAAATGTTGTTCAGCATGAACTAAAAAAAAAAAAAACAGGCCAAAGAGATGCACACTTTTCTATGTCAGTGGTGGAGATAAATATTACAAAATGTGCTGCACAGCAATTTTTTTCCTCTGCAGCTTCTTTGCTTTTCTTTCTATTATCTTTGCTGCTTTTCCCTCTTTGTGATGGTATCTGTTGTGTTTGGGCTCCCTGCAGGCTCCAGATACGTTTGCAGCAGCTGAGCGAGTGTTTGACCTCCGTTCAGGGGTGACATAACCATAGTTTATGAGCTGCCACAAACAAGTAGGAAGCAGGAAATACCTGCAAAAATCTCAATTCAAGACAGTTTCCAATTTAGCTTTAGGATAAGTAGTCCCAAACTGGGACTAGAACACAAAAACATGTTAAAGTAAGGGAAAAAATGTTCTAAAACTGAAAAGCTGCTCATTCTATTGACCTGGGAATATATTTTTTGGCACTTTTCTATGACACTAATGGGTTGTAACACAGAAAAATATCACACTGGTTCCACACAGCTATTGACACATTTACTGTATAACGTCAAAAAGGTTTGTTGGTATTGTAGTTCTCAGTTAATGGATGGCTTTTGTTCAGGATTAGGTTTATTTATTAGATTGGGACAATATACAATAATAGACATCTATTCAGACAGCCATGCATGAATAGATATACCGGATTGTAGCAATGATGCTATTTGAATCAAAACTACACAGGCACGTATACAAGCTAAAAGGAAACATAATGTAGAATTCCAAACATTACAGAGTTACATTATAAAAGAAAAGCATATAGAAAATACAATAGCTGATTATTAAAAAGCAGGACAGAAGACGACTCTAAAAGCATTTGACATGATGATAATAAGAGAATTAAGAGAAAAAGAAAATATATCAAGTCATAAAATCAAAACAAACACAGGATGATGTAAAGTACCGGGTTGAAAATCAGCGAATACAGGTGTACTTCCAGCCCCTGTTTAAAGCGGTTTTTGAAGGTCTCTACTGTTGGACATTCTCTAACAGACGGAGGGAAACTGTTCCAACATATACTGGTCTTCACAGAGAGAACATTTAGACCAAATGCTGTTTTTCTGTTGGCAACATCACAGTCAGTTGGTTTATTTGGTCTGTTTTAAGAATTTCGGAAAAGACAAGCAAAAAGGTATATCCTAAAAAAGGTTATTGAGTGCAATTTTATTTTCTAAGAGTCTCCTTCTAAGTTGTACATTTTTTCTAAAATGATCTGCTTTAAATTTTTCTCTGTTTCTTGCTGTGTCCTCTGTCAATATTTGCCACTTGTGTTTCAAAATCATTTGTCACATAAGGTGCTAAAGAAGTTGGTGGTTTGTCTGTCTCCTTTCAACTGTGCCTCTAAGATAGATTCATCTGTGATTTCATCAGTTTTCTAGCAATGAGCCTTTCCTTTCTATTGTTAAAATGGCTGCAGGAAAAAAAAAAACTTTGCAACAAAAATGAGTTTTTCATCATTCTTCTACTTTGTGTTGCATCCATTGTGCTCCATATTTTTCTTTCCTCACCTTTGCCAACTCAAAGAGTTTTTTTCTCCTCTTTTAAGCTGGTCCTGAATGTATTTCTTTTTTGTGCACATTTCATAAATCAGAATGAACATTGACTATGCAGACGAGTCAGAAAATATCCGAATCACAACTCTTAGAGTCAGGTGATCTGACAGCTGATAGTGGCGGGCTGTATTTTTCTGGCATGATCAGGGCACACCTGTCATCAGAAGCGGGGTTCTCTGTGAAGCAGTACAAAGATGTTCTGACTTATAACAGTTACAACATTATGAAATCCTTCTGTAATGTCAGGGGGGCACTCACTCGAATGACAAAAAGCATGTGAGGTCATAGAGGGGTTTGCGATCAAAATCAGAGGAATACCATGCTGTATCAAGATAAAGTTTTACAAAGAAAAACATTTGGAGTTTCTACAATAATACTGATAATAGCAATAATATGTTGGCCCTTGTTTACTTTTATGAATAGATGCATGAGGTCATTAGCAATAAATCTGACCTGTACTTGCACCAGTACATTGTATGAGTCGGGTTGAGAACTGGAGTGATCTCAGGGACTCTGTCCCTGGTAGGGTTTCTCATGTTGTCCAGACTATATATGTTCAAATCCCTCTTGCAGACATGATAAAAACAAGGTTAGCTATGTGACATGGTCCTGGCTCACAAGTTAGCACCTGTTAGCTGGGCCTCTTCTGACTGAAATGGGCTCAGCCCAAAAAGATTGCATAGAATAAAGTATTCATAGGCCCACCACATGCAGGAAGGACCACAAGTGACTAGTGCTTAGATCAGGGGTCGGGAACCTTTTTGGCCGAGAGAGCCATAAACGCCACATATTTTTAAATGTAATTTCGAAAGAGCCATACAATAATGTAGCGTCCCTGTCCCACACTGAGGCACGGAGACTTAACCTCTTTTAAGGTTCTTTATTCTGGTTACTGCAGACCGCAACAAACGCCGTAAAATTAATACAGTAACTCCTCAATCTCTCCCGCTGAGACGAGAGCTCTTCTCCCAACTTTATATTCTCTGCTCCCGCTCCAGCCCTCCCATTTCCCTTATTCGGCCCATAGCTGAACCCCATTGGTCCAAACTACCTAACAACAGGCTGAGCGACAGAACTGAGAGCCAATCAGATCTCTGCTTGATGCGTTTGCTGAACTCCAGAACTTTTAACGCGTCCCAACAGCGGACCCAACTCAGTCCGCGACAACATGTTTAAAACTAAATATACAAGTGAATATGAGCATTTGATGTAATTTCAACATTTTTAAAGTACAATAAGTCTGTGGATTCTTTTTAATAACATGGTTATGCTGTTGCAAATAAATGATGAGTATTTCTCGTGTTGGTTTTGCTGATGGTCTAGTCTGGTTGATACGTGGTGAGTTTCTGCTTCATGCAGTCGTTGAGACTTTAAACGTGATCGTAGGTCTGAATGTTATTTAGATGTGAGGAAGACTCACATGCAGACGTGGAGACAAACACACACTCACACACTGCAGTGAGTGACGTACAGCGTGTTTTACGTTTTTACAATCCCTGTGCGATTCACCTGCTGCCTGTGAGGAAGAAAGCAGAGGGTGAGGGGCACCCCCACCCTCTGCTTTCTTCCTCACATCCCGTCCCCTCATCTGCGCGCTCTTTCCAGTGATGAAAGTCAGGCCAGGAAAAATTCCCTGAACTTTTCTTTGAGCGATATGGCGGCGCGGAGCGAAATTTTGGCAGCTAGTTATTCACTTCTTAATCAAGAAACTAAGACTAATTGGAGCATCATGATTTGTCATTCAAACCCCTAGTTTGACTAACCATAACTATCTTTCTATAACATAATACATAAATTCCTTAACACCAATACTTAGTAATCTGGGAAATATCAAAACATACAAAAAAATTAAACATTGTTAACATTCTTTTTTAAGGCAGTGTGGGTCCAAACCACCAAATACTTATAATTATAATTAATGTCAATAATATGTTTTTGAGCAAAACTGAACTAAATAATTGGTAATTAGGAATAAATACAAATAAATTAGATAAAGAAATGTATTCAGATGTTTCAGTTCTGATCAATGTGGTCTGTTATTCTGCAGTCAGATCAAGAAAATCTACAAGGGGGGTTTCAAACAATGTATAAGCATGTTTCATACCATGGTCCGGTGGAATACCCGATTCTGATTGGCTGCTGGGTGTGCATTAAAACCTGATTCCGGTCACCTAGTTTAACTTATTGTAACACTGCGCTGGCTTCTTTTAAACCTTTTGCTTCACCATTTGGACAAAAACAAGCAGTAAGAGGTGAACTTTCTCTCTGAACTGATGCTTTATTCAACCCATCGGGACGATCAGCATATATATATATATCGCTGAATCTTGACTGCAGCGGTGATGCTGCGCGACGGACTATGTGTTACGTGATGCGTCGCGATATAGTCCGCTTTTTGTGAGAAAAGCAATACAAATCGGGAAAAAAAATTAAGGACTAAAAACTGGTTGATATGTATTGCTTTTGTAAGTGACCGTGGTATAAGCGGGTTAATGGCTTCAGTGTGCGTTATTACTTTAACGCACTTCGCGGAGGCAACCGTCCGACGTGAAAAAAGTAATAATAACGCACACTTCGTCAGCCATTACCCTAATCTCTGCATAATTTCCACCGTAACTAATTGTATTAGAACGGAGAGTGAAATTCTGAACAACAATTGTACTCACCTCCAACATATTTGTCTTGTGAACGTACGTTGAAAAGAAATCGCCATATTTGTCTTTTTCCTCCAGCCAAGACCACTCAAATTTGTCTTTATCTTCTTCTCACAACTGAGGTCGTGACCACGCTCAATAATGACGATGCCCACCATTATTTTAACACAAATTTAATCGCACACTCTTGAGATTTGTTTGTGAAAGTTTAGCGTGGGTCCGCTGACCACGTGGTACAGACGGAGCCAATTAGAGCCGTCGACGCATCCAAAAGCAACTAAAACGTCCCGTCATTGGTCAATTCGGCCGGGAAGACAAGACAGCTGGGCCCATAGAGAAAGCGATCCACGGAGAAATATAGAAAATAAGCGAAAATTCGCCAATTTCAGATATTTTTTCATACGGAAAGCGATCAGGTCTTTATTTCCCGGAAAATACGATTGGTTTGCTCAAAAACCCGGATTTCCGGGAATTCCCGGAAGACTTTCATCACTGCTTTCTCAGAGACGGGAGCGCGCAGGTTTAGGCACGGCAATTAATAGGTTTCCTGCTGGAATAAACTCTGTGAAATAGTAGATAATAGTAAACTGAGTGCTGGCGCAGATTTTTCTCTCTCTCTCTCTCCAAGCACCGCTACTACTGCGCGCCTCTGGCATCGCATCGCGCACGAGAAGGACTGATCTAATGGAAAAAAAAATGGTATAAATAAAGATTTGTCTGCGAGCCATACGTGACCATCAAAAGAGCCATATGTGGCTCGCGAGCCATAGGTTCCCGACCCCTGGCTTAGATGGTCCAATCCTCGTAAGTCGGCTCTAACATTGAACGTTACTGTATTGGGTGTGAAAGAACTTAAGCTTTTGCAGGGGGCTGAGTGGTACTGGCTAGACAAAGGTGCGCTTGTCTCCATGCACAGTTTGATCTACGGAGAAGGACTATTCTCTGGGTAGGTGGAAAGTCCCTGTAATATTCTGACCACTAGGTGTCACTGTGACTTACAAAGGTACCTACCTGATCTGTTGCGAAGTCTCGCGGGATTTGCAAAAGAGGTGTGAGATTCAAGATGGTGGAAGTAAAGCAGTGAATGAGACAGTTTCCTGGCCTGTTTTGTGGTTTATTCAATTTAAATTCAAGTTCTTAAAGAAAGAACATTCCAGTCCCTACCTCAAAAAGAGGAATTGAAGTATGTTGACATCTTGTTTGCAAGTGAGGAAAGGATGGAAGGTGAGACTGACAGGTGGAAAGGTAGACTCTTAAAGCATATTATGGGATATTTGTGTTGGGGGGTATTGTTGGGTAAATTTTTGGAGCCATACTAATTTGGGGGGTTATAGTGGTGTCATTTTAACACAATTTATGTTTTTTTTTTCTCTTTTTCTTTAGTTAAATTACCACAGAAAGACGATCCCTTTTTTAACCACACAGTTAGGTTGAAAACAATCCAACTTTGGTTACTTTTAGCTTTGGAGTTTTTAGTGTGTTTGCAGTAATGTAAGGAGGTAAGGAGGGTCTAAGGCAGGGGTCGGGAACCTTTTTGGCCGAGAGAGCCATAAACGCCACATATTTTTAAATGTAATTTCGAAAGAGCCATACAATAATGTAGCGTCCCTGTCCCACACTGAGGCACGGAGACTTAACCTCTTTTAAGGTTCTTTATTCTGGTTACTGCAGACCGCAACAAACGCCGTAAAATTAATTCAGCAACTCCTGAATCTCTCCCGCTGAGACCAGAGCGCTTCTCCCACTTTATATTCCCTGCTCCCGCTCCAGTCCTCCCATTTCCCTTATTTGGCCCATAGCTGAACCCCATTGGTCCAAACTACCTAACAACAGGCTGAGTGACAGAACTGAGAGCCAATCAGATCTCTGCTTGATGCGTTCAATGAACTCCAGAACTTTTAACGCGACCCAACAGCGGACCCAACTCAGTCCGCGACAACATGTTTAAAACTAAATATACAAGTGAATGTGAGCATTTGATGTAATTTCAACACTTTTAAAGTACAATAAGTCTGTGGATTCTTTTTAATAACATGGTTATGCTGTTGCTAATAAATGATGAGTATTTCTCGTGGTGGTTTTGCTGATGGTCTAGTCTGGTTGATACGTGGTGAGTTTCTGCTTCATGCAGGCGTTGAGACTTTAAACCTGATCGTAGGTCTGAATGTTCTGGAGATGTGACAAAGACTCACATGCAGACGTGGAGCCAAACACACACTGCAGTGAGTGACGGGCAGCGTGTTTTACGTTATTACAATCCCTGTGCGATTCACCTGCTGCCTGTGAGGAAGAAAGCAGAGGGTGGGGGGCACCCCCACCCTCTGCTTTCTTCCTCACATCCCGTCCCCTCATCTGCGCGCTCTTTCTCAGAGACGGGGGCGCGCAGGTTTAGGCACGGCAATTAATAGGTTTCCTACTGGAATAAACTCTGTGAAATAGTAGATAATAGTAAACTGAGTGCTGGCGCAGATTTTTCTCTCCAAGCACCGCTACTACTGCGCACCTCTGGCATCGCATCGCGCACGAGAAGGACTGGTCTAATGAAAAAAAAAAAAGTTTATAAATAAAGATTTGTCTGCGAGCCATACGTGACCATCAAAAGAGCCATATGTGGCTCGCGAGCCATAGGTTCCCGACCCCTGGTCTAAGGGCAGGGACGCCCGGTTTAGTTTAGCCATTACCTACTGAATTCAATGACTTTATGTCCTTTATGATTCATGTTTATTACACAACTACTGGTTTAAAGCTCACTGAGATGACTATTTTTGTAATATTGGGCTATATGTAAAATTGAAGTGAATTGAATTGACTTAATGCAGTCATTGTATCAATGTAGATTGTGATAAAGAACCAAAAGACTGAGCCAAAAGCAAAGGGCAGTCTGATCGGTCTATTTTCCTACCCTACCTTGATATATGGTGATGAGCTTTGGTTCATTCCCTGAAAGAAAAGATCCTGGATTGAAGCAGATAAAACACATTTCTACCTCATGGTGGCTTACTGCTTCCTCAAATAAAGAGTGAGATCCAGAGAAGCCATTTGAGAATGCTCAGGGATCTTTCTTGGATGCCTTCTGGAAAACCTCCTGGGGAGGCATTTTGGTAGGTTCCAACTTGAAGAAGGACTCGGTGGAGGGACCATGTCTTTCAGCTGTCCTGAAAGGGCCTGGTCAGAACAAATAGGTAATAAAGAATACATGAAATGGATGGTAGTCCATGTTGAATGTTTGTTTTTCTGTTTTGACACAATTTTTACAGGTTTTGTTTATTGATAATGGGAAAATGCATTTAAATATTTTAATAAAAAAAGTTTATCGCTTGACAAAATGAGAAAATTCAGAAATTTAACCAAATATTTAGGCATTAGGGCATTCATTAAATATATCTAAAATAGGCATTTCCAAAAAGTTGCTTACAGACTCTGTGACATTTAATAAAAAAATGGTGTTGGTTGGCTCACTTTGGTCTTGGCCATAACCTCTCTTCTCCTGCTGCAGTGCACCATTGTGTGCATTTTTAAGTCCTATCAAAGAAGTCAACCCTCCCCACTGTTTTCAGAAGGAGAACTGTGTCATGTCTCAGCAGCTAAATGAGTGGATTTCCATGTCATTATAACAGTTTGAGTCAGCAACACTCTGTGCCTCGTGATGCTCTTGCTGAAAAATAAAATCTCCTTATCCCCTGCAGGAAACAAAGCTAATATCCTATATTTAGGTGAGCATTAGAGGCCATTACCCTCCAGACAAGGTGCTTTACTTTGAGAGTTCTTTCGTTGGGTGAGACACTGCAGGTTACATTTTTCACGTACCTTAAAGATCATTGAGAAGATGTCTCTGTTGGAGGAAACTATTGGAAGAGTATTAAGCTTAGAAGTGGCTATGGTATTAAAAGTTACACCATACATTGGACTGAACTCCCAAACGTTTTGTCCTAGCTGCATATTTCTTAAAAAACAATGTGACTACATTCTTTTAAATGTGAAGTAATAATTGGTGAGTTCAAAAGAGTAGAAAAATTGATTTCCATTCCGTGGCTGCTGACTGCTACAGCAATTATGCTTTCTGATGACAGTTTGATAGCTCAAGCTGACTCATACAATGAGAACCAGAAACTATGACATGGGGTCATTCATAAAACAGTGACAAGAAAAAAGAAATTCTGTTAAAAATGCATTATTTAGGGTTTTTGTGTCGTTTTTGTGCCCGTTTCTTCAATGATGAAGGCCGTATGTACAGAAAATTAAGATCAAATCTGCGTTTTTGCATACTTATTTGTTTAAAGTGCGGTAACGTGGAAAATATGCTGGCTGGGCCACAAGCTCCCTGCTTTGCTCCATTCCGATACATCCACTTGTTGACGACTAGAACCATGTACGTCTTTGCGTTTGTCGTCTCAGCTGTATCTGGCTTGAAACTGTACAGCCGGATAGCTCCAATATTGCTTGCCATTTTTGTTGAACCGGTGATAGGTTGGAGGTGTGAGGGAATATAAGGTATTGGGAAAGCAGTGTAAACAGAGAGCTCTCAGTCTCGAGCAGTTCCTCCGAGCTAATGGTTCCACCCACAATTTAGAGGCAAATTCCTATTGAACTGCTGCCGCTCTGCAGAAACTACAACCTAGAAAACGATTCTGGCATACTCATAATTAAAAGGGAAGTGGGAATGTTTTAGAATGGCTCAAGAGATGATCGGAGTGGGGCTTTAAAACTAGAAATGTACATGTTTTTGTTTCATAAATATGGCACAAACAGTGAGAAATGTTGTGTTTGATGTTTAACCTTTTGAGTTTAATCTTTTTTAGCTTTTGAATGGTGTCAATTTTGCAAGGAACAACGCCTTTTTTTTTCTTAGCAGAGCTGAGTATGTTTGTTTCCACCCATCTCCTCTTGAGCATCAGACAGCTTCTTCTGCCATTGGTGGATTAAAGCCTGGAGAAACCAAACTTTTGGCCAATTTATCAACTAGTTCATGTAACAAACAGAGGCCTTAGTTGTGTGTGGAATAGTAGAAAATATCAACAACAGCCTCCTTCTCATGCTGGTAACCAGCCAGATTACACACTGGTATGTGACAACCTCCCATTCAACAGGTTTTGTTGGTCTACTCAGACAGCACAGATATGCTGATACCACAAGTCATCAATGACGATGAGATGAGGAATTCTGCTGGACGATCCACTTCCACATTTTGGATGTGATCACTGAAGCTCCATGCTCTGTTGAGGTGATTGTGGTAATCTAGGAAGACAGCATTTGGTCCCACTTGCTGCTGAATCATATCTTGATATTTCTCTGTGCTGAAAATGTTGCCAAAGATGACAAACCATGATACTGCCTCCACCAAAAGATGTTCCTCTGTCCGTGCAGCAGTCGGCAAAGTCTCCTTCACATTGTCTCCACACTTTACGCCAACCCTTATCTGGACTCATCACTGAGCGTAGCGTTTGTCCAGGTTCCAGGGCACGTGTTGCTGATGCCAGCACAAACGGGTTCGATGATGAAGGGCGGTAATGACAGGCCTTTTGGCAACTCTCCCAACTCTACCATACATAGGTTTGTCAGCCATATTGTCCTGGAAATCTGCAACCTACAACAACCTACAATACCCGAGTGCTGACGGGATGACGGGACGGTTTTCTTGAAGTACCGCCTCTCTCTCTGACATCCCCTGGTTGCATAACAGTAATGTCATTGATAGATTTTCCTAAAACAATTAAAATCATTAATTTGCTAAAAAGAAATTTGCTTGGCTTTTACCTGTTTTCATCGTTCACTTTCTCCCCCCGTGTGGAGCTGATGAGGTGGGTTCTTAATGCCTCCTGCTCTGCTGAACTTGATGATCTGAACGGCAAAAGCGAGCCAGCTGAACGCCTCCAATGTGAAATGAGATGCGGCTGAAAACAGCTAATGGAGTTGGGGTTGTGATTAGCTGCTGCACTGAACTGTAGAGGCTGTTTGTATCAGCAGGGTCCTGTTGACTCTGTTTGTCTGCTGACCTGCATTTCCTCCAGGACAAACCCTAATTAAATGTTATCAATTTTTTTTCCCCCTGTAGCAATTTTTATACTCCCTATTTCAACTCACAATTAGTTTTGGAATTTCCCGTCACTGATATAAGCCTCATTTTTCTTTTCGCATTTTTTACTTCTGACCTGTCATTCTTTACACCTCTTTTTCAATCTCCTCCCTCCTTCTTCGTTTTGACCTCCATCTTAAATTATTTTATACTTTCCACTGCTCCTCTTTGTTCTTGAACGTCTTTGGCACACGGCACACAGAAACAAACTCATTTAAAAAGGCTTTAAATACCTTTTAACTGTTGACCCCTTAAAAATGAAAAATGAGTTTTCATTGAAGACAAAACAAAATAAAGGCTTGAGGTGCTAAAAAGTAATGTGAAAAGTTACAAAACAAACACCTTTGTAATACGCTATTTGTTAATCGGTTAATATACGGAAAACAAAATAGGTGAAAAATTTGCTCTAAATGAAAAAACTTCATTTATTTAAATGTAAAAATCAATAATTTCTCAATTTTTTTATTTACATTTTTTGAGCGTATTTTTTCTCTGACTTCATTCTCTGCAAAAGATCTGACTTTGTTATAGTGAAACAAGCCATGAACAAGGCTGAATACTTAAAAACTGATATCTTTTTGTATTTGAAAAAAAACAAGTGTCGCTCATATTCCGCTTTTGCAAAACTTGCCGATAATAATAAGCCATTAAATGATGTCTTTGAAGGTCATCCTTTTCTGATTATAGGATGTGTGAAGTGCTAAAATCTTTACTAGATAGCTATCTTTACTCCAGAGGCAAGGCAAGTTTATTTGTACAGCACAATTTGTGCACAAAGAAATTTAAAGTGCTTCACAAAACAGAAAAATATTTTAAAATCAATACATAACAGTGCAAAGATTAAAAACATACATAATCATTATAAAATTTACGAGAAAAGCAAATGAAAAGAGGTGTCAATAAGGATCCTTCAACTATCCACATGGCTAAACTGGAATGTTTTAGTCTAGATTTGAACCTTAACACATGCAGACTTGTCTCACAACCTCAAGGAGACTGTTCCAGCTTTTAGCTGTATAACACTGAAACGCTGATTCCCCTTGTTCAGTCCTGACTCTGGGCACCCGCAGGAGGCCGGTCCCTAAGGTCCTCAGAGTCCGAGATAGTTCATACGGCGCTAACATGTCAGAGATGTACTTTGGTGCAAGGCCATGGAGAGACTCGTAAACAAGCAGAGCTGCTTTAAAGTCTATTCTTTGAGCCACAGGAAGCCAGTTCAGAGACCTGAGCACAGGACTGATGCGATGGTGCTTCCTGTTTCTAGTCAGGACTCGAGCAGCAGTGTTCTGGATGCACTGAAGCTGTGTTTCAGCTCGTTTACTCCAGATCCAATGTCACAGTTGGTGCAATTAACCAGTATTGAGTGATTGTAGTTAAAAGCAGCAGAACCTTTTCACATTTTTGGAGCTGTAACAAGATCAGATCCTAGATCCCAAATGACTTTAATGTGATTTATGTGGGCAACTTACCTCAGGCCTGCTTTGAAACATACCTCTGTTTAATATTTTTGGAGAGGTAAAAAGAAAAATCCACAACACGGAGATAGCTGTGCAAGTATCTTCCAACACAATTATTCATGATATTTATGACACGCAGAGATTATCCTTTACTTTAAGACTTGCAACAAACAAATTTGCCAAATACTGGGAAAGCCGGACTTGTGACATAAAGATGTAATGCCTTGTTGTATGTACTTGTTTACATTTTTATTTGTTCATTACCCAGTTCATTAACCAGGGATATGGGGGTATATGGATGTATATATGGAAGCAAATAATGTGTCAATGTTAATTGTGGATGATCTAAATATTTTTGGGTTGTGGTCTGCGTATTTTGTTATCATTATAACTGCAGAAACCACAATATCAATTCTAGTAAAAATAAAAAAAAAACAGGTATTTGCAAGAGGTAAATTGAGGTCTTAGCTTTGACTCTCAGTGTATTTCTTTGCACGTTAAAAATGTATAATTCATTGCTACATCCAGCTACTGTATATGTGGTGCAAACCTCCACGAATGCATAAAAAACTTATCTTCAGTTGTTTGTCTATGTTTAAAGTTTTAGACTTTTTATAGCATCTAACTTCCATATTCATATCCTTTTTATATTCAGGAGTGATTTTCACACGACTATTTTTTTTTTCATTTTTTGTTTGTTGTTTCTTATTGTTATTAATCTTCTTAATTGTTACTTACTCTTGCTGTCTGACAGTCTTTCTTGGCAGTATATCAACCCCATCCTGATGCGATGCATCAAATATGTAGTAAGTGATCCCTGTGTGTCCTATAGGTGGCGGTACAGGCAGCCAGCAGACCATTCTCCATGAGGAGCAGTGGAAGATGCCGGCTCTGCCAGCACTGTTGCTGTCGATTAATATTGTGGTCTTCCTGCTGACTATGGCACCTCTCTCCTTCAGCCAAGTCAACACCCTCTCTGTGGTCCGGATGGGTAAGTGTTTTCAATGGCTTAAAGCTAAAATATATTATCCTTTACTATATGGGTTCTTCAAAGCAAAACTTTTTTCATTGATTAAAAAATTGAGAGTTTCTTTGAAGGTGTTCTCCTAAGTCTTTCAGACAAACTTACCCTTTGTGTTCTACTCAGCATTCTTTAAAAAAAGTTTTTTGCGCGATTTAACGAAATAGTTTATTATTAACTGACTCAATTCTAACTGCCTGAAAATCTGAAAAATAGTATAAAATCTTTTCCTGTTTTGGGCAAAACAGCTTAGCATGCTTTGGTTCCTTGATACTTGGGCTCGTGCTTTTAATATGAATGTTAATTTGATTACACGCACACACACACACACACACATGTCATTTTTGGTTTATCTGATGGTTTTCAAAAACATATGTTGATTTCGTTTATAAGTGAAATCCTAAAAGTGTGTAAAAGTTTTAAGTGCTTTCTTAACTGTGTGTTAATGAGGTAGATGGTTGAGTGTAGTTGTTTTCATGGTGCTCTGCGATGGACTGGCAACCCTTCCAGTCCATCCCATCCTAGCTGGGATAGACTTTGGCAACTCCTGTGACCCTTGACCCTGCATGGGGCAAAAAGGGAATAAAGGATGGATGAAAGAATGAATGATTGGACTGATGAAAGTTTTCATACTGTATTAAAAAAAGACAGCAGCAAAATACACAGCATCAAAATGCAATGTGCATCCATTCATGGCGCTTTAACAGTATAAGTACATAGAAATTACATTGTAGAATAAAAGAGTTAAAATAGGTGTTAACAACTATTTACATTGAAGATTTAAAATTGAACAGATAGAGTACAGTGTAAGTAGTGATTCAGTTCATGTGTGGGTGTGAGGATACCGTCCACTGTTGATGTGTTTGACGTTTGTGTGTTCAGTCCATGAGTGATAGACATTGATATGTACGTTATGCATACATTCAGATGAGTAAGCTGCAGAGCAAAGTAAAACAGGAAGTAAATTCTTATTTCTGCTTTTTACGCGGGGAAAGCAGGTTCAAAATCCTCACAGAGCAAAGCAGCCCACGGCTGTCTTTGTAACGGTAGCAATGCTGGACAGTTTTACTTAGGTCCAGTCCTGACTTTTTGGAAAAATGTAACAAACCTGACACATGTGTTGCAATGCCATAATCAAAGAAAATATTTGAGTTCTATTTTATTTACTCTAGACCAAATACTTATTTTCAGTGTTAAAGTAGGTCACTTCTTCAGTAACAATGCGGTACCTGAGGCTTTAACATTTGCTTTGACTGATTTTATAAGCATGACTACAAATCTTCTTTTATTGCTGTTTAATTGTTTAGCAAAATCGTGTAGTGAATAAATAGTCAAATTTTGCTTGGCATAAAAGAAGATAATCAAAGGTGTGCAGCTTTTCAATTCAATTCAATTCAAAGAGTTTATTATCATATGCACAGTAAAGAAACGGGTTTCCCTGTACAATGAAATTCTTTCTTTGCTGCCTGCTCCGAATGCCAAAAGGAAAATTCACACACAACATACACACAAAACACAAGATGTCGGGTGGCAATACTAAAGTGCAAGTGACAGTAACAGTAGCGGACAGTGAGGATGTGCAAAGGTGCAGTTTGTTGTTTCAGACTCCTGTCAGCTGTTAAGGAGTCTGATGGCAGAGGGGAAGAAAGAGTTTTTGAGTCTGGTGGTCCTACACTTCACACTCCTGTACCTCCGTCCTGAGGGGAGGAGAGTGAACAGTCCTCGTTGCGGGTGGGTGGGGTCCTTGACAATGGAGGCAGCTCTCCTGCAGACCCTGTGTTTGTATATGCTCTGCAACGAGGGAAGAGGAGTCCTGGTGATCTTGGACGCAGTCTTCACTACTCTCTGCAGGCGTTTGCGGTCCATGGCGGTAGAGCTGCCGTACCACACTGTGATGCAGCTGGTCAGAACGGACTCAACCATGCAGCTGTAGAAGTTACTGAGGATCTTTGGGGACATGCCGAACCTCCTCAGCCTCCTCAGAAAGTACAGCCGCTGATGAGCTTTCTTCACCAGCTGAGATGTGTTTAGTGTCCAGGTGAGGTCCTGGCTGAGGTGGACCCCCAGATATTTGAAGCTGCTCACCCTCTCCACTTCCAGACCCCGGATAAGAAGCGGCTGATGAGGGTTCCTTCTCTCCTTCCTCATGTCCACTATCATCTCCTTTGTCTTGTCTGTGTTGAGGGTGAGGTTGTTGTCCTCACACCATGTCACCAGACTGGCCACTTCCCTCCTGTAGGCTGCTTCGTCCCCGCCAGTGATGCGTCCTATCACAGCGGTGTCATCAGCGAACTTCAGGATGATGTTGTCCTTATGAGAGGCCGCACAGTCGTGGGTGAACAGGGTGTAGAGGATGGGGCTGAGAACACAGCCCTGTGGTGTGCCAATGTTAGTGATGATGCTGGCTGAGGTCCTGTTCCCTATTCTGACAGACTGAGGCCTGCCAGTCAAAAAGTCCAGGAGCCAGTCACAGATGATGGGGTGTATTCCAAGGGAGAACAGTTTGTGGGCGAGTTTGTGGGGAACAACCGTGTTGAATGCAGAACTGTAGTCAATAAAGAGCATCCTGATGTAGGAGTCTTTATTCTCCAGGTGTGAGAGGGAGGTGTGCAGTGCTGCAGCAATGGCGTCAGAGGTGGACCTGTTGGGCCGGTATGCGTACTGCAGGGGGTCTAGTGTGTCTGGATGCTGCTCTGAATGTGGGTCAGCATCACTCTCTCAAAGCACTTCATGATGATTGGAGTGAGTGCTACTGGTCTGTAGTCATTCAGGCAGGTGGGAGGGCTCTTCTTGGGGAGGGGGACAATGGTTGTGGTCTTGAAGCATGAGGGGACGACTCTCTGGCTGACGGAGAGGTTGAATATGGAGGTGAGAACGTCTGTCAGCTCGTTAGCACATGCTCTGAGGGCTCGTCCAGGAATGTTGTCCGGACCGGTCGCCTTGCGGGTGTTGATCCTCCTCAGAGCTTTGTTCACCTGGGCTGTTGAGACGACTGGTGGGGGTGAGGGGGGTGTAATGGTCCAAGAGTATAACGGGCCCTCCGTGTGGGGGGTAGACGTCTCAAAGCGGGTGTAGAAGGCATTGAGTTCGTCGGGCAGGCTGTCTGCAGCACTGATGGTGATGGTGCTGCTTCTGTAGTCTGTGATGTGCTGTAGGCCTCTCCACATGCGGCCAGAGTCAGCAGTAGAATAGAAGCCATCCAGCTTCTCTCTGTACTGCCTCTTTGCTGCTGTGATGGCCTTCCTCAGGCCGTACTTCGCAGCTTTGTACTCGGACTCATTACCAGATGTAAATGCAGTGGAGCGAGCACGCAGCATGCGACGTACATGGCCGTTTATCCAGGGCTTCTGGTTAGGAAACTTCCTGACTTGGATGATGGGCACAATGTTCTCCACACAAGTGCTAATGTATCCCGTCACGTAGTCAGCATAATCCTGTATGCTGACTGAAGAGTCCTCCAGAGTGGCTGCAGCTTTAAACACATCCCAGTCTGTTGTCATGAAGCAGTCCTGCAATTTGCTCTCAGTCTCAGGGGTCCAAAGCTGAACCTGTTTGGTGACTGGATTAGATTGTTTGAGTCTTTGTCTGTAGGCTGGGTACAGAAACAAAGAGATGTGGTCAGACTGTCCAAAGTGGGGGCGGGGGGCGGCCCTGTATGCACCCTTTATGTTGGTGTAAACGTGATCCAAGATGTTCTTGTCACGAGTGGGAATGTCAACATGCTGGTAATATCTGGGAAATATGGTCCGGAGATTGCACTGATTGAAGTCGCCCGCAGCAATAAAAACAGCATCAGGGTGAGCCGTCTCTAGAGCGCTGATGACGTCAAAGAGCTTGCCGAGAGCCGCTGCAGAGTTGGCTCGCGGGGGAATGTAAACAGCAGCTAAAAACACGGCTGTAAACTCCCTTGGCAGGTAGTAGGGACGGCACTTTAGCAACAAAAACTCCACATCAGGCGAACAGTGCTGGTGGACAGTCTGTACGTCCCCACACCACGCGTTGTTGATAAACACACACACGCCGCCCCCCTTCGTTTTACCGGAGGCTGCTGTCCGGTCTCCCCGATGAATGGAGTGCGTCTGTAGCTGCAGAGCGGAATCTGGGACATTTTCTGAGAGCCACGTTTCGGTGAAAATCAGAGCGCAGCACTCTCTTATTTCCCGCTGTGTCGTCGTTCTGGCTCTTAGTTCGTCCAGTTTGTTGTCCAGAGACCGCACGTTAGCTAGCAGGAGGCTGGGTAGCGGTGGTCGAGTTGCACGGGCTTTTAGCCGAGCGTGGAGCCCCCCCCTCTTCCCTCTCTTGCGGCGCCGTCTCTGAAGCACTCTCCTCGGGTCAGCTGGTTCACAGGAGGCCGACGCTCCGGGGGCATCCCGATGGCTGTGGCGGCGGTGATCATTAGAGCGCACAATAAAGTGCAGGTCCGGAGGTATAGATCCGTTAAATCCAAAATGATGCAGGTCTGCAATGTTAAGCAGTGTCTGCCTGTTGTATGCCAGTCCTGCATGGCATCTGTGCAGTGCAGTAAACACAATAAATACGCAAAAAATAAGAAAAAGCCGGCATTCTGGAGCAGCGCGAGCAAACACGTCCGCCTCGGGGGGCGCCATGTGGGCTGTTTACTTGAGGATCAGTGCTTTTGATGGTGGCGGTTCAGTCCTGTTTGGCCCTCCCGCAGTCACAGAGTAGCCTGGTCTTCACTGTTAGCTGCACAGATCTGACTTATATATATATATATATATATATATATATATAGTATTCTAACAGATGGATGATGGAAACGTCAGGAAGAAGGAACATGAGAAACTGGAGAAATAAAATCAAACTGGAGAAAGCCTGGAAAGTGAAGGTGACAATGGTGCCTGTGGTAATTGGAGCACTCGGGGCAGTAACCCCCAAGCTGGAGGAGTGGCTGCAACAGATACCTGGAAAGATCTCAGACCTCTCAATCCAGAAAAGCGCAGTGCTAGGAACAGCTAAGATGCTGCGCAGGACCCTCAAGCTCCCAGGCCTCTGGTAGAGGACCCGAGCTTGGAGGAGAAACCACCCGCGGAGGGTGAGAGGGGCATTTTTTTATCTACATATCTATATATGTATATCTATATATGTATATATATATATATATATATATATATATATATATATATATATATATATATATATAGAAGGAATTATTTGTTGTCTCATTTCTATTGGTTAGTTTTATTGCATAGTGTGTGCTTTATTTGAACTCTGAGCTTCCTGACCTCACGTTCTTGAGAGTGGCGTATTACGGGGAGCCTTTAATCTTCTGGTGCTATTAGGAAGAGTAAACAGTAATTTACGAACCATCATTCTAACCGTCTGTTGGACAGATTCAGTCTGTGAAAGCCTCTCTAGGAGTCCGGTCACAAGTGAAGAACAAAAGGCTGAACTCTGACCCAGGGCCTCTTGGAGTTCCTGCCATCCATCCTCCATCCATCTTCCTCCGCTTATCCGGAACCGGGTTGCGGGGGCAGCAGACTGAGCAGAGATGCCCAGACTTCCCTCGCCACAGCCACTTCCTCCAGCTCCTCTGGGGGGACCCCAAGGCGTTCCCAGGCCAGCCGAGAGATGTAGTCTCTCCAGCGTGTCCTGGGTCTTCCCCGGGGCCTCCGCCCAGTGGGACATGCCCGGAACACCTCTCCAGGGAGGCGTCCAGGAGGCATCTGGACTAGATGCCCGAGCCACCTCAACTGGCTCCTTTCGATGTGGAGGAGAAGCGGTTCTACTCCGAACTCTCCGCGGGTGACCGAGCTTCTCACCCTATCTCTAAGGGAGCGCCCAGCCACCCTACGGAGGAAGCTCAATTCAGCCGCTTGTATTTGGGACCTCGTTCTTTCGGTCATGACCTATAGCTCATGGCCATAGGTGAGTATTGGAACGAAGATCGACCGGTAAATTGAGAGCTTTGCTTTTCGGCTCAGCTCTCTCTTCACCACAACGGACCGATAGAGCGACAGCATAACTACAGACGCCGCTCCGATCCGCCTGTCGATCTCACGCTCCGGTCTTCCCTAACTCATGAACAAGACCCCCAGATATTTAAACTCCTCCACCTGGGGCAGGGAGACTCCACCCACTGAGAGATGGCAAACTACCTACCTCCGGTCAAGAACCATGGCCTCGGATTTAGCGGCGCTGACCCTCATCCCAGCCGCTTCACACTCGGCTACAAACCGCTCCAATGCACGCTGGAGGTCCTGGCTCGATGAAGCCAACAGGACAACATCATCTGCAAAAAGCAGAGAGGAAATCCTATGGTCCCCAAACCAGATCCCCTCCGGCCCCTGGTTGCACCTAGAAATTCTGTCCATAAAAACTATGAACAGAACCGGTGATAAAGGGCAGCCCTGCCGGAGTCCAACATGGACCGGAAACAGGTCTGACTTACTGCCGGCTATGCAAACCAAGCTCCTACTCTGGTCATACAGAGACCGGACAGCCCTCAGTAAGGCTCCCCGGACCCCATACTCCCAGAGCACCCCCCACAGGACACCACGGGGGACGCGGTCGAACGCCTTCTCCAAATCCACAAAACACATATGGACTGGGTAAGCGAACTCCCACAATCCCTCCAGTACCCTAGATAGGGTGTAGAGCTGGTCCACTTTTCCACGACCAGGACGGAAACCGCACTGTTGTTCCTGAATCGGAGGTTCGACTATCGGACGGACTCTCCTCTCCAGTATCCTGGCATAGACTTTCCCAGGGAGGCTGAGGAGTATAATTCCCCTGTAGTTGGAACACACCCTCCGGTCCCCCTTCTTAAAGAGGGGAACCACCACCCCTGTCTGCCAGTCCAGTGGTACAGTTCCCGACTTCCACACGACACTGCAGAGACGTGTCAGCCAAGACACTCCCACAGCATCCAGAGACTTGAGGTGCTCAGAGCGGACCTCATCCACTCCCGGGGCCTTGCCACCGAGGAGCTCGTTGACTACCTCAGTGACTTCAGCTCAGGTAATAGACAGCCCCACCCCGAACTCCTCGTTCTCTGCTTCTTCAAAAGACGGCGTGACAGTGGGATTGAGGAGATCCTCGAAGTATTCCTTCCACCGCCCGACAATGTCCCCAGTCGAAGTCAACAGCCACCCACCTGCACTGAAGACAGTGCCTGTGGAGAACTGCTTTCCCCTCCTGAGGCACCGGATGGTTTGCCAGAATTTCTTCGAGGCCAACCGATAGTCCTTCTCCATGGCCTCACCGAACCCCTCCCAGGCCCGAGTTTTTGCCTCTGCAACTGTCCGGGCCGCAGCTCGCTTAGACTGCCGATACCTGTCAGCTGCCTCTGGAGTCCCGCAAGCCAGCCAGACCTGGTAGGACTCTTTCTTCAGCTTGACGGCATCCCTTACTTCCGGTGTCCACGACCGGGTTCGGGAGTTACCGTCGCGACAGGCACCAGAGACCTTGCGACCACAACTCTGAGCAGCAGCAGAGACAATGAAGGTGGAAAACATGGTCCACTCTGACTCAATGTCCCCAACCTCCCTCGGTACCTGTTTGACCATTTTGTATCCCGGTTCTGGGTCACGGCAAGATGCGTGGTCGCAGCTCTCTGCGGATACAACTATCTTCAAATGACTTAATAAGTTGATTTTCTCACAAAAGAGAGCTGACCATGGCCCCTAAGAAAACCCAGGAATGTGACGATCTCAAAAAGACCCTTGATGATATTCAAGAAACGCTTAGATCTTTTATGGATCAGGTGTCGGCTAAGCTAGCGCCACTGTGGTAAATGATGGAAGAGTTCCGAAGATTTCGGGCTCAAAACGAGCAACGAAAAAACTGGTCGACATTCTGGAGAAACGACTGGACGATGTGGAACAGCAAGTAAGGATGAATAATGTCATTCTCACTGGAGTACCAATCAAGCCTCGAACGAAGGTGACAGCAGGAGCAAGCACTGCTAATGCTAGCGCTAGCGTAGCTAGCAGGCCTGTTCATACGGAGCGCGGTGTAGAGTCTCTGGATCTGCAAATACATTCATTTCTCACATCTAAAGGGATTTCCCTGGATCTCAATACCATCGAGACCTGCCACCTGCTCCCCAGGAGAAAGGAGACGGATAAACCAGCGATCCTCATCAGGTTTGTGAATCACAAACACAAGCTAGCTCTGATGAACCAAAGAAAGAACCTGAAAGGTTCTGCTGTTTATCTAAACGACCATCTGACCAGAAGGAATGCTGAAATCTCCAAACATGCACGGCTTCTCAGGAAGCAGAAGCAGATTGAGAACACTTGGGTTAAAGGCTGCAGGATTTACGTCAAACCACTCGGTCCACCGGACCGGTCCAAGGTTCTGGTTGTGAACACCATGAAAGACTTTGAGAAGTGCTTGTTTACAGTTGTCTGAATCAACCTGGAGTAATAAACCAAAGAACCAAATAATTTCAAGAAATATGACACCTGTATTCATCACTTTCTCCATCGTCTGACGTCACCTGAATCAACAGCAGAGATTTCTGACCTGCAGACAACTTGACCTCCACTTTCACCGAGCTGATATCAGCTGAAGAAGGATATGGACCTGAATCTAATGTCTGCAGACATAACATGGAAGAGAACTAGAAACTGTTTTGAACCCATAAGGACAGCTTCAGCAGAAGATATGCCAACCTTGGATAATCGACGGATTACGGACCCTTTTATTTTATTTTTTTCTTCCCTTACAGCATTACCTTATTAAATATAAAAAGAAAAAAAAAAAAAGTACAATAAATGATTAATCACTTATTGAAAATGGTTAAATTGATCGATGTTTAATGATATTACTTCACTTGCTCCAAAAATTGATAAATTGATTAAAAAAATCTTTCCTAATGTAGCATAATTTTGTACGTTTTTAACTTTTGATACTTGATGAAAGTTTACTATGAAAGTCTCTGAAACAGTGTTGTGTCTATTTTACTGATATAGTATTATTTTTAATCATATGAATGACTTTTATGAGTAACATATATTTTAGATAACTGATCTGCATTTGCCATGTTGATTTCTAAAAGTTATTTTTTATTTTTAACATAATAATTAAGTAATTCATCTTTTTCATGTGCCTTATTAATTCTGTCTGATAAAAAACTGGGAACCGGATATTGATAAATCATGTATTAAAATGGTTATAGTATAACGGGGTGGGATTATATAAGTTCACTTCCTTCCACTCCCTTTCAAGCAATATTTATCAATATGTCTAATTATCCTAAGTTTGATTACCGGTAGTTACTGTATGAATGTATAACTGAAGATTACATTCCTTTTGTGTATTGTTTCTACTTGATTGCTTGAAATAAACCATTTCAAATCAAAAAAATCAAAAAAGTTCTCCCGGATGTGGGAGTTAATGACTTCCCTAACAGAGGGCTCAGCCAGACGTTCCCAGAAGACCCTCACTGTGCCTTTGGGTCTTCCAAGTCTTTCCGGCCTCCTTCCCCGCCAGCGAATCCAACTTACCACCAGGTAGTGATTGGTGGACAGCTCCGCCCCTCTCTTCACCCGAGTGTCCAAGACACAAGGCCGAAGGTCGCCTGAAACAACTACAAAGTCGATCATTGACCTCCTGCCTAGGGTGTCCCTGCCATCAATCTGATTTTTGGTGGACCGGATGGGGACTTATCTTATCGTAACACCATGTGTCGCTTTGAAATCATTCCCTGAGGAGACAGACTGGATCCGGGGGGCTGCAACCTCCAACTATTGGCTGATGAGTGCAGGCAGACCATTTGTCAGCCAATCCGAGTGTTCCGGGGCGGCGATTTGGCCGCCATGTTGCGTGAAGGAGGCTGTTAAATGTCTTTGCGGAGCACAAATTTAATGTTCTCTCTTGTGGCCTTCATTTAAAGCGCATGTAGTTTCTTACGTTTTGTAGGTCTTTTAAAATGAGGACCCAGATCTGTTTTAATTCTGTTTAGGACTATTGTTAGGGCAATAAATTTTGTGTATTGTTATAGGAAAGAATCCTGGTTTTAGTCTCCCGACTTTTCTGAGCACGTGTGGAAAAACTGCAAAGCGACAGATTTTTTTCCTACAATTTATATATATATATATATATATATATATATATATATATATATATATATATATATATATATATATATATATATATGAGCTCTGGTTTACATCCTTTTTCAGCAAAAGTCCAAGTTGCAGGTAAAATCGTATAAGCTCCAGTTGGTCTGGAAAAATAGTAGCAGAGGCAGATTAAGTGACAGGCTGTCACCAAATGGTAGTTTCATGCTAATCGCAAATGTCAAAAGCAAACAAACAAACAATAAAACAATTCTGCACAAAACAGAAATACCATTGGAAATGAATAAAAAAAAAAACCTGTTTCTGAAGAAAAAGAGAGAAAACTCTATAAAAGCAAATCATTCTCAGCAAGTTCATGCGTGATTGTTTCCTTCTAGTTGAATTTCTCTCTTGGGGGGCTTTTATTTAGTTCCACTCCAACACTCAGACCTAAAATCAAAACTTCAAGGTTTGTTGAAGAGTGGCAGGAAAATAAGTGGTCCAAAGAAGGCAGGCTGAAAGGAAAATGACAGCTGTGGAGACTTAAGCCGTGATAAACTCTGAACGCCAGAGATAGTCAAACAACTGGAAAAATATCTTCTCTTTTGTTTTTTAATCTCTACAACTGTCAGGTAGCTATCTGAATTATGCTACATTCACAAATACAACTGCCACCACACCATGGGGGGGCATCAACAGAATCTTCAAGATTTGATGCCGCCGCCTAATTTTTTGAAAATCGGTGGTGTGGTCATGAGTGTAGAAAGCGGCCGACAGGTGGAATGATGTCATTACGATATGGGGCGATAGCTTGGCAGCTCTGATTGGACGATGTCTCTGGACAGCGGCCGTCCATATCAAGTGCCACTGGCCACCTGGTAGCCGGGGGGTGCATAAAAAACGGGCCATTCTACACCACTGGTCATTTCCCAACTCCCATTTTGAGCACACATTATAATCTTGTCAATTTACAAATGTAACATTTTTTTATACAACATGCCTCCCAAGAAATTCAGCCAGGGCAAAGACGAAGGTCCAAGCGGTCCAACCACAGCAGGAGTCTGGATTGGATAAAGAGCATCAATGCTGTTTTCCTCATTCTAATGCAGGGCCCATGGTGCCAGATTGATGTCTGGTCATTACCACGCCCCCGGCCCATCTTAACAGCTATTGTACAATTTCTAACAATCGGATGGTGGCTGTGGGATGGAAGCATGGGGGCAGGGGGTGGTCTGCCTGACCCCCACAGTGCTCGGGCGGCCACTGACTGACTGTCAAAAAAAATTGTCTGGTCTCCGTAAAATTGTAACCCTTTTTATAAAAGCTCTGTGGCTGCTGCATGGCGTGTAAAAATGCGACGCTGCAACCCGATTACAAATGTTTCCACCTGCTGGATTTGTTTAAAAAATTGCTTTAAGGTGGTCGGTAGTGGCATTTTGGGATATGCGATCGAAGTCTTAAAAAAAAACTTTTTTTTTTCCATTTTGTTTCTGTATTATTTATTTCTCCATCTGATATTTGCATGTTACTGAAATAATGTGGTATTTGTCTAGAGGTTCTCTCAAACAATGATATTTCCCATTTACTGAGTGTAGTCTTACTCCTGCTCACTGAACTGAGCAGCTGTTTATTTTGCCTGTCAGTTGTGGGAAGTCTTCAGGAAGATTCAGGGCTGCAGGTATGAGCTCCCTTTGGTTTGAGAAAATAACGAAAGAGGCCAATTAACTGACACGCTGTCACAACATGGTAGACACATTAAAGTATTACATCAGCACAATGTTTTTATTGTATCTAATGGCCGATAAATGTAATCAAACAATGCTGATATTGTCTCAGTGTTATGAAGCATCTTTATCATTTTCAATTGGTTTTCTTAAATCTAAGTTTTCGATTTATTAGAGCAAACCCCTCATTCCATCCTATTTTCGGCCTTTTTACCATTCCAATTTTTTTGGGTGACGCTAGAAATTATTTTTTAAGACTATCCAGCCAATGGTTTTTAAGAACTGATAATCAGGGTTTTGCACCATGCAGGTACTTCTATGTTTTTGCAGCCAGTCCTGTTCATGTAGCGTCTGTGATTTACCCTAAATTAAGCATCTCCATCCCTTTTGTTATTTTTGTTCTCTCCAGACACGGGGTCATCTGACTGCCACCAAACTCAGAGTTTTCCTTGCTTTGGTTTTTCAACATCTATTGATGTTTTTAGCTCCTGAAGTTGTTTCTCAAGCATTTCTGGATGCTCTTTTCTATAGTTTTGCATCCAAAACAACTTTGTGAATCTAAGTCAACTCCTGCAGCTACAATAAGTAAGCATCTCTGTCATTATTAACCGAGCCATTAGCATCACAGCTTTTGCTAAATCTGTGACTGCCATGCACTTTTTTGACCCAATGTCTAAAATCCTGTTTAAAATAGGAAACAGAAGCTCATCTCTCCTCACAGCTGATTCAATTTTTGTTTTGTTTGTTTTCCGAACCCGGACAGCCTCTAGTTCAAATCCCTGTTGCTTTTAACTTGTAAAGCCTTGGAAAGAAAGGCAGGCACTTAAATGTGTGCTGCCATGGCAACTGGGTCGCCTGGTGGTTTCTAATAGCTCACCTTTCACTCCTCCATTAATAACAGCTGAGGGCCGCACACTCACACTGTTACTTCTAACACATGCATACACACCGTGGAGCATACATGACTTTTGTGTGTGGTAAGCAGAGTTCCAGTAAAGAAGTAGAAGTGTCTCTTTGACCTTCAAATATGATATACTGAGGAAGATGGACTGAAATCATCTGGAAGTAGAAATTACGCCAGTTGATGTCAAACTTTTTTGGCACATTTGAGGTGTGTTACTGGATTCTATGGCAGTAAATATTAAACGTTTGAGAGAAAACAAACTAAGAGTAATAAAGGTAAAAATTATTATTTTGCTTTAGTGCAGATGTAGGATCAAGAATAAAGAATACATTCAGATTGTAGAAGGCAGGCTTATCTGTACAGCACTTTTTGTGTACAAGAACAATCCAATGTGCTTTATGTAAATTAACAAAAAAAGAAAAGATCAGAAAGAGTAGCAAAGGAGAGATCATTAAATAAAAAAAATATTTACAGTAGGCTTAAAGTGACAGCACGCACACACCAACTTTTGATCCAAACTGATCAAATGCAGCTAAGAACCGGTGGCTTTTTAACCTGGATCTAAATAAACTGAGTGTTTCAGCAGATCTACGGCTTTCTCAAAGTTTGTTCCACATATGTCAAACATAGGAGCTGAATGCAGCTTCTCCACATATCAAAGTAACAAGTAGAAAGTCTTTTTCCCACTGTTCAAAACTGGTAATCGAAATATAACGTTATAAAAAGTTAACCGTCCCAATAAGGATTGTAAGGCGCAGCATGTCCGTCTTTCTCTTGTTATTTATTGTAGCTCCTGGCCAATGACAGAAGAAATCTTCAGTCATGTGGTTTTGTTGACAAGCTTTGGTCTGTAACAGAATAATCTGCTTGATTGTAGTCTGAAAACAGACCAAACGCAAGGTTCAGGACTCGTTCCAGAACAACTACAACAGACTGTTACGAACGGGGGAATGAGGAAATACCCAGGCGCAGAGAGGAGGAGGAGGCAGAAGGTTTCAGGGAAACGGGGGCTTTACTAAAAAACCAAAACCCCTGCATCAGGCAGGCAAACTCGAAACTTGAAATCTTATACGCACTGGAAACAGGGGACCATTAACCTATGGAGCAGCACAGGAGGAAGGGAAAGGCAGGACTTAAATACATGCAGAACAGACAAGACACAGGTGGAAACAATGAGGGCAGATGGGGACCAAAAGTAAAACTCGAAACAACTATATAACAGGAAGACTTTCAAAATAAAACAGGAAACAAACTCAAAGCATGACAGAACAAAAAGAAAACCAAAGACACAAAAGTAAAGAAACTAAAACCGCGACGCAGAGTTTTTCCATTCTGAATACACCCTAATGATTCGGTGTTGATTTTGGTGACTGTTTTAAATAATCTATATATAACTTGTATGTATTTGTATGTTTTGTAGTAAAATTTTCTAGACACTGTTAACATTTTTACACTGGAAAACCGATGAAAAAATGACATTTCCTCCCTAAAAAAACATGGAAAGAATTTAAAAGGGAACCATTCTCATTGCATGGAAGCGTAATTGTTTCCTTTTGGTTGAATTTCTCTCTTATGGAGCTTTTATTTCGTTCCACTCCAATACTCAGACCTAAAATCAAAACTTCAAGGTTTGTTGAAGAGTGACAGGAAAATAAAGGCTTAAGTGGTCCAAAGAAGGCAGGCAGAAAGAAGAATTGACAACAGTGGATGGCTAGTAAGACGTACGACATGATAAACTCTAGAAGCTAGACATAGTCAAAAAACTGTCATTATCATGCTTTAGGCTTTGTAAAAATCTGCTCAACTGTCTGGTAGCTAATAAAATAAAAAAAAACAGACAAGCTTGAGTTTTATTTGTTTGTTTTTTTCCATTTATTTAAAATGATAATATTGTTGTTTGATTAAATGAGCTCTTCTGTTTGGCTGACTATATCCCAGCTGTGATGGAGATGATGCATCATTTCTTTCCTGTAACATGTGTGTAAGTTACTTTTCATGATGTGCATGTACTGCACACCATTGTCCACACAGCATCATGTCATGGCACCAATCCTTGTAATACTCTTAGGAAAAGCAAAAAAGATTTCACTGCTGACATTTCTTTTTAAGTTCAGTGTCTTTTACTGGTCCTTACCTCTCAACATTTCCTGTTTAGAGTTTGCAAAACGGTAATGGTGTGCTTTTTTAATCCGCTGTATTAGATGTGTCATAATCATGAACATGAAAATACTAGACCGATTATCTCTGACATAAACAGGAAATAATAAACCTAAAGGAGTTTGGATGTTGTCAAATTTGCTCCGCCCACCTCAACAACAGTAAAGAAAATAGCCAATTTAGTTTACCCACTGAATGTGGATGAGAACTCTACTGAGTGAGAGTGATGTCATCAATACAAAAATATTTACTTTTGATTTGATTTTTTAAATATTTGATTTGAAATGGTTTATTTCAAGCAATCAAATAAGAATAGTACACAAAAACATTACAATCATCAGTTATACATTCATACCAGTGACGTATCAAACAACTTCTGCCCCATGTTGGAGCCAGACGTCGTCAGTAAACTGTGATCAGTCCATGTTGGTCCGAGTCACACTTCTCGCTAATTAGAAGTGAGCTTGTTGGAAGTCCACATCCCTAAAGTGGGCTTAGGAGAATCAATCAAATGTTTGAAATGTTGGATGTGGGGGGGCCATTGCCCACCATATTCTTTTATTGAGGGATCTGATTGGCCAGTTTATAACTTGAATACCTTGCACTTGAGAAAAAATATCATGAAAAAAATTAGGTTTAGCAAAGCAAGAACGATTATTCTGATTAATATGACAACTGAGTAATAGCTGTTTATCTCTCTATAGACGTTTATAGGATTTTGGCTTCTTGAGGCCAGCAGGTACCTTCTGTTTGGAGCGAGGGGTCACTTAATCCAGTTCTTCTATATAGTCAGTAGGTTCATTCATGGTTTCACCTACCAGCAGTAAATTTGATATCTGAATAAAAATGCTGCCCTAATAAAACACTAGTATGAACTTTTATAAAATCAAGTGCTTGAATTGGTTTCCAGTTTAAAGCACCAGTAATCTAAAGCATCTTCATTTTACAGTTTTATATTTTTGTCTTTCTGTTACACAATGAAATTAAAATAGCAAAGAAAAACCACTATAAACATTTTTTGTCAAGATTTATATGTACCTAGGTTACAAAAAAGTTTGAAAATAGGGCTAATTTTACACAAGATGGCCACTAAGTTGGTACTTCATGAGTTTACCTCAAGAAACCAGTAAAATATGAAAAAAAGTAGTAAGTCAGTGTTAGTTACCATTGACTGACAACTACAAGAATTCCATGCCTGTGATGAGGAGGATTCTCATTCCTGTCACATCGGTCACAATCAAGTTGAATAATTCAGGAGTTGGTCACAAAACGGATGTAATTTCTCATTTTTTGACCCTTTCCAGCTGATGGGAATTTAATAAAAAAAAATCCATTGAATCTATTGATCGTTCTGGACCTACATTGACCCTGTCGTAGATGTTTTATCTATTTCCTTGCTTTGACATTCCTGATTTAGCTCATCAGCTCTCCAGAGACTTGAGGGACACAGTGGATTAAACCAGGAGCTCTTAAATGAGCACTTTTAAAGTCAAATATATATATATTTTTAAATCAGTGCAGTAATTAGCAGTTGGAACCATGTTTGTATTATCAAAATTGAGCAAAAATATATTTATAATTTTTTTTTTTTTCCAAAAGAGGGTAAAACTCTGCAAAATTCATTTGTGAGCTTCTTTTCTCTACTTCTGAGTTCAGACTAGATTAAACTCCTGTTTTTTTTGTTTTTTTTTTGTGCAGAATTTGCATAAAGGTCACGTCCAACCGCCGTTCACAGATTGTTACCCTTTGTGTAGGTTTGGGTAACCAAAAGAGAATAAAAGTGTCCATAAAATGCGAAACCTTTCAATGTTTGGTCTTTCATCTGGATTTTACAGTGGACTGCATCAGATTGCACTGCTTTTTCTGCGATTGCATCCACCCTCAGTCCGGATTCAAACCGGTGTCACACGCTGTCAGAGATCAAAAGAACAGGGAAAGAAATTGTCAAGTGCAATAATCATGCACATGTTATATTTCTGGAAGGCTCAAAAATCCAGAGCCACATAAATTTGACACTGAAATATGTTAATTATCGAGCAGCCGGTGTCCTTCAGTAACTAACAACTGATAGACATTATTTCAGGCTGTGCTATCAGTCATACGGACGGAAGTGCGAGCCTGCGTTCATCATTAGATATCTCTACACCACAGAGAAACATGTCTGAAGGGTTCTTCATCACCATAAAAGTTAAAGATTTATCCTTTTGAAAAAAATGAACAGCTTTTTCTTAGTTCATGCTGCAGTTATTAAACAAGCTTTTTACTAATATTTTTTTTTATGCAATGAAAAGGTTTTAATTTGGGAGAAAAAACTCCAACTCAACATTCCTAACTTCTAGAGTTTTATTGATGAACATGGAGATCGGTTGAAGGACAGAAAAAGAGCATGGCGAAAGATTGTATTGCATCAGAGGAAGGTAAAGAAAATAACTTGTTTCTTGCATTAAAGCTTCAAGCTTGTTATTGCAAAGTGGCCTTTAGGCTTTTCTACATTCAACTTTGCTAATATATCTCAATAACTCAATAAATGTTGCGCTACAACCTAATACTTTAAAGAGCACAAACCATACAAAATCAACTGTTTTGAGCTTTTACGTTTATTACAATGTTAAATTCCCACAAAAAACGCCCCCAAAGTGGTATTTTGCATTCACGCATTTCAGAGTATTCCTCTAGTAACCTGCACTCTGAGCACCGGCCCCTCCCAATCCAAAAAACCAGTGGGTCCTAACATTGTGACCCAGATAAGTGAGGATCCGCCCTTTCTAGGAAGAGTCTGTGCTGCCAGCACCGCCCCCGGGCTAACAGACACACCCACTTTCTCAGTGGAGCTAGCGGTGATCGGCTAAAAGCTTTCATTTTCTACAATATGCACATCCATCTTTGCAAAACTTCGGATTTCATTTGTTTTCATGAAACACAGACATGCTGCCAAGGCCGACTCTAGACTGATGTTGTGAAATGGGCGGCACCCACACGGAGCGAAAGGCGGAGCCTCAGAGATTAAGTCATCTTTCTGCTGGGTAGGAAAATAAGATGTGAAAAAAACTCATCTTTCATAAAAAAAAATCTTCTTTAGTGTGCCAAAGTTAATATTTCATTATATACAGTATATGAATTAGTTTACTCTTAAAGGTTTAAAAATAGCATTATATAGGCCCTTTAGTGATTTCTGTCATCGTTTGGAAACATTTCTATTTAGAGTGGAGATTGGCATTAAGATAATGGCACAAAGAAAAAAATAATAAAAATAAAGATCTTTTTCAGCTCTTTATCTGGTTTCAGGTTTTTTTTTGTTAACTTGAAAGACTATGTTTTTTGAGGAATTTTCAAAAGTTTCCCAACTATGAACTTTAGCTGTTTGAATAATTATTACATTTCTGTTCATGAGTCTGATCAGCAAATTTTTATTTGCCAACTTTAAACTCGTCTTTCAATAATAGACTTGGCATTTAGCCAACTATCTTACATATAAACACATAACTGTTGTGACTTTGATAAGTGCCGCGACTAATTACTAAAATAATAATACATGGATAATCTGGTTACATGGGAAAATAAGTAGTCTGAACTTTGTGTGACATGTGCACTAAAAGATCATTATTGTCTATTTTTAATTAATTTCTAGGGTCTAAAATGCTGTTACATACATAAAATAATAGAATTCTTTCATGTTTTTGATCGATAACTTCCATTATCTTCACTTTATCTTATTTAAATATGCTAAAATGCTAAAAAAAAAAAAAACCACTTTAATTGCAATCATAAAATGGACTTGTAATTTAATTTTGGCTGTAAACCAGGCATTTGATCAAATGGATTATAACATTTTACTATGGTACAAAAAGAATATGACAAAACAATTTCAATTCAATTTCATTTGTATAGCCTAAACTTACAACAACGTCACGATGGACCTTGTGCGGATAAATGTAGAGCAAAACATAAAATAAAAAGGATCATGAATACATCCAATTCAATAGAAAAATTCTAAACTGAACTAACTAAACAAGACACAGACAAGTTTTCCATTGGAGCCAAAACAGGCTGTTCTTGAATTGACTTGGGTTTTTTGTAAGTCCTGCAAAAAAAAAAAAAAAAAAAGGCAAATAAGGCTGATATAGTCTGCAAGACCAACTCATTTTCTTTAGAAATGTATAGAAAGCTGTAATTACAGGTTAGATCTTTATCTCTTAAGGAAGTTGGAAAAAAAAAAACATTTTACAAGGATAAATAAAAGATGATAATGAATGGGCTCTGTAAAAATGACATTTCCTTCTTCTGGTGCAAAGGTGTAGAGACTTTGGCCACAAGGGGATTGTGGTGGTGTTGTGATCCCAGTTGCAAGCCAGTGGTGCGATTTGTAGAGTGTTATTCTCTCTTTCGTCTTGTCTTGTTGAATCTGTCGACCTACCTCCAACCCCCAGAGTCCACACTTCTTCTCTCATATCAAATAATGTCAACTACACGGAGCTCAGAGGTGGAATGTGACAACAAGCCTGTTAGTCAATTTTTAGAGCCGCTGCTCTTAGGGCTTGAACAAAACCAGTCCCTTTTGTCTTGGTTAAAAGGAGTTGGAAGCCTATGTTTCAGAATAAACCCATAGTGCTGTTTTTGTTTAAAAGAAAATGCAGCATGGCATTTGGACAACAACAGGCAGGCCAACAGGGGCTGCAGGATTGTGTCACCTGGGTAAAAATTGAATGCGATCTGGCTTTTGTTTCCACTTGTTGGAGAGCAATCCAGATTATACAGGAAACAATGAGCAGGAGGGGCTCTTCAAATTGCAAAAGCTGCGAGGTGGGCGAAGAATGACATTGGTGTCCGGTGATGCAGTGTAAAGATGATAAAATTAAATCTTTAGTGACATAAAATTGAATCTCACTATCATTTTTTATTGTTTTGTTCCTCATTGAGCCAAACATTTCGTAAAGGATGTCAATGTCTGAATCTATCATCATTTAGTCTGTGCTGGCCACACTTTTTCAGCATACAAGCTTCTTTTGAAAAGACCAGCTCCAACTCAGTGGCCTTATGGTAGAGTGTCCATCCTGAGACTAAAGCGTTGTGAGTTCAAGTCCACCGCCGAGTCGTACCAAGGACCCAATGGGACCCCAATACCTCTCTGCTTGACACTCAGCATTAAGGGGTTGGATTAGGAGGGTCAAATCACCAAATGGCTCCTGGGCCGGGCCGTTTATTGCAGCTTATTACTCCCCCAGGGGATGGGTCAATTGCAGTGAACAAATTTATGGGACGTTTGACTTGAAATGAGAATGTGTGAGATCACAACATGATTAAAAGTCCCCCTCTGTCATTTTTCCTTCAACAGTTTACTGATTTGGATGCCTGTGTCCATAGTTGTCATGTCAAGCGCAGTCTGCAGAAATGTCCGTCATGCGTTTCTGTTTGAGGGACTCACCTCGTGTCAATCAAGAACAAATGAGGCACATTTAGCAGCTACATCCATGGTTAGGAATTTGACGCTGAACGTTCAAAACTTTCTGAATTTTAGGAGGAAGAAAAACTCTGCATCTGAGCGGGAACATGTACATTTGTGAGAAAAAAGTCATAAATTCACGTCTTTGGAACACTTAAATATACGAGAAAAAGGTATTAAATTAATGAGAAAAAATACCAAAGTTGTACGTTTACCTGAGCCTGGCTGGAAGATAAAAGATGTGGAGCATTTTGTGAAGTTTTTTATCCAGATAGGTTTCAAGAATAAAGAAATTCTGATCCTTTTGGTGACTCAGAATCAAATTATTGGTAGTTTTTATTAGATTATTGTGAGATTTAAATCTCATAAATTTATTAGCTTTTTCTCGTAAAGTTACGACTTTAAATCTCGTAATTTTAGCTTTTTTGGTGGCTCTAAAACTGTAAAAAGAAAAAGAAAAAAACAATCATCGTAAAAATGAAATCAGTAAAATGATCTATCTGTGCAGCAAATAACATTTACTTAAGAAGTCTTAGAATAAAATATTAATATCTAGAAACAAGGACTTCCACACAAGCATTTATAATTCTTGTATCTAACAAATCTTTCCAAGTATCAAATAGGAATCATCACAAATTCTTTAAACCAGCAATTTTACCACTTTAAGTTGTTCAAGAATTTAAAATGTGAGATAAGTTTCACAAACTTTACAGAGAATTTCATGGGGAAAAAAGAAAACTCCAGAAAAACATGGTGTCGGATTCTCTTTGTGTTCTGCTGCACTACAAAAAACCTACAACGATCTTTTTTGAGGAAGCACAAGATAAATTGGCTTTTGCTTTTCTCTGAGAGATTTAAATTATTTAAGAAATATAAATCAAACACAGAACAAACCCCAGCAGCCGCAGCAGACCTTCTCCTTATTAATGAGTCTCTGGAGCACATTCACTTTGATTTTTTCGTCTTGTTCTGCCGTGTCTTTGCTCGCCACTATAATAGCCTGATGCCTACAGAAGCTGGGAAATGAGGATGAACTACGCTCCAAAAAACAATCCATCCAGTGCTCAGATTTAAGTCCATTTTGGGTTTCTTTTAGTTTTATATCTGCTCTTTTATCAGTAGATACAGAAAACTGTAGTCTAATACTCAAAAGCAGAGGAAAAGTGAACGGCTAATCCTCACATGTTGATGACTTTCTGCCCTGTGTCAGACTGGTGACCTGTTTCAGATGTCACCTACCTTCGCCCTTGAGTGGCCAGGATAGGCTTTGGCAGTCACGTGACCCCGAGAAAACGGGTTTAGAAGATGAATGAATGATGACTTTCTAGCTCCACAGTTCAGTCTAGTCTTGTTGCTGTATTTTCTTTACCCATAAATCCTCTAAAAAGTGCAATATACAAACTTAGGGATTTACTAAAACCTCTCCTATTTTCCTTAACTTTCTCACACTTTGCCAAGTCCACTATGCATTTTACCATTAGCAGTAGAGACAACACTGATGGACTTTAGTCTCTAAGTCAAATCCTTTTTATTTCCCACTAAAACTGTTGTAGTTTGAGGCTGGATTTGGTAAAAAAGTAAAGTAAAAACATGAAATCAGCTCCTCTTGTTTTGACCATCAAGACACCATCTTAAGCCAGGAAATCTGCTGGTGCTGAAGTGCCAACTTCTTTCTGGCAGAGAGCAAAGAAAAGCTTTTGTGAGGAGCTAGGAGCAGGATTAGAGCGACGAAACAAACGCAGCGTGAGTCAATGCTCTAAAGACAAGAGCCGATGAAGTGCTAATCCACCTAAATCTTGTGAGATCCAGAAAATAAATAAAAAGAAACGTATCTTTAGGGATGGCTTGGGTTTGATACCAGAAAAAAGACTCTAAAAGCTTATGGTTCCTGTGTTCCAGCTGTTAGAAGTCAGTTTGTGATCTTTGTCTAAAATTATGGACAATTTACGACGAGAGTTTGCTGAACAGAAACAAGGCAAATGAGTGTACAAACTGCTTTGAAATACTTCTGGAAAAAAGGGAGATCTTCCACTGAATTGATAAAAGAGGGCAGTTCTGGAAAGGTTATTCAGCACACTGGTTTGTACTGAGATTGACTCTCCAGAGACAGACGTGAACATCACTAGGAGCAGCAGTCATCCTCTCCATTCGCTTTTTTTCCAGCAGAGATGTTGTGTACTGAACGCTTTGGGAAGATCTGACTATGACAGAATCCCTCTTGTGGTTAAAAAAAAAGAAGCCACACCGGCACCTGCAGGTCGGTGGTATTGATCAAAAACACTGGCATGGCGGGTGGGATTCATTTTAAGAGGTGCTGGTTTGGATTTATCCACTTTAAAAAAGCCTAAGGTTAAACAGAAGTGCATCTATTGTAAGCGATGGCACAATGGAAGATTAATATTTTAGAACTCCAATGGCAAGGAGGAAAAGTCTTTTTTTTCTGTTGTGGAGAGGACATTTTTCTGTTTTTATCTGCTCTGCATGTTTTGCATTTACTACTCACTACTTACTTCTATAGACATTTACTCATATGCTCAATGCACAGAACAAAAGTCAGCAGTGAGGTGGCATTGAAAATAATCATGGCAGGCTGCTCAATAATAATGATCGGTTTGGCTGCTTTTTTTTATTGGAGAAAGAAATGGTGATTAGAATTGGAATCATCTTAAACAGCTGAGATGAAATCCGACACAGGCATGATCATAAATTGTGTTTTGTATTGTTTATTTTTGTTTTTCTAAGAGCAACTTTTCTGAGTGCTGTAAATCGTATCAAGAAACCTTGAAATAAATATTTTTTTTATTTCTTATGTTCAATATTAAAAAAAGATAGTTTGTGCTCAAACCATTGACTGTAATTGACTGCATTGACTTGCCTTCCAAACAGGAAGTACTCGCTGCCTCCACAAACCCAAGATCCCATAGACATTTCTAGAGAAATAAACAGCCATTACCCAATTTCTTCTGTTTGTTAGAATAACCATTCTTGATCTACTACCTTTTTTGAATATGTCCTTGGTAATCCAATTTTTTAAAAATATTTTTTTTCATTAGTGCATGTTATTGAAATTATAGACTGGCCAATCAGATGCCTTGTTTAAAAGCATTTAAAACAGTTGATTGACAGATTCACCGGAGCACATTTTCAAGGGGTAGGGGTGTGTCCTTCCAAAGAGACCGACTCGGACCAATCACCGCTTACTGAGGTTGTCTGCCTCCAAAGTGGCGATGTCTTTATCGCGGAAAAAACCCAAAAACGACTGAATTGATTGAATTTTGTTGGAGCCGAAAGTAAAGGGTTTTCTATGGGTGACATCACACTTACGCCGTCCAGTTCTCTTATACAGTCAATGGCTCAAACCTATATTTTTGGTTCAGTAACTTGATCCATGGTCTCCATCATGACCCTGTTGGCTCTCTACACTTTCAATTCCTCCTTTAACAGTACAAATGTCTTTTAAATGGTGGAGAATAATGTATAGAGTAATATATTGAAGATTGAAATTACAGTATTCCTAATTGTTTTGATGGTATGTTTTTCATTGTTTTATGCTTCTTTATATCAAGGTTTAACATTGTACAGTGTCTCTATTGTAAAAAAGAAAAAGTATGTTTGTTGAATTGAAAATCATTTATTGATGTTTTCAACAAAGTAAAAAAAAGAGACTTTATATATTGATTTTTTGATTTGATTTGAAATTGCTTATTTCAAGCAATCAAATAAGAATAAACAACAATACAATCATCAGTTATACATTCATACAATGACCTATCAAACTGAGGATAATTAGACATATTAATAAATATTGCTTGAAAGGGAGTGGAAGGAGCGAATTTATAGTCCCACCCCTGTTCTACCGTAACCATTTAATTACATGATTTATCAATATCCGGTTCCTAGCTTTTATCAGACAGAATTAAGAATCATTAAGTGTCAAGTGTCATATTACATAAGTGTTTTCATCAGTTATATATAATCAACATTTGGTTTTCCCACACTTCCTCTGCACTTGGCTCACCATGATATAACATTGATGTTCCTGATCATCTTGAAATGAGCTCAGAAACTAATTTCGATGCCGTTTTCTTCAGCCGCCATTTTGGATGACCAGTCTGATTGTGGTCGTGGTGAACGTTTGGCGCTGGCTCTGGCGAGGGAGAACATCAACAATAACATTGAGGGCGCCTCCCAAGCAAGGGTGGAAGTGGATGTTTACGAGCTGCAGAAGGATTCCCAGTATGAGACCACCGATACCAGTAAGCCTCAACCTTTGCTTCATGTGCTGATAAACTGTCCTTCAGGCGGAATCTGCTCAACATCCTGACATTTACTGCGAAAGCTAATTTCCGTCAGCGCTCTGTGTGCACGATGTGTACACGAATGAGGAAACAGGTCAAATTGATGAGGCATGGCACTTTATTCAACCAGTGCAGCAGGTGCAAATATTGCTTCAATGCTCAGTAAATATGTAAATTTCTGTCCCATTTACACAGCAGGAAGTGAAGCAACCCTTCAGATAAACGACCTGAGGGAGTAAAATGTTCTGAAAAGGAATCAGCAACCCTATAATCTGCACCAAACCTCCTCACTGCCACTTAGAAGGTCTTTTCTGAGAGGAGTTTGAATTAGAGGAAGACATTTCAGTACTTAGTATTTACAACTTGTTGTTTGCCAAGCAAAAGTGAGCTGTAAATGAAAAAAAAAACAGAATTTACTTCTAATCTATTGTATAAAGAAAAGCAAAGGAAACAAATGTTTACTTGAACTTTTGAATAAAATACCAGGATTCATCCAGAGACAAAAAATACTACTACTACTACTACTACTAATAATAATAATAATAGTTGGGTACTAAGTTCAAAACAAAACATCAGTGACACTTTTATGTGGTAAAAAAATATACAAATGTAAAAAAGTTACTGTATTTATACATTAAATGTTAAGTTTATTCTTCTTTCAATGACAAGGCAACAAAACTTATAGTATTCAAGCATAAACTGCAATGAAATTTAAGTGTCAAACAATAAAAATGAATCGACTCCTTTGGAGAAATGGCAAAAATTTCTGAAATGGCCGTTTTTTTTCACAGTATTTTTCTCTAATACGATTAAAAAAAATGACTTTTGAATAAGAAATTGTGTTTTTCTGTGATTTAATTAAAAATAATATTGATTGTGTAAGGCTTTCTATGACATTTCCTGCTATTACCAAACATAACAGAAATCGGATTAACTGTGGAAGAGCACCAAATCTGGGAGCTGATTTCAACAGTTTCATAGGGACACTTGATTAACGGCAGCAATATGTTCATGTTTGGATCTTTTTAGGGCTCAATCAGCAGCTCTCTGGTGACATGGCGTCCGCGGAACAGACTGTAGGACAGATGGATCATGGCAGTGTTTCACTGGTTCCTCAGTGTTGAGTGTCACAGTGACCTCGCCGCGTTCTGCTTGAGCAGCTGCAGCCGATGTTTATTGATTATGAGCTGCCAGCGGCATAAGAGGAGACATCCAAAAGGACAAGCATTTACAGGTTCTCAAAGAGCGCACAAATTGTTCAAAAAATTAAAAACGATGTTTAAAAGGAATAGTTCCATAATTGACCTAAAAATATCCTTTTTACGCCAAAGGGATTTCATTGTAAGGAACAATGAAATCATAATTGCTTTGCTGCAAACATCTATGAGCCTCTAAAGGAAGCAAAGTTTTGGGCATTCTTGTGTTTGTTTCCACTTGGACATAATTCTAACCCCAAAAAATAAGCAATGTTAACCCCAACAAAGCAGTTTTCATTATTAGCTGTTCTTTTGTGAAGTCCAAACCTCTGGATACGAGAAGGGAAAAAAGCCCTGACTGGATTAGATGAAGGCAGAACAAACTGTTTAAATGAAAGGGCATCTACCGGGTGGCTCATAAACAAGACATAGGGTGTGCTCTGGTTTGTGGGTGGGTGTCGGGGCAGATGATTTTTATGCCAGTCATTATGGGGCAGAATTAGATTCACTGTGTGCCGGCTCTGGCCCCTGGGGTCACACATTTCCCTCGACAGGGATAAAGTGTGGCTGGAAGGGCTTGCAGAAAGGTCACGATTCTTGTTATTCCTCCGCAGACAGATTTCCCTGAAACAGTTTAAGCCTTTCAATAGTTATTTTTGATTTTTTTCTCCAAAATACCGATTGATGCTTGTTAAAGTTTATTATTTGTGCATGCCTTTAAAATAATAAGATGTTAGTCGTGTTTGTAAACTGTTGTGTTTTTTGCTCACCTTGGATTGTGAAAGGCCACTTTAGCATTTTAGACTGAAGTAAATGTGAAAAAACTGAAAACATTTTGGTACATGAAATAATATCCAAAGTAAATAATCAATAAAGGCTAAATTTAAGGAGAACAACAATCAACCATAACTTTAAGCCTTAAAGACCCACTTTGATGAAAACTTGTGTTTTTAACATGTTTTAGAGGCATTTTCCTGATAGTGGAGAACAAATATAAAGAAAATGAAGCGTAAAGTTGCATTTCTGAGCATCTCTTTATTCAAATAGTTGATCATCAGGAGCAGACAAAAAAAATGCTGTTGGAAAAAGATCACATTTGTTATTCTCTGCTCCAAGTCTGATGCATCCACATGCAGACAAATAGACCCGTGTACGTCTCTGTTTCCTTGTCTGAGCTGGAATCTGGATTACAACTGTACGGCTGGATAGCTCTGACATTTTTTGCCATTTTGTTGCACTGATAATGTTAGGTTAAGGGAGGAGGGGCTGTAAGCTAGTGGGAGAGCATTTAAACAGAGAACTCTTAGCAATGGGAAAGGGAAAGGGGGCGGCACAATTCAGAGGCAAATTTCTAATGACCTATTTCTGCTCTGCAGAAACCATATCTTAACAAGGTCTTTTGATTTTGGTTAAAAACTGCATAATTATATTTAAAAGAACAACAACGGGAACACTTTGAAAATAGCCCAAAAGATGGCTAAAGTACAGGTCTAGTTATGAACAAAAAAACAATTAAAAAAAAAGGTTTTGTACTTATTAGAGTTCCTCCTATACAGTGCCTTTTTGTTTCTGCTTCTCAATGCAGTTAGAAACATCAATAGAGATCTATACATTTGGTCATAAAGGGAATTTCTAAGAGCTGGTAGGATCTGATTGTGAGCTGAACTTAAAAAACTGCAAAACCATATCTATATCCACACTAATAACAAGTACAACCATAAATATTTACCCACTAATCTGAAAAAAACAAACCAAACAGCTTTCCTTAACATTCTTAGTTTGAACTTTGTTTATTGTCCTATAATGAAAAGAGTTGGTTCAGAACAGTGTTTAAGGTTTTGGAACGTTCTTCAGCCTCAGTATTTGAAACAGCTTAACTGTTTGAACTTGAACAAACTCTGGTTTCCCTCCATCTTCTTCCACAGTGTGCCAGATCTTGCCAAAGGGAGTGGTGTCTGTGATCGGCCCGGCCTCCAGCCCCGCCTCTGGCTCCACCATCAGTCACATCTGTGGGGAGAAAGAGGTCGGTGACCAGTTCAGTGTTTCTGCGCAGTCCTGTCAATCAGCAGGCTCTCTTTAGTCTAATCATTTCGTCTACAACTTTCTACAAAAGCCAGCACGTTAAACCTTAGAGGGACATAAACACTTATGAGCTTAATGATGTGGATAGTAATGCACCAGAACATTTGACCCACAAGGACTCTAACAAACACTGAAAGCACAAAATATTCCTTCCAAATCACAAATAGGTGCTGCTGCCATGCAGCTATGCTTTGCTCACATTTCATACAAATAGACACTAAAACCTAGTCCCTTTCTTTACATTTAGTTTTGCATTTACGGTCCTGTATTATGAAATCTTTGTTTCGTGCAACACATAAAAACAAAACTTGATAAAAATGGCTTAGCTGTCTGTTAAAAAAAAAATAAAAGTTTGATTTTTTTTTATTTTTAACCGGAATTCAAGTGAAAATTATGAATCCAGACATTTGAAAGTTAAAGAAATCCCATATTTCTGTGATGAATGATAATTAAACCAAATATTCAGAGACTGGACTCCATTCCTGTCAGAGATCCACTGAATCAGGCCGTGTGTGTCAGTGACATTTTCAGGTCAGCTCTTAATCAGTCTTTTGACAACTTTTGGTTTAATCTTCTCCTCCTTCTAAGACTACAAGCAGCCTGGTGTCTTCATCGCTGTGTCGGACATGTCTCTTTGATATTGAACAACTTGTGCAGATCAGAGCAAAGTCACTATGAACTAATTTATCATTTTGCTGTTCAAACTTTAGATGACAGTTAAGCAGCAAGCATCTAATTATGCACTATAACATTTTATATTTTGTTTCAATATTCATGCAATTTAGGTTTCATGGTATTTGCAGTTTTTGGCATTAAGTTTTTTTGTTAATTTGTTATCCCCCCCCCCCCACACACACACACACACACACAGCAGCAGAAACTTTCAGTTACAGGTGAAAAATTGAAACCTTTTCTTGTTAATATCCGTCTGATTTTCAGATATCAATTATGATTGAAGGCTTCCTTCCATTTTCAGATGTATTTTTCTTACCTGCACGAGAAGTGGATTATCGGGGTGTGTCATAGTCTTACTAGACTTTTCTTACCAAATTCAAATCTTATTTGTCACATACATACATTGTGCAATATCTAGTGAAATGTATTGCATGGCTGTCCAATAGAGTACAAAGCCCAGGAGCAGTAAGTATAAAAAAGTATAATCGTATAAGGAACTAAGTATAAAGAAACGTCAATAAAATACATAACTTATAGCCAACTATACAGCAATGACTGATGTTTTTACAGTGTGGCAAACAGGTATTTATCAGCCACCAACCGTGCAGGTTCTCCTACCTAAAAAGATCAGAGAGGCCTGTACTTTTTTTTTAACTTATATTATCTCTCATAGTCGAGGTATTCCTATAAGGAAAATTGCAGGCCTCTCTCATCTTTTGAAGTGCGAGAACTTGCACAATTGGTGGCGGACCAAATACTTTTTTGCCCCACTGTATGGCTTGTATTGCTTTTATAAAACATGAATTTTCCTTGTCTTATGCTATTTTAGCCTCCACTTCCTTTATTTTTTTATTTTCTATGAGCTTTTTTTTTGTTTTATTTTGAGATTCTCTTCCCTTTATCTTAAAATTTTACATAATTTTAAACAGTTTACAGTCTGCCACCTGTTTTCGTGTACTTCCTGTGACCACAGAATACATATATATTTTTCTTTTTCCGTCAAAATAACTATGAAGATTGAACATAGCTAAAAGATGAAATATTTGCCACAGTGATGTTTTTCTTTTTGTTATCTCAGATCCCCCACGTGAAGATTGGTCCTGAGGAGACTCCCAAGCTGCCGTACCTCCGCTTTGCCTCCGTCACTCTGTACCCCAGCAACGAGGACATGAGTCTGGCCATCGGGTCCATCCTGCGCTCCTTTGGTTACCCTACAGCCAGCCTGATCTGTGCCAAAGCAGAGTGTGAGTCTCTTTCAGTGTGTAAATGCTAATATTTGAATACGCCTCGCCAAATGTATTAATTTAGTTCCTCTGTTTGATGCTGGGAACAGAGGCTTATCCATTTTTCTTTTCCACAAAATGATTGATTTCTGCGCAGCTGTGGCTTTGTGGGAATTCTATGAGCTGAACTGGAGACTCTGCTTTATTATTCATCCTCCACTCTCGGTATTTCTGTTTGCACTGCTGGAATCCTGTGCTTGTGCTGACTGAGCGAATGTGCTGTTCCAACAGTCAGAGTTTGTTCACAGCGAGCGGTTATCCCAGACCGTGTTCACTGATGTCACTCGCTGATAAGTCCAATCTGAGCCCAGGTGTGGCCGGCAAAGCTTCAACCTGCTGAGGCCAGGTCTCTGGAAGACCTTTGAAACAGACACGCGGTATGTTAGAGCAAGACTGTACCTTCCTGAAGTCCTTGAAGTCAAAAAGTGAGACCTAAGTGGGTCTGATTTGTTGCAGCACTTTCTGCAACATGCTGGAGTATTCTACCAATGCTCACTCCTCATTTAGTTTTTGATTGGTAAACAAAATGCCAGGATCTGTAAAAAGATCAAGTGCAGAATTGTTTTGCACCTTTGCGATTGATCAGTTCCAGCTGATTTTAATTTCCTAACCTACTATTTACCGTCAGTCTATCTATCTTATTTTTACAAAAAAAAAAAGGGGGGGGGGGGTCATGACTACGGGAATGGTTGCAGAAAAATAACCTGCTTTTCAATGAGTCTCACTTTCAGACAATCATTTGTTTTTCCTGCTGGTAGGAGCCTTATGGTGATGTCAGAAGGACGTCTCCATAGGAATTGCGTTCCTTTTTTCAATACTTGATGCAACACTTCCAGTTCCGGGTTAACAAACGGACACGTTTTGCCTGCCAGCTGCTCTCACAAAGATTTTCAAGCATACGTACTGACCTGAAACTCTGCTGGTAAGGCATTGATATCAGATGAAAAGTCATGAACCGGATGATGATTAATCATGTAATAAAAATGGTTACGGTGGAACAGGGGTTGGACGATATAACTTTGGTTCCTTACACTCCCTTTCAAGCAATCTTTGATTTAATATTTAACTATTCTAAGTATGATACGTCTTTGAATGAATGCTTACTGTATTGTTTTGTGCATTATTCCTTGATTGCTTGAAATAAGCCATTTTAATTAAAAAATCAAATCAAAACTCAAGTTATGCTTGCAAAATTATCAGACACCCCTATTCAAGGTTGAGGTGGTAGATGCCATCCTGGGTTTATAGCGATGTGAAAAGCAAACCTCTGTTTGAATGAATCCATAGAATATTTTGCGATCTGATTGGCTAGTAAGAGGTGACATGCTGTTTAGCTTTAGCTGGTGGCAGGAGAAAGGTGCTGATTGGTTGAATTATTTTAAAAGGTTTAAGGTTGTAACTTAAATTTTATTTTTTGCAGATCTGTGTGAGCACTTGGAGAGAAAACGTGTTAATGTGTATGTGTTATAAGAACCTGAAAATATTTTTGTAAGGGTGTACACCGCTCATCTTTTGTTAAGCATGCAAAAATATTTTTTTAAGTCACAAATGCTTTTGGCAAAATGGTTTTGCAAAAATATTTAATGAATTCTGTTTTTGCAAATTACTCAAATTGTGTTTTGCGGATGCAAATATAATATAATAATATAATTATGCACAGCCCTGTCTAGTTTTAACCCTGACAGAACTTCCCACTGCTGCAGAACACAGAGACAGAAAAATACTCCTACCTAAAAGTAAAAAAAAAAAAAAAAAATATATATATATATATATATATATATATATATATATATATATATATATATATATATATATATGTATATATATTACAGTCTGTAACACCACAACCTTTTAAAAGAAATAAAACGCCATGGTAGAGCAGCAACACCCTACAAACATTATTACTTCTTCACGGACACATTTGTAATTATTTAAACAATAAATGTGCTTTTTTTTGTCTTTGTTAAAGAATCTCGTGTTTCTCACTTTACACATTTTTTAAATGATATCAATCTTAAAATGTAACCTAAACTTATTAAATCTCTTTGTCATCTGAGTCACTTAGACTTGATTGGTCAGATAAACCGTCAACATAAATGTCAGTAGGAAAATTTAAATACTCCAAAAATATTTTAGAAATGAGGAACATTCTGTGCAGTTTAGGAGTCAATGTATCTTTTTTTTGGGGGGGGGGGGGGGGGGAATAGCTTTAATATTTACAATATAGTCAATTTCACCTGGGATAAATAAAGTGTTCTGATATTTTCCTCAAAAACTGTGTAACATGCGGAACAGTGGCTATAATCAAAAAGTTACACGTGTTGTATTTCTAATTTCAAAAACATTTACTGATTATTCAAAATGCTAAAAGACCTGCAAATATGAATTTCAACAAATATTATTTCAGGTTTTATACCCCTGTTTTTTACCGTACTACTTTTGTATTATAATTGTCTTATTTACTTCTACGCACACATGTAAATCAAATATATAAACACAAATCTGATGTCTTTATCAGCAAAGGTTTCGTATCAGATCAATTGTTTCTAAAACAATTGATAGAACCTCCTTCTTGTTGCCTCAAGCCTTCAAATCTTTTTCTCCTTTTTTGTACTTGGTGACTTTGTCTTTTTTTCCTTTACTTCTCCTTTATCACTCTTTCCATCCACCGTAGCTCATTGTTTTTATGTCTCTCAGTCTTTAGCCGCAGCCTTGGCACATTTATAGAAGTGTTTTACCAGGCCTGTGCTGATGTCATAAAAGGTGCCGTCGGCCGTTTAAAGCTTACATGGCTGCTGTGAGGACTTTATGGCAACGATTACTTGGCTCACTTCTGCTGCTTCTGTCAGAAGTTTGAACCCAACATGCTAAACGGCTGACTGACTGCTGAAACTGGAAAAAAAAAATGCAGGCGCTGTTATTGAATAAAACAGGCCATGAACATAATACAATGGCAATTTTTCGGTTGATATTTCTATATTTTTCTTTTCTTTTTTTAACTTCTCTATTTTCCACTGATTTAATTTCGACTTGAATTATTACCTGTACAAAAACTAAAACCTGAAATTGTAATTGATTGTTATGATCAAATGAAAAAGTACGAAAATGTAATTCCTTTAGTTAAGAATTAAGTGTAGGAGCTCAGCCTGCTAAAACATGGTTAAAAAAAAAACCCAGTGTGGTGGTACCCCTCAGTTAAAGAAAGATTGAGAACTAATTGCCTTCAAGCTGCTTAGAGATAGTTTTATAGCCTTTACCGTTACCATGTTTGTCTGTAATTTGTTTCTAATGTCCTGGGACAATTCTCTCCTTGGCTTTCTGTTGTCCATGTTCAGTGTGGTTCACACCTTTTCACCAAACAGCAACGTGACTATTTGTCTCTTTTTAAATGGACAGACTGACGGATTATGGGTTTGAAAACAGCTGTAATGTCAATTAAAGGACGAACCTGAGTTCATCATGACCCCCTGGGCAAATAGTTCTCAGTCTTTTATGGTGGTACCATTATTTTATTCCAGACCTATGTCATTAGTTTTTTTTTTTTATATATAATTCTGTTAATTAACAACTCAAAAGTAATGGCTGATTTAGATTATTTAATTTTCAAAAAATTTTAATATATTTTTACTTTTGAACATTTCAACTCATTTCAGAGAGCATTGTCTATTCTATCTATCTATCGATCTATCGATCTATCTATCTATCTATCTATCTATCTATCTATCTATCTATCTATCTATCTATCTATCTATCTATCTATCTATCTATCTATCTATCTATCTATCTATCTATCTATCTATCTATCTATCTATCTATCTATCTATCTATCTATCTATCTATACACTGCTGATAGATATACACTGCTACTGTATTCATGTGTAGAAAAACACGTTTAAGTTTATTAAACCCAGTTTTTACCTGCAATATATATTCCACTACTCTGATGTTTCTTTCACACACTGGTTTGTTCACTCAAATCAGCTCTTAAATTGACACGTTTGCCAGGACAGTGATTAATTATAATTTCTTCAACAAAAGATGCGACATTTATGTCTCCGAGGTAGAATTTTTATCTGGTTTCCTTGGAGCTCCTATTTTCCACACAAATATTCTTCTGTGAGTCTTTTTTAAATGTGCATGATGTTTTGGAAGAGGTCCAAAGAGTCAGAAAGTTAGAGAGGTGACAGATTCCATTTTATCATCATCTTTCTGCTGGTCTGAGCATCCACCAGAGACAGCGATGGACCCTTAACAGCTTGTTGTATTAGTTCCACGGGGTCGCTGTCTATTAACCTCCAATTCAGGATTAATGGTGCAGGTACACGTTTATTAATTTCAATTTTAAAGAGCGAACATCAGAAGAAATGGGGATTGATTTCTTTTGCCCTACAGCCTCAAAGAAAAATATTGCTGCATCATTTTAAAGCTTTAAGTACCAAAAACATTAAAGGACAAATAATTGCTTCGTTTTCTATAAAACTGTTTCAGGAAATATGTTTCAGGTTGGAAAATATGTCTTAAGTGGTAACTTAAACTATATTTTTTTATTATCCATTAGTTTTGGAACGTAAATGGTGTTCTAAAAATCAGATGTATAAGTTTTATTGTGTGTTTGCAGACATAAATGTTTATTTTCTAATACCTTCCACCGTCCAAACAGCAACAACAAGGAGGTGTACAGTTACATTTCTTACCAAGACAGTCTAAATCTAATTGGTCTATTTCAAATTAAAAGCATCTTTTGGATAGGACTATGTTCTGAAGCATTTTTTGGTTTTGATGCTATGTACTGCTTACATTTTTTCTAGAAACAGTTATAATCCCAGCTGGGCAAGCTGTTATTTTCTTAATCTTTTATAGTAATGTTTTAAATTTTCTACATTAAATTTTTTCCAAAAGCACCTTGTACCTAACACGACTAACAGAGCCTAAAGGCTTGCTAGAGCTTTACTTTGCCTTTGATCCCGTAAAAGGGTTTCAATAAAAGTTTACAAAGTTGAAAAGCAGACTAGACCATTGACTGTAAATGAGAACAGGAATGAGTGACGCCTTCTCCCGGTGTTCCGAACAGGAAGTCCCGCTGGCTACAAGAAGCCAATATCCCATAGACTTATAGAGAAATAGTTGCCATAGAGACTCAACCCAACTTGGACCAATCACTGCTTAATGACGACTAAGCAGCGTTCGTATTGCATACTATCACATATGTTGGAGCTTATGGACTAGAATAATAAAAGTAAAAGTCAATGGCATGTGTGTAAACTGGAGCATGATCTGATTTAAAAAACTACTGACCTCTTTAGGATATACGTTTACTAATGAAAGATCAAACTAATAATCAGTGAGTCAAGAACAGACCTTCAATAAAGTTATGTTCATTATCATAAGTGAAAAAGAAAAATCTGGCCTTTTAGATGAATCGGACCACAGCAGCCTATGAGACATTTTTTCCCACAATTCACTTTATTGCACAGCAAAAATTGGTCTTTTTTCAAATTTCTGTCAGTAATTAGTCAACGAATCAAGAATTTTATTGAAGAAATAGTTGAGATCAATGATGTTTGATTTCAAGTAAATCTATAATTGTTTTAGTTTCAAGTGAATCTTTTTCCAAACAAATCAATAGACATATTTTTGGATACCTAGATCCCTTAAGTCATTTTCTGAGGATTGCAAATGACTTTTAGCATAATTGTCTCTATCCCAATAGTTTCATAGCCCATTTTAAAACAGCAATAACTAGTTATTACTATTGGCTGAGTAACATCATGAAAAAGGTGTTTTTTTTCTTTCAAGTTAGACTAATGGTTTAAATCACAAGTTAAATATCCCCAAATTTAGCTTATATGGGTTTAACCAGCACATTTTTAGTTTCTGGCGATATATGCAGACAACAAAACTTCCCTTTGACCAAAATCACGATAAACCTCTACCCCGTCTTGCCTGGGAGAGACTGCTATTTTTCTTTGTGCAGTTAAAAAGTTTGTTTTTTTCTTTGGTTTCTCGTTCCCCTCTCCTCCCCTTCAGGTCTGTTACGATTAGAGGAGCTGGTTCGCCACTTCCTTATCTCCAGGGAGACGCTCTCTGTGAGGATGCTGGATGACAGCCTGGATCCCACCCCCCTGCTGAAGGAGATCCGGGATGACAAAGTGGCAACCATCATAATTGACGCCAATGCCTCCATCTCGTACCACATCCTCAGGAAGGTGAGGGAGTTTGTTTGTTTGTCCGCTCAGGCCAAGGTTTGACCTATTCTTCCAACTCCTCAGTAATCTAGAGTAATTCTGTCGTCTCATTTGTTTGTATTCATCTAAAATATTGCCACAAGCTTTAAGATACACATTTCACACCAGGTGCTTAGATGTGTATAGCCGTGAAAATGTTATAAATTTCACATTGTTTTATGAAATATGATAGATTATGTTTTACTGTTTTATTTTTTATTCTGGTTTGGGGATAACAATAAAAAAAAATCATCCAGAAAACATATAATCAGCATTTATTTATGAAGAAAAAGCCTTAATAATGTGTTGGCATAGATAAATACGTCAACATCAGACCGCAGAAAAGGCCTCTTTAGGGTGAAAACTGCTGAAATGTTGCTGCCTGCTGCTTAAAACGCTGAACTGTCAGCAAATGTTGGATAAAGTCTGAGGATGCTGAAAAGGCGACGTGTGATTCATGATTGGGGAACAAAAATGAGGGTGAAATTATGGGATTAACTGTGAAAAATGAAACTGGCTGGATGTTAATGCATAATGCCTGTTATTTTTACTTATTTTCTGTACATTAAACTGCTGAGTTAACTGTAGAGAACCTATCAAATGAAGAGGATGTAAAATAGTTCATTATTGAAAAACGGGTCAGAGGACTACAATTTTAAACAGGCCCGAGTTGTTTTATGTTGATACTCATGTCAGAGTTTGTGTGTAAATTATCCTGTGTTCATCTAAATGTTGATGGTGCTTTAAAAGGTCCGTATTCATTATGATTCCCTGAAGGGCTCATGTAAGAAAACCTGCTTCTGAACATAAAACGAACCAAAAAAGTGTTCAAATGTGTAGGAGAATCTGGCAGAAACAGAACATGATATAATTAAAGGCAACAGTAAACATAAGGGAACTGATGTTCCTCACATACCAATTACTGCAGCTAATTAGGCTCATTAGCAGAAAGTAATGGCATCATATTTCAATGATGAATCTTTGTTTGAACTCAAAGTCAAATAAATGTAAAAAGAAAATGCAAATGTATGAGGTTGACTTGAAAAAAATAATAATTTACGTCTTAGTTTCAAACAAAAGCGTGACAGTTTAGATTATAGAATAAATACTTTCCTGTTATGTAATTGTGCTTATGACTTAGGCTATAATGTTAATAATAATAATAATAATAATAATATAATGTTGCTTAAGTCAATAAACCTGCATTTTTCTTGGGCAAATCCTGCAATTTCACATAAAAATGAATGTTTTCTCTTTGTGATTAGTTTTTATCTGAACTTGAAAGTCTTGAGCTCCAGTTGTGCTCCTGCTGGGTCTGAAACACATTCTATTTAGCAATGAGTTTATCTAAAGAGCACTCTAAACAATCACAGTTGACCAGATCATTTATTTCTGGTTGCATATTAAAAAGTGAAGAATCAGAGGTTTGGTCTTTCTTTATTATTAGCCTTAGATCTACACTGATGAAAATCCTGTTTTTAGTGTTCTTAACATGTTTTTGTGGCATTTTTCTGATGATGGAGGACACATATAAAGAAAATTAAGCTCAGAATTACATTTCTGAGTATGTTTTTTTTTTTTTCAGTAATTGTGAATCAGAACCAGACATAACAAATGAAGTTTGGAGAAGATTGTATTTACGACGTAGAAAATACGCTGGGGGAACAAGCTCCCTACTCCACCCCATACTGATGGATCTAATTGTTGAGGCGCTTCAATCCAGTTCTCATATACAGTCAACTGACTTAACTCAAAGTTTATGCAGTTATTTAGGCACGTTTCTAATGACCTCCTGCTGGTCTAAAACGACACAAGTTTTTCTATTTGACTTGAAGATGGCAGAAATCATTATTACAAGACCACTGAGAATGTTTTTACGATAGATCAAAAGATAATTGGAGTAAGTTTCCAAAATGTAGTTTTCTCTGTTTATATATTATGGCAAACCCAGAAGCAGGAGAGTTCAGTGGCTGCTGTCAAAGGCTGACAGCGACTATAAACCAATTTAAAGGTCCAGCCCTTTTCTTAGAAGTGATTCAAAATTTGAAATCAATGAATTATTTTGAGGACATGAATCTGACGGGCTGGTTGCTTCAGTGTCTATACGCTCTATATTCCACCTCTATATGATCGTGGACAGCAACATGCTAAAGCTTTTGAAACTAATTTAGACAAGAATTAGGTGCATATTGGAGACAATAGAACAGCTGCTTGGATGGCACTATAATTTATATCATAAAGACAGTTATTTTTACATAAAAAAGATCCCCAAACAACCAGGAAAAGCTGTAATAAACGCTTGCAGCTCCTAATAAATACTCCAAGAAATAGACTTGGTCATGGACAAAAGAAGAAAACAGTCCCACCAATAATTTTACAGATGGAGCGCAATGATATGTCTCTTTATAAAGCAACGAGATCCGATTTGTTTAAAGATTCACTCTGATCACCTTCTGATCTACCATAAAAGTGTTATTGGTGGTCTTTTAAGTATGAATATGCCGTTTTTAGCCCAAATCCCCAAACCTGTGTGTTTTTTATTAGGTAATTAGAAAATCACGTCTGAGTTGTTGACAAAGAGCGACCCCGTCCCCCCTTCCCCTCCCCATTGCTGAGAGCGCAGAGCAGGAAGCTTGTGGCCCACCCAGCATATTTCTACGTCACACATAAGCTCTCATTTTTTTGTCTGCTCCCGTTTTACAATGATTTAAATAAAGATATACTTAAAAAGTACAATGTTGAGCTTCATTTTCGTTATATTTGTTCTCCATTGTGTCCTCCGTCCTCAGAAAAATGGCACAAGAACATGTTAAAAACATCAAAAACACTATTTTTATTGGAGTGGGTCTTTAAATGTGAGCCATGAATTTCTATTTTTTAGATTTGAGATCAGCTTTAGACAAGCACTGACAGAAAAGTGTGACTCTTTTAAATGGATGTGTTGTTTTCTGCTGGAAATGAGTAAAGTCTGAATTTATTTGAATCCTTTTTCTTTGTGCAACAAAATTGGGATTTTCAATGGTAAGCGACTTTTTGAGTCAAAGGCTTCTTTAAGCTACTGGTCGTTTGGAAGTGTTTCTTCACACCTTCTATATAAAAAAGAAAAATCCCAAAACTAATGTGTTTTTTTTTTCTTTTCTTTTTTTTTTTTTTGACCTGAAGCTCGGGTTGTGCAGAGAGAATGGAGGGAACAAAAGCTCCCAGTGTATGTGGAAGGTTAATGGATTAATAACAGAAGAAGTCTGCAGGCGCTTCAGTGTGAAGCTGCCAGTTCAAATCACCTCTGGCAGCAAACATTTGTGCTGGGAAATCTCCACTGTCAGATCCTGGATGTAAAAAATGACCAAACGACTTCATGACAGACTGGCAGACAGCACAGTTTGCCGTGGGAGACCTGCTGTGGAAAAGCTTTGTGCTAGACTCAAACAAACTGTTTGATACCTCCAAGAACTCCTGATTCATAAGTCTTCATTTTGTAAATATTGACATTTTCTCTGCAGCTCAAAAATAGCAGATTTACCCTAATATTTTACTTTTTTTTTTTTACAGTCAATTGTTGATTAGTAATCAAAGAAAATGCAAGAAATGGCAATTTTTGCAATTAATTTGAGATAAGTTTAGTGCTGTGCTTGAGAGATTAAAGGATTTTGACGTCCTCACGGTGCACTTCTTGTTTTTTTGTGTTGTTCTTCAGGCAAATGAGCTGGGAATGATGACAGCCTTCTATAAGTACATCCTCACCACAATGGTAAGAGCTTTCATTATGCAGTAAATCAGACACAGTCGTTCTTCCCTACTTTTCCTCATGTAAATGTGCTCTCCTTTGTTCACTGGCTCCTTTTTCATTACGTTCCAGAGCAAAGAGCTTCCAGAACAGAAAATAGGAGAAGTGATGTGGGTGAAAGCCTGTCTAGTGACAAAAAGAGAGTTTTGAAATTCAGCCTGAGCTTTCTCAGGAGGTCAGCCCATGTTTGTGAGGTCATGTAAGGGCTGAATGATTCTAGTGAGACATCAGTGTGGCGGACTTGGAGGCAATCTAAGGAAGAGCAGAATTGACTTGTGAGCAGGAAAGAGCACAAAGAGCCCCACTGTGAGTGTAGTTTCCACAGGAAAAAAAACAAAAAAAAAGGCACGGTTTGTGTCGCATAGGAAGCTGTTTCCACAACGAGTGAGCTTCTTGATTTGCTGCAGAACAGAAGCTGCAGTCGATTGTACAAGACAAGGAATCTTAAAAAGCCCCCAATGCAATTCCAGATGTCCCTTCTTAAACAAGCCTTTGAAGCCCATAATGATCCACCACAAACGGATCTGAAATGTCACATCTATTTATTTTAGGGATGTCAGAGACAAAAAAAAGAAAAATCCATCTAGTTATGGGAGTAACAGTGGAGTCGGTTGAAAACCATGGACACAATTATGTTGGTAAAAAGGTATGAAATTGATCTGGAAGTAAATAGTCGACTACCCTGTGATGTACATGTGATGCATGCAAAAAGACATCACATAACAAGTTTGCATCAATTACAGTCGGTTAAAGGTGACGATTTTAGACAATGACACAATACCCGATTAAATAATGTAAAACGGTAAGAACAAAACAGTCTAAGATGCAGGTTGTAATGTTTGACGCTGTTATTTCAAAGACATTTTGTTTTGTTGCTTACAATAAAAAGTTGCAGTAAAAGAGTTTCTCTGCTAAAATACATTTTCATTAAATGCAAAATGTCGCCCCAAAGTTTGTTGAATCTTTTATGTATTGATTTGTGGACCATTTCTGGAGATGCAGATTGAATAGGGGTGTGACGATTAATCAGATTAACCGATAAATCCATCCAGTTCCATCTATCTGAGGTGCATTGTTTATCCGATCGACCTTTACCGTTATAATATCGTTTCGAAATGACAGAAATCGATAAAGTCAAACTCTGACAACGCCATTTGGACTGAGACGCAGTAGGTTTATTGAACTTCAACGTAAAGACAACCACGAACCATCACAGCGGAAAACACACACATGATGACAGCGGAAAGTAATCAAGTTTCAGTCCAATGTGTGGAAAGACTTTGAAATTAGCAGACATGTGACTATCCAGTGTGCTAGAATGTTCTAAGAAAGTTTCCTTTGGATTAATGTGATTGGAAAAGCAACAGTGGGCTGAACTTGAAACTAAAATGTGAATGGATTTGACACTAATTAGTTGTATTAGTACATGTTTGTTTGTACAAATATTATATTTACACTTGATTAATTTGCAAGAAAAAGAAGGAATCTAGAAAAGTTCACCTGCACTGTTCAGTAGCAGGTATTTCTCTCTGAGTCACACTGGTTGAAGTTTTGACTAGACAAGATGTTCTGGATCTATTTATGTCAGTGAATCAGATCATTTAAAATGACTGAATATAGACAATGAATTGTATTATCAATCACAAATTGATATGATACGAAAGGAATCGTTGTTAAAATGAATGGTTACATTGCAAATCATTGGAGATTTTACACCATACAGCTGTTTTTTTCTAACTACCTTTCCTAGCTTTATCATTTTAAATGTTTTCTTTTCATCCATTTCTTTGATGGTGTTTCTTTTAATTCTTCACTTTTTTTTACTCTTTTTGTTCATCATCCCAAATTCAGGGGTGGGCAACTTTTTGACTTGTGGGCCAACAAGGGTGTTTTGGTAATAAACTTCATTCGAGAACGAAATGATATGGAATCTGGATGAAAACATCATTGTAAATTAAATGCATATTTCTCTCAATAGAACATTTTGGAGTTCTTATTTCAAAACTGCGACTTTTGTTCTCATTTTAGCGCAAAATGCACCAACAGTTTGGTGTCACCTCAGAGTGAAATGCAAGCACAGAGAAATGCTGCGTTGATGGGGGTGTTGGAATGACTGTCCGACTCTGAAAACACACATGAACATCTGAAACCAACATATCTTCCAACACTGCATGAATGTACAATGACAATTTTATTTGTAGAGCGCCATCTATGGGGAGGCATCCGAATTACAGTTAAACTGAAACCTGAATAAGGATGATCAATATCATTTAATCCAGTGGGGCGGGCTACAAATGACCCCGGAGCCATAGTTTGCCCACCCTTGCCCTAATTTGTTTCCATTTTGTGGAGTGTTTCTTTTCTTCTTTTATTTGTTCTTTTAGAATCTTTCCTTCCTGGTTGTACCCTCTCAGGTATGCTTCTCTGAGACCGCTTTTATTCATGCATCCAGGAGGTTTTGTTGTTTTATTGCATTCAAACTTTTCTGACTTTTACCTCGAACTCTTCTCTTCCTGTCTCATCAACCACCTGCGCTGATCCCGCCCCCTTTTTTGTGGTCATTAAAATGTAATTCTTCTGTGTTGTACCCTTGGGTGAAGAAGCTGTGAGGGCAATAACTCATTGTGATCTTTGCCTTGACTTTAAGCACCGCCACAGTCTTTAACAGGATCACGCGTTCGGCGCTGCCAGAGCAAGGGCAGACTGTCATTCCTCCACCCTTACAGAGAAAACTTGGAAAGGCACCAAAAGGAAAATTATTCCAACACTTCACCACGACCGTAGCCATTTATTCACCTTCACAGCGGCCCACGACCTACCTTTAAGTTTGTATTAAACACGCTCGGCTGACTGTGAAAAGGCTGCTGGATTTCAAATAGCTGAGTCCACAAGAGGCCAGAAAATGTTGGAAGTTTTTTCACTAAATCAGTCACACTGAAAAGATTTCCAGGCCTTGTTAGACCCTTTTTATGACCAGAACTTGTGGAGCTTTAAAGAGAGAAACCTACTGAACAATAAAACGAATAAGACAAACCACTTTCACAAGGCGGTAATAACTTTAATTGTGCTTTACTAGCTGCTGAGCCTCAATGAGTACATGGACGTGTGCCACACGGAAAAACAGAAATCCGTTAACAGCATAAACCTGAGTATATTCATACAAAACCATCTAATATCACATTTTACTCGAAACAACCATGTTAGACTCGGTTTGTAAAAGGAAATGTAAACCAAACAGAAATTTCCTTGAACCCATCCCCGCAGTTTAATTATTCAGTGTTATGTTGACGATGTGCTGAAGTAAATGAAGCATTATGACCATGAACACGGTCCTGTGTAGTTAATCTTACAGTATATGGAGGTCTAACCCCACTCACTTTTCCATCATAAATTCTTACGGGTCTTGCAACATTGTTCGAACCAGAGAAGCGCTCAGAGAACAGCAAACTAGGCCAAGGTAAAACAAATAAATGGGGTCATCCAACCACCCATGCATCTTCTGTATTTATACTTTTCTGAGGTGATTTAGGAAAACCTTCAACGCTTTATTTTTGGTGTTTAAATTGAGGAATGTTGGCATCTGAAATGAATCTATTAGCATTTCCTTTCATACATATTTATATAAGTACATATATGTGTATATGTGTCTTTGTAAACATCTAGACTAATGACTTACTTCTAAGTGCGTAAAGGTTTGATGACAAGGCTGAGCATGACTAGCATCTGTCAAAGCGGCAAAACATTCGTTCTGCCTCTCATGGCTTTTAATTGGTAAATGTAAATCTACATACCAGGGTGAGTTAAAACCAGCGACCACATTGAAATTAAGCTAATGCAAGGTAATTTTTAGGATATTCAAATTTAAAGTTCCACACAAGCATTCAAAAAGGGAAAATTGGCTAAAAAATGTCTTTGTTAGATATAATGAATCAAATTCAATGTTAACAAATTCAATAATAACTTTTTGCTAGTTCTAAGCACATTGTGTTTTTATTTTTATTTTTATAGCCCTAATTGTAGTTTATTTTGATTAGAGTGACAATAAGCTAGTGGAATAAGTAGAAATGACTGATTTTAGAGCAAAATGTGACCAAAAATGAGAATACAATGCTAGTCTAAGTTGGCTCATCTTAATAAATCCTCATAAAATCTAATACTATTCTTAGAACATGAATCTACATTTTTGTTTCCAAAATAATGGTAATGTATGCCAACATAACTTTAAATTAAGATTGAGTTTTTCTATTGTCAAGAGTATGGAGTAAAAGGATTTGGACTCATTTTGATTTATTTTTTTTTTCCATATTTCTAGATCCTAGCTCTTAATGAGACCAACAATTCTTGACGGCTACTCTTGAGAAAAGCCTGGAATGATGTAAGGCAAAGAGAAGTTCAAACAGCTTTAATCCTGTTAGATTATGTCTATGTCCTAACACAAAGTTTTAAATCTTTGCAAGTGCCAAATACTTTGCAATAAGTTTGACTTTATAACCAATCACAGAAGTATTACGGTACATTTATTCGTCACAGATTAAACGTGTTCATGTCTGGCGCTGACTTTGAATAAAAGCATATTTGCATCAGGAGGTTCGTGAAAGGCCGTTGCAGTGTTTTGCTCCCTGCGCCGCGGCCAGCCAGCCACTTTTTGTCACCGCTGGCACTCTGACAGCCTGACAACCAGTGTGGCTGCTGCAGAAATTGATTTGGCATTTGCAAGCCCTACGGCAACAATAACAGCGACAGTTTGGGACAATGTTTTGGAAATAGGAGAAATGGAAGGAGGAAGAGGAGGGTATCAGGGAAATGATTATGCCGGTAAAGCCTTTACTATAGCTGAGCAGACAGCCTGCTTCCGGATGCAGACTGTTAACCTAAAGGGCAAAGCTGCAGCCTTGATGTTTATGTAAAGAAAAGTGTTTGTACCCTTGACAAACGCCGCCTCTTCAGACAGAACAGATTGTCTGCCAAAACATTTTACAGAGCAACGAATGCCTGTGATGACAGCCTGCCTGTCCAATGCTGGCTCCAGACTGACAACCACCAAGCAGCAGTCCTTTTAAATTGAAATGCTTCTACTGTGCACAAAGCGATGAAGCGGATGTTTGTCAAAACAGTTGAGTGATATGAACACAAGAACTTGACTGAGAAACAAACATTCGTGTCTTGCACACAATTTCATTGATTTAGTTCAAATCTTTGACGGCCGAGAACGTTTTAATATTATGTTCAAAATTGTGCAAAACGGCAAACGTGGAAGTTAGTTGTGGAGTGTCCTTTCATTTGGGTTGTACATAAAAAAACAAAACACCAAATGCTCACCACAAAGTGGCATGAGACATTTTATCTATCAGCTGTTGGTGGTGGCCACAGTTTGAAAAGACCGTACGTGTGTCCATCTTCACGATGAAATGACTTTTACAGTTTGTGGTTTTGCAGATTTGTTTTTTTCGTACAAGATGTACATGATTTTTCATTTTTTAGTAATAGCACACTGTTCTGCTTCCTGATTGGCTGTTGAACTTGTCAATCAATCCCTTCCGTGCCGTGTTCCTTTACAGAATGCTTTCAGTTTGCCACATTTATGTAGATTAGTGATTGCAAGCAAATCCAATTGGTTTTATTCAAAAGCAGGCTTGAATTTTGAGAGGTTAAACAAGTGTGTAGTAAGGAGTTCTACAGACTTTAAAAAAAAAGCTGTAGTTTTTACCTATCGCTGGTTATTTTTTAGATCAAGTGAACACTGTAATTGTATTTTAAAATGTAATAACCAACAGGTGTACTTCATTTTCTGACATGTGAGCTTGTTTTAATTGAAAATATTCTAGAAATTCTTGAAAATATTTTTTTTCTTATCCTAAATGTGCTAAAGTTTTCTTTTTTTTATATTTTATTTTGTGGCTGAATTGACATCTTACTGAGGTGGAGGGGTTTGTGTCCCTAATATATACCTAGAGGTTACTTGTTGGGGTCATTTTCCACTCTTTGGTCTGTCAATAATACAAAAGGGTAATAAAAATTAAAAAAAAGAAATGATACACTTGGTTTCCTTTTCCTAAATTGAAATCATAGGGGCTTCACTATGGAAGCAGTATTGGGGAAGGGGCCAATCAGAGATGAGCCATCTTAGACTGGACTTGGGCGTCAACAGGTGTATTATGGATCAGTAGGGATTTGAAGGCAGAAGCATTGCCACACCGATTCTTAGTTGAAAGACTGCAAAGCTCGGCCAAAAGAAGTCGGAGGGGACGTTTACTCCCCACATCCAGAGGAGCCATTTTAAGGGGGTTTAGACATTTGGAAAGAAGCCAACCTGGACGCCTAGTTAAGTCATTGGGGGCTCGCTCCTCTGAGAACACTGCTTGAAGCAGACAAGATTAGGGCTGTCTTGATTTGTACCTGGGAAAAGAGAGGTCAGGGCCTCCTTGCTGAGATCTCTAGCCCCATGGCCTGAACCCCGGCCAGGAGGTGGACAGATGGATGAATCTTCCACTAAAGGGCAGAAACTTTTGCCAGCTGAGGAAGCTATCGGTCAAACGTACAGAATCAGCATTGAAGTTTGTGTCAGACCTCTCAACAGCCTGTGGAACTCAACACTAGTTAGATTGTGCTGAAACCGGTAAGAAAGGGCATCTTTACAGCCAGAAATTCACCAAAATAAGAGCCAGAAACAGGAAGCAGTCAGAGGTTTGGAGAATTCCATTCAGGGTTTGATTATATTTCAATACATTTAAAATCAAAACTCCAGTCTGGAACAAGTTTGTGCAAATATGTTCTTTCTTGGGTTCATCACAAGTTTGGTTAAATGTTTCATTTTAACATCTGATGAACACACACCCAGCTGAGTAAAAGTTGAGCTCAATGAAGTCTTCATCAAGAACTATTTGAAGTTCTTCGACAAATTTCTGCTTTTGAAGTTCATCTCTTTTTTTTTCCTTCACTACCCTGCTCTGAATTTTACAATTCAACGTGATATTGCAAAACCTGCAGAGGAAAATGTTCTTTTAGACCATTCACCTGCTCTAGACCTTCTTTCCATTGTTTATTCTGGTATTTAACATCCCTTCTCTTGTTCTCTTAGAAAACATTTGCAGACAGACGGGCGGAAAAACTGAAAGGTCTCTTCTTCATCATTTCTGTCTGACTGCAGGATTTCCCTCTGCTCAAGATGGACGATGTTGTGAACGATCAGTCCAACATTCTGGGCTTCTCCATGCTGAACCGAACTCATCCTTTCTTTTCGGAGTTCATCAGGAGTCTGGATCTCTCCTGGAGGGAAGGCTGTCACATCAGTCCGTACCCAGGACCAGCGGTGGGTCGGCTTTTAGGGGAACCTCCCTGTGCTGTTTGCACTGGGATGATGATGATGATGATGATGGACATTTAGATCATTTTATAATAGATTCATCTTTTGTTTTGTTTTTAATTCAAACTGAAACCAAACTTTACAAAAAAAACTAAAAATCCTAAAACTGAAAAGTAACAGAATAATAAGAGAAATCAAACCAAAAGCGGCTAAAAGGCATCTATTGTTTAAACCAAAACATGTTCTGGTGGAGAACAGAGCTGCTTTTAATGTTCTTTATTCTTCAAGTAGGTGGTTCTTGTGTGTATGATGTGTACAGATGTGTGTGATTTCTGAAAGTCATGGGCTTGATGTAAAGCAGGGGTGTCAAACTCATTTTCACCAAGGGCCACATCAGCATAGCGGCTGTCCTCGAAGGGCCAGATGAAAAATAAATGTAACTACTCCTTAATGTAAATTAGTCATTATTTATTTACTATACTTTTTAAAGTGACAATTACAGTTACATGGAAAACATATGTTTGCTTGTTACTCTAGCATAACTCCTTTTAAATGTGATTCAGTCAGGTTAGGTTATATGGACACTGTTTAAGTCCTATTGTGTAGTTGCCCAATCCGATATTTCAAGTCTGATTCCCCCAAGATATGAATAAATACACACCAATTTTATTCCTTATTCTAAGAAATTAAAAACTTTTATGCTCTCGCGGGCCACATAAAATGACATGGAGGGCCGCATTTGGCCCCCGGGCCTTGAGTTTGACACATGTGATGTAAAGGGACATGTACTAACCCTCAACAGGTAATCGAATGAAGGGTCCGCGTCATGGTAACGAGAGTCTTTGCTCTGAAGCACAGACCCTACGCAGTGGACGACACTGGAAACTGTTTTTAGACAGTGATTTGTGCGAGCGCTTCAGAGCCCATGCAGTAATATCCATAATAGAATCACGGCTGTTTTTACTGCAACGTAGCCTGAGGCCATAAAGATCACCGACATCCAGCATCGGATTGATTTTCAGCCCTGTCACTTGCTCACAGAGATTTCTCCAGACTCTAAATCTTCTGTATCAAGTGTGGCAGATGATGACATATTCAAAGTCTGGGATTTTGTTTTGCTTGTTTTTCACCAAGCAACAAAACGTTCTACCTTTGAGAGGTTTCCCCAACCCAATGTGCTGCCCGTTAACCCAATTAACCTTTCTTATATCCAATTACGCCTCTAGTCTGCATCTAATGAATCTAATTAATCCAATGTAAAATGTGCCCCAGGTGTTTTTTTTGTATTACTCACTTCAGTCTTCTGTTATCCATTTCTCCGCCTACAATAGGTGAATCGCTGTCATCAGTTCTAAAATTAGGGAATTCTTTCAAAATATTATAAAATGTTAAAATTTTTATTTTCATGCATTTTTTGTGAACTATTAAACGATACATCATTATTACGTTTGTATATCATTTCATTTTTTATAAATAAAATATATACAACTCTATTTTGTGCTGAATCTGGAATAATAGACGGAAATTAGATTTTTTTTTTCTTCCTAATAAATATTTAATAAGTTTTATAGCGAAAGCTTAATTTGATCATTTGTTCAGCAGATATTCATAAACATTCCCAAAGTCACCAAAGGATATTTCCAGGGTTTTCAGTGTCACGCGGGAGCCAGAAAAAAGAAAACAGCTGTCGGATCAGATGTGTTTTAGAAAACTACCAATTATTTTCCAGACTTTCTGCCTCCGTCTTCCCTCATCTGTCTCTGCTCAAACTGTAAGCAGTTTAGTCATTCAGCCCTGGAAGTAGTGACACGTCGAGAACTGCAATCACACCTATACATCTGTCTTTTCTTATCAGCTTTCAGCAGATGAAGCAAGTCTGTCGCCGTTCAATTTATCAGATTCCCTGAGAGCATCAATTTGACTGACAACTGACCAAACAGAGCAGAACGTAAACTCTGATAGGATCACTTATTTTTATGAGCTGAATGCGGCTGATACAGAGTTCTTCACTCCTTTTTTTTCCTGTTTTATCCTCCTTTCCTCACCAGTGATGCAGCATTTCGCATTATTCTTTAGGCTTACTGATGGCTTCATCATTGCTTTGAGCACACACGTTTTTCTATTCAGATCAAACTTCTCTGCAACTTTAAAAGACAAATGTTTCAGCAGAACTGCATTAAACTTTGGGATTCAGTCATTTCTGCACAAAGCCCTTTAAATTGGTCTGGAATTGTTCAAATTCAGTCAGTTCCATGTCACTGAAGTGGTGAAGGTGGTTTTTTTAAATAGATTTTTAAACATTTAAAGCTATCTGGCTAACTAAAAACACAATGTATGCATTTTTTTATGCAATCAAACAACTAGACATAGATAAATGTATTATTTACTTTTTAATTCTGAAAAACACATGTGACCAGCATGGATACTCCATCCGTGTGAAGTAACTCTTTTTTCGTCTGATGCCCAGCTGTCATCCGCCCTGATGTTTGATGGCGTTCACGTGGTGGTCGGCGCTGTGAGGGAGCTGAACCGCAGTCAGGAGATCGGAGTGAAGCCGCTGAGCTGCACCTCCCCGCTCATCTGGCAGCATGGGACGAGCCTCATGAACTACCTCCGAATGGTACGCACACAAGCACACTGGCCAACATATGCACAAAAACACAACACATTTGCCTTAAACACAAGAGGACAGTGCTGCAAACTTCATCGGCTGAAACCAGAAGTCCTCGACCCCAACTGGAAGTCCCCCCGTATCGCCACAAAGAACGTTATTTTATCTGGCAACTCTAACAGTCTTTTTTTTTTACCTTTAATAAAAGTTTTTATTCTTTCTTTTGGCCATGGTTACACATTGTAACATGAGAATTAAGCCCCTTGAGGTTCAACATCTCGTTTTCAAGAGAGTCCTCATTTACTAGTGTGGATGAGAAACATTAAACATTAGAAATAACACAGAAGAACAAAAAGAAACTAGCAAAGAAACAACACAATTAAGCTCGCAATATGACTTAAACGCTCTAGCGCACAAGCACACTCTCATTCACACACACACACACACACACACACACACACACACACCCACACACACACACACAAACACACACACAGGAGCTCTCCGTATTCACCACTCTCTTGAATTACATTGTCCAAATTAAATATAATTCAGAATATACAATAAAAGTACCAATAGGAACATCGAGTAGTCAGAAAGATAAATAAATAACAACAATGAAAAGTATGTTTGAAATGAATTAAGCTTGAGCTTTATTAAATGATGAGCACAAAGAGAGGAAGATGATTCCAATCGTTTGGTGCCTTTGCCCCATTTTAGGTTGATTGTGCTCTCTAAAACGTTATTCCCATTTTTAAGCTTTAATTCTTTAATTATAGATTTAACATTTAAAAAAAAACTTTTTAAAATGTCAATTTTGAAAAAGTGTATCATTTTTAAGTCTTTAAGTCTTTTTAAGTGCGTTTGTTGTTTCAAGATTGTAATTCATTCAAAATAAAATCTTCCCACTTATGATTTAAACATTTCTGAAATGTTTGTGATTGGCCTTACAATGCATTCGGAATAATAAATAAATAAAATATTCAAACAGAAAAAAATATTCTGCCTAAAGTTATATAATTTTAGCTTCCCGACAATGATATCTGACAGAGTTTTGTTGTCTGCAGCTAAGTCTCTCTCCTTAAACAAGCTCAAAAACCAAAAACCATCCATCCATCCTCTGAACCTCCTGAATCTCTTTCAGAGTGACAGGGTTGCTGGAGCCTATCCCAACCACTGTTGGGTGAAGGCAGGAAACACCATGGACGTGTTGTCAGTGTGTCACATGACCACAGAACCACACACACTCCCATTCACACCGATGTGGAATGATAAATTAACCTTTAAAGCAGGTTTTTGAACTGAGGGAGGAATCTGGAGTGCCTGGACAAAACAGGCGCATGCATGACAAAATCCAAACTCCACAAAGACAGGACCCAGCTAGGGTTCAAACCAGGGCATTCCTGCTGGGAGGCTAGAGTGCTAACCACTACGCCGCTGTGCCAACCACTCAAAAATAAGCGTTTTTAAAAAAATAAAATAGAATACACAGAGATGTCTCCGTACATTTTGATAAAGCTGTGGTGCTGAAACATAACCAGCTTCTCTCTAGACTAGAGTTTCAGCAACACAAACATTCAGTCTTTTTAAAAGTATTTTTACCTTCTGTTCCATTCTGATCCCTGAAATGATCTGACCAGCAGGAAGACACATTGATGCTAAAGAATTCTTTTTTCTCTTTCTTTCTTTTCTTACTTTACTTACTTACTTACTTTTCATGGCTTCCTTTCAAAAAAGATTGCATTTACGTGCGACCAAGAACAAAATCTGATGGAAATTCATGTTGGACTAAATGCACATTGCTTTCCCTGCTCCTACACATGGTTGTGGACCCTTCCTCTGGCTCGTCTCGTGCCCCCAGCCGTCACCCCACTCATCTGGATGAAGGTCATCTGCTGGACTATTTAAACATGTAGTTGTAGAGTCAGATAAGCTAATTCTCTCTAAGAGTTCTGGTACATCGCCTGTTCGTCCTGGGGGAGGATCCCTCCTTCATGTGGACACCCCTGAGGTTGCTTCTTTTTTTTCTGAATTCTTTTTAGTTAGTTTTCTTCTTACTGAGAAGGAGGGTCTAATGCCAGGGATGCCCAGTTTATTTTAGTCTGTTTAGACTAGTTTAGCCATTACCTGTTGAATTGTATGACTTGTTCTTTATGATTTATGTTTATTACACTGTTACCATTATGAAGCCCATTCAGACGACTACTGTTGTAAATATTGGGCTGTATAATTAAATATTAATTGAATTGAATTGCATTGCCTGTCTGCATTTAACCCTAACTGTAACCCTAACCCCGCCCTGATTACGTGTGAATTGTCATTTCCAAATAAAAAACACCCTTTGGCACATAGAATAATCTCAATGCAGCAAATGTAGTACGTAGTGTAATGTCAGCAATAATTAAAAAATATATATATAATCAAAAGAGCAGTTTATTTTAATGTAGTGTGAAAACACCACAAACCAAGTGGAGAACAAAAGACCTTTCTGATGTTTCTCTGTTACACTGATGTCACCATGGGTTCTAACCAGAGCTAATTAATTGACCCTAACTGGATTTTGTTTAACCACAAGGCGCACTTGAAATCCCTAAATTTGCTCAAATATAGAACAACTGCCTTAGAGTCTGGTTAGCCTTAATTCTGGTTTACTTAGTGACCTCCAATGGATTTTCTGTTGTAAACGGCGCTGTTTAATGTTTTAGTTCGACTTGTATTACGCACTCTTCTTCAACTGTTTCTGAATGAGTCGAATAAAGTTTGAGTTAGTTCACATTTTTTGAGGTCAAATTCTTCGCCTTCCCCTCCGGCTTCTCCCTACCCCTTCATTTACCCCTTCAAGCAGAGCGTTATGGAAGAATAATTTCTAAGAATTTGGACCTCAATGACATGATGAATAGTCGACGGTGAGCTATGTTAGCTACCAGCCCTCAGAAAATGCATAGCAACGTTGATTTTAAAACTTTAAAAAGTCATGCTAAAACAGAAAAGTAAAGATATGAAATTCTCCTCCGCACAACAGCACAACGTGGATTACCCACCCGGCGGAGGAATATCCAGTTCTGAGTCACTACGGCTCCCCTTTAAAAAAAAAAAAAAAAAACAAGCTGGGACACCGCTAAGGCTTTAAATGGCCCTACATTTTGGAGGGGGAGGGAGAAGTATTATAGTGTAGAGGAAGAATTCAGATTTGACTTACTACTTACTTACTTTCCACCTTTAGTTACTTTTTAAGGTTAAAGGAATAATGACCAGAGAGCCACAGTAGTGGGGTAAAAGAGCCACATGTGGCTCCGGAGCCTCAGGTTGCAGACCCCTCCCATTTTTAGAACGTTTGTCTTACTAAGTTTGTTTTTTTTCATTGCTGCATCTTTGATTTGCATTTGTGGAGGTTTTTTCTTCCAAGAATTCTTTTTTTTACTGGCTTTGTTGTTTTAGAAAAGAAATTTATATTGTTGTCCAGTTATTTGTTTTCAGTAAGTTTTCCCATACCCAAATCCTCAGGGATATTTATTGTTTTTTTTTTTCTACTTATACTAGAACCGATTTGATCCTTTTGGTTGGTGTCTCTGGCATCTATTGCTTTCCTTTCATTTTCTTTTTCATATGATTCATTCTCGTTGCTCTCCTCTCTTGTTTGTAACTGCCACGTTTTGTTTTTTCCATCCACTGATGATGCCTTTCCCTCCATATTGTTTTGGTAGCTCGCAGTGCATCACTTCATCATCTCTCCTCTGTATCTGGCAGCAACCAGGGACCTCTCTTCCTCTCTCTGTCTCTCTCACTCCAGCTTTTTGGGAACGTAATTCATCTTGAGTCGTGCACACGGACACACTCATTCATGCTGTGTGCGTGCACCCGACAGCACATAACTCGCATGAACCGTGGAGCAAAATGCATGCTCGACTGACCGTGCAGCACACAAGGCTCTCGTGTGTTTGCACATTTCTGCATGCCTGTATATTCTAGCAGCTCTGTTGGTGATCTGATGAGCCGTCTACATTTTTGCTTTCCATTTCCAGTCGACATCGTTTTGCCTCTGTGAGTTTGTGCGTGTACATGTTAGCATTTTACTTTTATCTTTATATTTTTTTTTTAACTACGTCATTTAAATGAATTAACACCCTTTAGTGTTGACTTAAACAGAAATCAGACAACCATTTCTAATGTCAGCGTCTGAATGTTTACAGATCTGTTACAGTTCAAATGCTCAGTTAACATCAAATATAGTACAGCTTTAGTGTTGTGGGTTGTTTTTTTTTTGCCGAGTTGGTCGAGAAGCATGGAAATGTCAGGCGGTGGTACTTTATGCTGCTTGGTGTGATTTTTAAAGAAAACACAGAAAATGGAGCTAAGCTTAAGAGTCTATTCTGTTGCAGACTCTCCAGGAGTTCATTTTCATGAGGATCAGTTGCTGCCAGAAAGATTCACAATGCAGGAGTGAAAAACAAAACTAACAAAACAAAAAAAAAAAAGAAAAACATTCGGTAGGACATAAAGTATTGCAAACCAAAGCGTTTTTATATGGTTTGATGCATATTCAAAGTTATTGTCACACTTGATTTAGAAAGCTTTTCATCTCTGGCCTTCCGCAGTGTAAGACTCTTAAAGCATCATTTAAAATTTATGAAACAAAAATGCATTACATTACAAACGGTATCTATAATAATCTCATGTCAGAAACAAAATGACAGAACACAGCAAACAAAAGCCGGTATTAGCTGGGGAATCCTTAAGCTGTTCTCCCAATGACCGATTTGGTTTATGAACAAAACCTTAAAGAAAATGTGAAAGTCAAAGTGACTCCTTTTTAAGGTCTGAGACGTAAAGACCCACTCTGACCATCTTCTGAGGGTGAAACTGTCGGCGAGGAGCCACCGCCCTTTTTGGATGATTTATGAAAAATAAATGAAAATATATGCCATTTTTCAGATGGCTTTTTTTCTTCTGCCCCTGATTCACTACAAATGGATGAAGAAGTACTCAGAAATGTCATTTTAATCTTCATTTTCTTTCATCAGAAAAATGCAATGACACTATGAGAGAAACACAGTTTTCTCATGATAAAGGGGGCCAAATTTAACTTTTAAAATTCTAAAATTGCATAGCTTTGATAAATTTGTTAATATTTAAATACACAATTGTGCAGTAGTTATCACTACAATATCAACCCACTAAAATTATTTTGATTACATTTTACCAGTACAGATTTTTTTGGCTCCTCTTTTATTTTTGAAAGCTAAGCTGTTAGAAAATGAAATTAAAAACATTTTATATATATGGAGTAAGATGTACCAACCACTTTACAGGTAACCTCTAGTTTCTGATGCTATCAGGTTGATGTCAAAATATACATGTATGGAAATTACAGATAGCCTATTATCCACGTTTGTCTGTTTGTTCCTTTAAAACAGCTTGTTTCTTTCTCATCAGGTGGAGTATGACGGCCTCACAGGTCACATCGAGTTCAACAGCAAAGGCCAGAGGACCAATTACACCCTGAAGATCTTAGAAAAACACCCAGCCGGGTACAAAGAGGTCAGAACTCTGACAAAGTCGGGTAAAGAGCAGTCGAAAGACTAAAGTGGTGTTAATTAAATGCAAATAGTTAAATGCAAATGTCTCTTTTCTTTGAACATGGAGATGGTGCAGTAATTAGTTCCACAGAAACCTTGCTCCCGATTGTGAATTGCAACTTTGAGGCAACTGTTGCCATGCATGAAATCCAGAAACAACTTAGTTGGACAGTTCTGAACTCCTCTGCAGTTCTTCTGTCAATACAGACTAAACAAGAGGTTTCTCCCCGAGGGGTGTGGTGCTGGTTTATGATCTCAGGTTAACATTAAAATGTCAGTTTTCATCTGTGGTTAACTCAAGGTCAGGTGGTTTCTCAAGCCTGGGGGGATAAGTAAGTGTGCCAAACTGTGCCACTGATTTCCACTTGATTTCAGCATGCTGTTCATTTAGATCAGGGGTGGGCGATTCCAGGACTCGAGGACAGGTGAGTCTGCAGGATTTCCAGATATTCCTACTCATGGCTGATTACCTGGTTCAGGTGTGTCCAGCCAATCAGAACATGCCAGAGCAGGATGTGTTGGAAAACATGCAGGAAAGCGGCCCTCAGTGTCCACCTCTGATTTAGATATTTGAGCATCAGGAATCCCAGATATGTTCACCTTTCATTATAAAAAAAAAAAAAAAGTGTTAGCAACTGATCCTCAGGAAAATTCAATAAAACAGAAACATTTTTATTGAGCATTGAGTAGAGAAAATGATGACTTTACTGCTTCACTGAGACTCTCACCCAGTTATGAGATGGTTTTATCATTTTTTCTACTGCCCTGGTTGTTAAATATTAGTTGTTTTTTTTTTTTTTATTAGTAGTCTACAATAGGCTCCTTTTAATACGATCTGTTAGCAAAAAATGAAAACTGTATTTAATTGTTTTTTTTTTTTTTTTACAAAAAAAGCTTGATCCAGTTTTATCGAAAGAGCCATTCTAATGAAAACGGTGTTCTTACCACGTTCTTGTGACCTTTTACAAAGACTCGTTAGAAACCTAGTGTGTTCTGATGAAACTTTTTTGGATGATTTATGAAAAATAAATGAAAATACATATTTTTTTAAATGACAAATTATTTAAACGCAAAGCAGTTTGTTGTTAATTCGCAGAGACTTCTATTTTCAAGGTCTGAATTTTGGAATTGTAAATCTGGACATCCCAAAAACTGGCCAACACCCTGAATTGGACACAACCACTGTCTCATCAATGGAGACGTTGCAGCCTTGGAAATGAAAGAGTGGACAGTAAACTTTAATCAACATTAAATGTCTCCCTAATGAATGACAAGACAGTAAGCCAAAAGAATCATATATGATCAGCAGAGTGATGATCTAAAGGCATGTAGGACATTTGCTGCAGATGAGAAGAGATTCGTATGCATGAGTAAGAACACGTGGCCTTATTTAACATGAATGAATGTGGAGGAACCAGGTCCAATTTCATTGATTTTAATTATTGACTCTGCTAAGAACATTATTCAACTTCCTGGGGCTAATTTCATAAAACTTCATAAATGATTTGTCGGGCCCTTTGTCCTGTTGTTTCGACTCCACATGGTTTTCCTTCATTTGCTCTTGTCTGAGCTGTCAAAAGAAATTGTGATTTCTCAGCAGCAAACGCCAATATTTTAAATAATACATTTCACCCTTTTTGTTTTATCCTTATATGATCTGCTTCTTTTCAAGAGCAACGTCTCTAAAGAACCCGAAGGTCCATAAAATTGCCTTACACTCAGAGGCTATATCATCGTGAATGATGAATTGGAGTTCGACTGCCTGTCTGGGCATCTTGCAGAGGGTGGCATCTCATGTGAGTCTGCCTGGACTGCAGAGCCCAGACAGCTTCTAACTAAGGAAAAGATAAAGGAAAGAGGAGATCAGATGAATGGATCGGCAAGAGTGTCTTGAGAGAAAGAACTGGATGAAAGGATGAAGAGGGAATGTGGCTTGGAGGGATGTGATAAATGAAATACTGCATAAGGAAAGTGCAACAGCTGGAGGACGGAAGGGGAAAATGGATGGAGATAGAGTAAAGGAAGTGATGAATAGGATCAAGTGTAGAAGAGCATCCATGTACTCGGAACGAGCTTGCGAGTATAGGAGGAAACAGAAAAAAACAGTTTGTGTTAGAAATGACTTATTTTGGACAATGTTTAAATGATGAGAAGTGCATGTTGGTGGGATGATGGGGCATAATGTACAGCCTCTAGAAATGCATACATTCAAGCTCTACTTTAAATGGAACGATAGAGTTTAGCACACCCAGCATGAATGGAGACAGAAAAAAACAAAACAACCAAAAGTATTTTAAACATGTTTGAATATAAATAGTTAGTTTGACAGGCAAAAATTGAACTTCCCTTAAACACAAGAGCTTTAGTTTCAGAGCTGATATTCTTTGAACAAACGTAACTATACGTAATTCCTAATTGCAACGGATTCTGATGTGGGAAAAAGCAGCTTTGCGCCGCCAATATAAATAACTCTTTAGCCATGTTTAGAATTACCGCAAATCTACTGGATTCTCAGGCAGAGAAAACAGCTGTGCGCAAATATGCACTGTAATATTTTACAGGATGACTCATACTGTAACACTTTACAGTATTATTTAGTTATACTGTAATACTTTGCAGTACTAATTAATAATTCTGTAACACTTTACAGTATTAGTTATACTGTAACAGTTTACAGTATTATTTAGCTACACTGTAATACTTTGCAGTACTAATTAGTAATATTGTAACACTTTACAGTATTACTTAGCTATACTGTAACACTTTTCAGTATTACTTAGTTATACTGTAATATTTTAAAGTATTAACTAGTCAGACTGTAACACTTTACAGTATTATTTAGTTATACTGTAATGCTTTACAGTACTAATTAGTTATATTGTAATACTTTGCAGTACTAATTAGTTATACTGTAACACTTTACAGTATTAATTAGTTATATTGTAATACTTTGCAGTACTATTTAGTAATACTGTAACACTTTACAGTGTTACTTAGTTATACTGTAACACTTTACAGTATTATTTAGTTACACTGTAATACTTTGCAGTTCTAATTAGTAATACTGTAACACTTTACAGTATTATTTAGTTATACTGTAATGCTTTACAGTACTAATTAGTAATACTGTAACACTTTACAGTATTAATTAGTTATATTGTAATACTTTGCAGTACTAATTAGTAATACTGTAACACTTTACAGTATTAATTAGTTATATTGTAATACACTAGTAATAAACACTTTACAGTGTATTATACTGACACTTTAGTATTATTTAGTTACATGTAATACTTTGTTCTAATTAGTAATTACAAGGTATAAAACTGTATTACAGCAATTATACTGTAACACTACAGTATTATTAGTATATTGTAATACATTTGCAGTTCTAATTAGTAATACTGTAACACTTTACAGTATTATTTAGTTACACTGTAATACTTTACAGTAGTAAAGTATTTACGCAATCAACTTTAACAAGTTGATTCTGACTCCAGCTAAATACAGCTTCTAGCTGATACACAGCACTTAACCTAAAATTACTTTAACTGTTTTCGCACCAGTTACTACAGCAGAGAAAGCAGCTTTGTGCTCACACTTTACAGTAGTTTAACGGAAAGCAGCAAATTACAGTAACTCTTCAATCATTGACGCAAATAACATAGTTCAACCGGATTCAAAAAAAGCTATATTGTGTTCATTTGCAACACTTTTCCGTTGTGAAGTATTAACACAATCATTTACAAAACCTGCTTATCTTAACATGGAAAAAAGCAGCTTTGCACCAGTATGCAACACTCCATCTAAAATTACCAGAAATCTATTGCCGTTTAGGAAATTATTGCAATCCCAACGGATTTGAAAGCTCGGAAAAGCAGCTTTGCACTGACATGCACACTCAACAGTATGAAGTGTTTACGCAATCAGCGTATACCAGCTGACTGACGTGGAAAACACAACACTTAAAGTGTTGCCTATTAATGCAGAGCTGCTTGTTCTTCATGTCAGAATCCATTGGATTAACATGATTTGCGTGAACGGTCCAAACACCGTCTGTTATTTTCCCTCAACGGCGACAGTTCCGGTGTTAAGGAATCAGTATGGTGCTCCATGAAGTCCAGCCTCCACTGGCTATTTGAGTGACTAAAGCATTTCATACTTCATTGTTTCTGTCAGATTTAGGAAGAAAGGCTGATTCCACATGGGGTTAGGTTTTGACAGACCTGTCAGTGGTCTGGAAAAGGTGATCAGAAAGCTACGGTGCCCTTCTTCTTCTAAACACTTAATTATGCTAACCTCAGTTTAACCCTAACTCTAAACAATAGGTTCTTTCTAGGACCTTTCAATAATATCCTGGTAAAGTTCTGTCTAGAAATGTTTAACTTTAAAACATGTTTTAAAGTTTTTAAATGTTTAAAGGGGTGAAGTATGAAAAAAAAAACCTGATTGTAATTTCATTTATTTTTAAAAAATCTTTACTTGTCTCTTTTTTGCTTCACAGATTGGGACTTGGTATTCCAACAACACGCTGGTCATGAACTCCACTTCCCTGGACCTGAACGCATCACAAACACTGGCTAACAAGTCACTAATTGTCACCACAATACTGGTAACACAACCTCAAATGATAGAAAAGTGAAAGACATAAACTACTGTAGCTTCAAGAGATACATGTTATCCTCTGTGTCCTTTCTGTCCCTCCGACAGGAAAACCCTTACGTCATGCGCAAGTCGAACTACCAGGACTACCAGGGTAACGATCAGTATGAGGGTTTCTGCGTGGACATGCTGAGGGAGCTGGCAGACATCCTCAAGTTCTCCTTTAAAATCAAGCTGGTGGACGACGGGCTTTACGGAGCTCCAGAACCTAACGGCAGCTGGACGGGCATGGTGGGAGAGCTGATCAACAGGGTGAGAAGAAACCTGCTGAATATAAACCCTAACATTTAAAGTCGATATACGTACCTTTGTCATAGGCTTCAACACATCTAAACTCCATTTCTTGATCACAAGAAGTCAATGAAAAATAATACCAGCAGCCTGTGAGAGGATGTGAGCCAGGCTAAAAATAGTAAATACAGAGTTAGGGAAGCTAAAACAATGGTTCAACATGAATACACTCTCACTCAATCTTAACAGAACAAAGTTTAGGATTTTTTCGCAACACCTTACTTCCAGTAAACATACAAATCTTCATGAACAGAGAGTAGGGTTACAAAAAGAATGATTTTTTCTTCTTTCAAGCACACTGTTTTGTTTAATCAATCTATTTTTAACTCTTGTGTTTCTTTTCATTTTGTGTTTGTGCTATGGGTCAGAGTCACAAAAGCTCACAATGGTCTTTATATCATTGAACCCCTGGTGTTATGTTTTTTTCTGCAGTTTTTTTCTTTCTTTTTTTAAACAAATTTTCTGGAGCACAAAGAAATGCATTTATATTTTTTTAAAACAGATAATGTGGGTATGACAAGTAAAATGGGTCAAAAATAGTAATTTGATAAATGAAAGTGTAACTTTTGTTTGCTTTTTTTTCCTATTAATATTATTTTTTATTCTTCTTGGTCTCTTCCTGGGTAGCGACTTTTTCCTACAATTTGTGAAGCTTGCTTTCCTAAAAAATATTCTCCTGGGTTCCATGCCTGTTCATTTTCTCATTTCTGCCTGAGGCGTTCATCTCTGAACACTTAAAGGAGATCCCATTGCCATGTGCAATAAAACCAAAACCTGGAAACAAATAACGAAGAAATCAGCAAAAAACAAAGTTAAAATCATCTCATTCATGTATCGTACTCTCCACACTATAAGTCGCTCTGGAGTATAAGTCGCAGAAAAAGTCGCAAAAATGCATAATAAAGAAGAAAAAAATCATAAATAAGTTGCACTTTTCAGAGAAATGTATTGAACAAATATGGGAACATAAACAGGTATTTTATCTGTAAAGGCAAATCATAATAACAGAATAGATAACAATAATAGTCTGAATATCTGTACACTTCACTATCATAACATATTGATGCTTATTTAGCCTCATAAAATATAGCAGGAATACCGTGTAAGGTAGCAAACATTCATTTGGATATGTATAGCATAAAGAACATACTAACAAGTCAACGAGGCTCTTTATATTACTTCACATCATTAAATCAGTATGTTGCAATGCCACGTTCACACCAGGCTCAGAAACATGCTTATAAGCGACCACATCTAATGAAAATTTTATGTAGGCCCGTTTCGGGCTTCCACATTAAAACTCTCACGTTCAAATGTCTAAGTCTGTTTTGGGGAATCTACATACAAAACTTGCAGCAATTTAAAGGTCACTAAAAGTTAAAACAGTTGAACTTTGAGCAATCAAGGACTTGACTTTGGTAGTGACACATGGGTAGTGTCCTTTAAAAAAAAAAATAAAGTGCCCATCAGTTAAAAATTGATCACGAAGGAGAGAATAATATTTCTGGTTTGTGCCTGGCCAGTATTATATTACATCAAGTTTTTCATATATCGGAATAGAGCTGTGAAAGGAAAAGCCTGGCGCAAGATTCACCGGACTTGCACCAAGCCTCCTCCAACTGTGATATGCTCGTGATATGCTACCGGATATGCTTGTGACAGAAAGCTACAGTCCTGTGTGAACATCCTAAGCTAAAGGTGCATTCAAAAACCCATGTGCAGCATGTTTTTGAATGCGCCGCACATGCCTGGCGTGAACATAGCTTGACTGAATAGTGCTTCTTCCTCTGCATTGCTGTCAGTTGCAAATACTGATACAAGCACCCACAGTCTCTAGTGGTTGTCGGCGGGAATACAATAGCCTTTTACGCTGCACCTCAGTATAAAGCACACTTTTGGCCAGACCATGACAAAAGACAAAAAACGTATACTCCAAAAAGTACTGTAAATAAACAACACTTTCAAAAAGAACTGAGTCATCATTGTAAAAGAAAACATTTTCAAATGGTGTATTGCACAACAGAAAACAGGTTTTAGGGTTTTCTAATGTCTCTTAAGGCACAAAATACTAGCAGACCCTTTATATTAGTGTACAGAGTAAGCCAACACTTTGTCTCGATTTGCACTTTAATCATCCTCTTACAACCTGCAAGGTTTAGTTCACTGCAGATAAAGCTGCTACTTTTAGTTCTCCTCTGGTAGACCTATTTCTTTTCTCTGTCCCTAATGGGTTATTTAATCTTGTTTGTTGTGTGACTCTTATTTTTTTCTGTAAAATTCCTTGCTGATCATTGTTATGTGTGTGTGCTTTGACTATACTGTGTTTTTGTCTTTAGCTTTCTAAAAACTGTCTCTCTCACACAAAATAATTGTATAAAATCTATCTAAATATGGCAAAAAAAAGCAAGAAAATGCTTTTTTGTGGACATATACTGGTTTAGGCAAATTGAAGTTTCACCCCTGTGGCTGCCCCGTCAACAGAAAAGCAAAAAATAAAATGAAATGAATGGAAAATACTAACAGTATTAACTGTCTTCAAATGAAGTGTGACTGCAATGAAAATATTTTTTTGCATGTAAAGGCAACACAAATAAACAAGCCCAAGCACCAATCATTGATTCCTGCAACATTGCTTCAGCGATAGTTGTTATAGCAACAGGCAGGGGTGAAGGGTGGAAGACGTGGGCTTTGATTAGCTGACAGTGATGACACCCTGTACTGCAACACAAGCCAATTATACAAGTGCTGGAGCTCTAAAAGCTGTTCGGCCCTGAGCAGCAGAGACAAAGAGAGGCCAGGAATGTATTAAGTGGCTAAGCTGAAGCCCAATTTTCCCCGTTTAGTTGCTTTCTCAGCAAAAGTGGCTCATTTGAAGTCAAATTGGGTCTAATTAAAGTGGTGTAGAGAAGCGCCAATAATGAAAACTATAAGAGGCGTTTACGAGCATAAGGATGTGTATGTGTTTATGTTGCGGCACTTACAAAATGTTTAAGACCCTTTTCAGGAATTGACCCAGTGAAATAAATTCTGTCACATGACTTGAGAAAACTGCTCATTAGAACCATCGCTCTGTTACTCCAAAGAGGTAAAGACAATATTTCTTAATAGATGGTAAATAGTCTATACTTATATTGCACTTTTCTACCTTGTGGCCCAAATTGCTTTAAAATCAATTCAATTCAATTCAATTCAATTCAATTCAATTCAATTCAATCAAATCAAATCAAACGTTTTTTTAAATAGCAGTTTTACTATCAAAACGTGACACAAAGTACTTTCCATTAAAACAAAACAGACAAAAAAATATATAAAACCAAGCATGAAAATTAAGTAAAGTACCCTCCCCAGACCTACACACAACCCCCCCACCCCTTTTACACCTCTCACCCCCTAACTGATGGGGATAGACAGTGGGAAATAGGCTGAGCACGAAAACAAAATGTTGGTTGTTAGAAATTCTAATATTTGGGACCTTTCTCTGTGTCAACCGCTTCATATCCAGCCAAATGCAGAATCGCAGGCGGGACCACACACAGATCCCCATTTAGAGCAGCAGTAGCTGAACAGCAGCCGATCCAAATGAGAAATCACCGGAAATAAAAATTAAAATATAAAAGAGAATGAAAAGGTAAAGGCACTGATAAAAGTAGTAAACAAATAAACAATAAAAACATTAAAATAATGAATATTAAAATTCATTATTAATAATATAGTGTAAATTCAAAAAACAATATTTAAATAGATGAATAAATACAAAATGAAATAAATAAATAAAATAATAAAGGTAGTAAAAATGAGATAAAAGTCCCATTCACACACATTCACACACTGATGGGATCTCCACTGCCGAACCCTGGTGCATACCTAAAATCGGACCATAACTGAAGTGGCTGATATCAAGAAGTCCTACCAATGGCTAGAGAGGGCTGGCCTACAGGACAGCACTGAAGCACTCATCCTGGCAGCTCAGGAACAAGCCCTGAGCACCAGAGCAATAGAGGCTCAGATCTACCACACCAGACAAGACCCAAGGTGTAGGCTGTGCAAAGAGGCGCCTGAAACAATCCAGCACATAACTGCAGGATGTAAGATGCTGGCAGGTAAAGCATACATGGAGCACCACAATCAAGTGGCTGGAATAATATACAGGAACATGTGTGCAGAATATGGACTGGAAACCCCAAGGTCAAAATGGGAAACACTTCTGAAGGTGGTAGAGAATGAGAGGGCAAAGATCCTGTGGGACTTCCAGATCCAGACTGATAGGATGGTAATGGCGAACCAACCAGACATCGTAGTGGTGGATAAAGAACAGAGGAAAGCCGTTGTGGTGGATGTGGCAGTGCCAAGCGATGGGAACATCAGGAAGAAGGAACATGAGAAACTGGAGAAATACCAGGGACTCAGAGAAGAACTGGAGAAAGCCTGGAAAGTGAAGGTGAAGGTGGTGCCTGTGGTAATTGGAGCACTCGGGGCAGTAACCCCCAAGCTTGAGGAGTGGCTACAACAGATACCTGGAAAGATCTCAGACCTCTCAATCCAGAAAAGCACAGTGCTAGGAACAGCTAAGATACTGCGCAGGACCCTCAAGCTCCCAGGCCTCTGGTAGAGGACCCGAGCTTGGAGGAGAAACCACCCACGGAGGGTGAGAGGGGTGTTATACAATCTTGCCATAAACAATCACACAAACTGGCCCTCACCTAGGAAGGTTTTAAACTGTGAAACATCAACCATTTGAGGATGCAAACAAGTTGGGTTTGCAGCTAACAAAGCAGAGACCTGACTTGGACATACAAATTAGCATTTTCCACTTTATTTTAATATGTAATCTGTATTTTTCTTGTTTTTATTCATACATGACAGCCACAGCAATGTTTAGTTCTTGGAAATTAGCATACCCCCCCCACCCACCACCACTGTTTACTAGTGAGGATCCTAATGAAAACAGAAGTGTTAGCATTTCAATACTGTGTAAAGCTAATAGACATAAAACTGCACAGCTGTTTGTCCCACTGCTAGCTCTTGAGCAATATTGCTTACAACAGGCACAAACATCCCTGTGCTCTTGTGGGGAGTCTCTATTAGCATAATGCTTTCTTAAAGCATTTAATCTAACCCCAATCATCAAAAATAGAAGTGTTCACCTGGAGTTTTGACCTCAGTTCTGGAAAAAAAAAAAAGCTTTAAGTTCCAAAGAGACATTGAATTTATGGGGTCAAGCACAAAGGCACAGAAGTGTGCAATTGTAGAGGATACCCACACATTGATGGAGAGCTAACTCGTAATGGGGATGAGAATGGTGATTGTGGCTAATGGCTGCATGAGTCTGTCTGTCTGCAGGAAGAAATGGGGAACACAGATATGCCATTAAGAGGCTAATCAACTGCTTTCTTTCCTGCTAATTATGCTCAGCTATTTCAGTTCCACTGCAGGATCTCCCAGTTTGAGCACACATACACACAAACACACTAACAGACAATTAGTCTTTTTCTTTTTCCTTTTTTCATGAATGCTGAATTTTTGAACTGAACTAAGTTTTCATCTTCGTCTCTGCTACCCACGGTCCAGCACATGCTGGTGCACACAAACAAACGTTTCCTTCCACGAGGCCCGGGCGTCTGATGAAAGTGGGGGAAATCTGCTGAAGAACTGCATCCTTGTTAATCAATTACATGTTAATTAAAGAGAAAGGAAGTGTCTGGGGTCCAGATAAATGCTTCACTGAGGAAGACTGTGTCACCATAACTTGAGACTTAATGAGATTTTCTTTTAACCTTACTTCCTCTCTGCTGTATTTACCAGTCAAGGTTAAATCCACACTTTTCCCCCTGCGTTGTGTGTGTCTGCATGAATGGACCTTTTCTTTCATAGCTAGCATCACACCAAGACGCAACGCTGCAACTTTGTAGTCATTCTGCGTTGTTTTAGCTAAAAAAGTTTAGAGTTTGGATCCAGCGGTGGAGCGGCGCTTGGAGAAAAATGCATTGTCTTCATGCAACATCACCCACAGAAAAGGACGGGTGTTTTTTAAGCAAGCCATAGGATGTTGTACTACAAAAGAGTGTCATCTGGTTTAGTATTTTAACAGAACATTAGAATAAACTTGCACAACTTCTGTCACTCCCCTGTCACCCTAGCCGTCTAAAGTTTATTGTGGCTATGCAGGTCTTTTTAACCTAAGAACTCCCTGCTGCCAAAAAAAGAAAATAAATCTATAATTCAATGTGAAAAACATATAAAGGAGAAGCCCGTCAAAAAATTCAGGAAGTTGTCAAAGAAAGGATTGCCAAGGTAATTGAATTTCACTAAAATTACACACTGATATTAACCAACGCTGGACTAAATCATATGTTTGGGGACCAGGTTTTCTATTTATCTTACTATTTCAGACAAATCGTGCACTTTATGGCACATCCAACAAATTTGGCTGTACCTTAGGATTTCTTATTTTATAAACCCACATTAGCCAAAATGGCAGCCATTTGTAAAGATGGTGGCCACTTAATTTTTACAAAAATATTCAGTCTGTCTGTGCCAGTCGTAACAATATGTGAATGCACAAAATATAGTCTTTAAACTTAGCAGAATACTAATATATTATATATTTCTTTTAAATCTTGGATTTTCTTGTGGCTAAGATGCTTTTCTGAACGAGGGGATCCTATTGGTGCTCGCACTACAAAATGCACAATTATTTTAATAATTGGATCTGCTCATTTGGATGCAACATCTTATTAAAGTCAGAAAAAAAGGGTACATTGATGACTGTTATTAGATGTAGTGCAAAGTGTTAAAAATGATCAAATTAATATTAAAAGTGAAGAAGAAAAACATTTTCTTCACATTTGCCTTTTTTTTCTTAACTTGAAGTAAATAAACTTTTCAACCTTTTTTTTTTGCATGTCTTGCAATGAATCAAGTTAAAATGAAATGACATGGAAATGTCTTGATCATGATGAAAAGATTAAACACCATTAACCTAAAGAGATAACATTGCTCATTATGTCAGACATTCATGACTTTTATTTTCACAGCTGATGATCCAAAATAGCAAAGTGATCATTTGCCATCAAAAGTCTTTGGCTTTTGCGTCAAAAGCTTTCTCCAATCTGCTACAGAACAGATCTTTCAGGAGGTCCTCATGACATTTCCCCTCATTTCTGTGTTTCTGGGGCTTCAACTTTCAAGCATCCTCATCTTGTCAGAAGAGCAGATGAGGAGCGATTAACCTTTAAAAAATGCATTCTGTGAAAAGACTCTGTCAATGCATATGTGTTTAAAACTCATAGTTTTTTTTTCCATTTCAGTCAATATTTGGTCAAGAAAATCCACAATAATGGAAAAAAAATATTCTCAAAAGAAGTCTGAACGTAGGCTACAATTTCAAATCTTTCACTTAGCTGATTTAAGAGTAAAACTCAACACCATTTAGAAGAATCAGCACCATAATGGGAGCCAACATTTAAAAATGTACATTAACAGTGTTCCCGATATCATTATGTTCCTCCTAAAGTGTTTTGGTTAAAGCAAACTCAATGAAATTCAACACAATTTGCAGAAAGTTGCTTCTTATCATTATTGATTTAATTAGAGGTCGTTAGGAACAAAATAAGAAAGGATGGTCTAATACTGAAGGTTTTATGTAAAAATGTACTTTAAATCTGTTTACACACACTTTAAAAATAATTGAAAAAGAGTTATAATTGCATTTTTTTTGCAGAGGTAACTGTTAAAGTCAAGCAATCCTTTTACAGATTTAAGTTCGATGAAAAAACACAATTAAAATGACATTATCTGGTAAATTACCTTATTTAAACGACTTTTCAAACACACAAAAACCTTTTTTAAATGTTACATTTTCATTTGAGGAACCCCGTGAAATAATTGTAGATCTTTTTTTCTTTACAGTGTAATAATGTTTTTCAGGAATGTTTTCTGGCTAATTTATAATAAAAGGATAACTTCTTTTTTTTCAGTCTATTCCTGATTTGCTAAAAAAAAAAAATATTAGTAAAATTAATTTCAAATTTCTTTTAAGGGTGATGTGAAGAGAAATAATAGCTCTTGGTAGTCAAATAAACTTCATGACTTTGGTCCTGCAAAGGCCTTCTACCTCCGGTTGAGGGCTGCACACCTGCTGATCCTCTCATCAATGAATGATTAGCAGCAACATTTTAGAGCTCTTTTTAACGAGCACTCCCCTGAAAGCGATTAAAATCATCAACACAGTTTTGGGCTGACTGAGAACAATGACTTTTAGCACACCAAACATGGGGTAAACCAAGAGCTGAGACAGACAGTTTTCAACTAAAACTTCACCACTTTGAGGATAAACGAGGAGTTTAATTTCAGGAAAAGAAAAGAGGATTGTGGGCAGGATGCAGAAAACCCCCACTTGACTGTTAGTTTTAGTGTTTAGGGGTGTTGGGATGACCACTTTGTGATGAAACCTTAAAAAAAACTTTTTATTTTTTTTCCCATTCAAACAATGGGGAGAAAACAAAAATCAAAGAAGGAAAATAACTGATTCTGGGAGAGCTGGTTGCCACCACTACTTAAAACTGCTCTCCTCAACTAGGAAAGCCTTTTTAAAGACTTAGCCCCTCCCATAAGCCAATTCATCAAAAACTTCTCTAAAAAACCTCCTACCTTGCAACCTGGAGGATTCTTAAACATTACCCCAGTAGCAACAAATGTAATACAGAAAGAAAATAAAAGAAAATCTATTAGACTGAAAGGGAAATAACGCAAAAAAAAAAAAAAAACAATTCTGACATGAATTCACTTTGTTTCCTGTGGATATGTTTGCTGATGTGTGCAATGCTCTGGTTTGGCTGTTTGAGGAGGGAAAACTAGATGGTCAGTAAGATTCTGTTTAAAACCAAGTTTGCACTCTCAGAATTAAACAAAATGGGGCTATTACGTTGTGGTAAAATGTGAATGGTTTGTTTACCTGGGTGTTTGCATGTGTCAAGAGGAGAGATGAACAAACAACTGAGGCTGGTGTTGAGGCGCTGTCCTGCAAGCTGTGACGCTACTTTGTCACCCCCTATTCACTTATTCGCTCAATTTATGCACTTTTTGGCTTCTGTGTTAATGGAGAAACAATTAGTTTCCCAAACAACCCTGAAATGAAGCAACAGCAAAAGTGTGTTCTTTAATATACCTTTTTGCATCAAAGATATTCAGTTTGGGAAAGGTTCTTCGAATCTACTGGTTGTGAGAAGTGTTTCAAATCAGCCAAAGATTTGAGGATTTCGTATCTGAAATGCTCAACCAATCTGTGTTACCAGAAGCTTCTCTGGGATTTAAGGTTTGAGGAATAAATTATATTAATAAATGAAAAAAGGTAAATACACACATCAAGTGAATTAACAAGATTATTCTTTTTTTCATTAGGTTCCAAAGAAACCTCCCATTTCCATCTGAGCACTTCTTATTTTGGTCTAAACGTTTACTGGCCTCATTTAGCATCCAGGTCACACTCTTCCTCCCTCCTGCTGTCTCCTCTTAGTGTGTTTGTTGCTCTCTTTCATTCTTTTGTGTTGTGCACAGCCAAGACAGTGAGATTTCCTCAGTTCCATCATCCTGTTTTGTCTCCACACTAACTGTGTGTCTACTATTGCTAACACACAGTTTTTCATAGCAGCTCTGCCTTTTTCCCTGTTTGTCTTTGCAGAAAGCAGACCTGGCGGTTGCTGGTTTCACAATCACCTCTGAGAGGGAGAAGGTGATTGATTTCTCCAAACCGTTCATGACTCTGGGGATCAGCATCTTGTATCGGGTCCATCTGGTAAACTAACTTTTACATTTTTTAAACTCCTCTTTACATAAATCAAGTAGACCCGTTCTGTCAAAACTGTAAAGGAAAAAAAGAAAAAAGGCAAATATATCATTGACTTCATTCAATCATGTTATTCTCTTGTCAGTTATTTGTATTAAATAGACCCCGGCACTAGAAAAAAAAACAGATTTCTAATTTAAAAAAAAATTTAAATGTTGTGCAGTTACTTTCTAAGTTGGGGAACAAGAACTTCTGTTGTATTCTTTTGGGTTCTGTTCTATTACATTCCAATTATGTACTGGCAAAAAAAAAAAAAAAAAAGCAGTATAGATATACTAGCCTCCCTGAGTTGGTTGATGAGGAAGTAAGTGACAAAAACTTAGTTAGAAACAAATAAATCTATTTGTTAAAATGGTCATCAAAAAGCTGGATCAAGTTTTACGAGGTGTCGACCAGCATGCATTGCTGACCAAGCAACAACAGTAAAAATGAGACCGATTTTAAGGCAGCAGGGGCGTTCCCCCTGCAGGGAATCATCAACCGGTTCCACGGCCAGCCCCGGTTCAGGAGGGGAGGAGCATGCCGATCACTTGTGGCTTCATACGGTCATGGAGGTGTGGCTTGTGCTCTAACTGCTCGTGTTGGGTGTGTCTCCATCTGGATGCGGTGTCCAATCAATGATGTCTGCTCTCTACTACCGTCTCCTGTCACGAAGGTCATCCTGCTGCTCAGTGGAAAGACATCGACACTAAACACGTCCTTCAAAAGTCATAACAAGGCCCTTGTTTTCATCAGTGTTTGTCATCAGTAAAGTGCATTAAATATATTTAAAAAAAACAATAAATGTACACAATATAAACAATATGTATAAAGATATATATATAAAAGATAAAAATAAGCATCCCCTCAACACACAAAGGTTTGAAATCCTTCATTTGGAATCCTGATAGACCATGGAAAATAACCGTCTTTGAGTCTGTTGGTCCTGGCTTTGTGGGATCTACTGTAAATCTCCTCCCTGATTGGCTGTTTAGGAGTAAAACTACAAATGAACGTTATTTGTCATTATGAGTCAAATGAACAGGCTGCATTCACCGTCCAAAATTGCACAAGTGAAACGATTATCTCTGTGTGTCGCACCAGAAATGATGTTTTCATTGGCCTTTAGAGTCTGCCTTTTTAGATATCTGAAGAGCACCTTATTTTCTGTTTCAGTGCTTGTCTAGCTCAGCGACAGGGAGATTGACATGACAACACTGTTGAGTCAATTCTGTTGCTTCATGTTCATGAAAGCAGTGACCGCAGACAAACGGTTCTGAAACGAGACGAAGCTGAAGCATGAATTGAGAACGACAACTATCCCCAGATGACAGAAAAATGCTCATTCAGAAGAAAGCCTTTGGTTGGAAAAAATGTTGTAAATCCAGAAACATTCAGATAAACGAACAGCAGCAACTGCTATTGTGGTTATTATTATATATGTGACTATTCCTATGTAATTTTCTAAATAGGTGCAGCCAGTGTCCTGCAGTCACGGTTAGGGTCAGGGGTAACACGTGGGACCACCAACAACAACATTGGACGCACCTAAAACACATGCATCAGTGTGCAGTAAATACGTGTGAATAGCATCTGCCTATTATTATATTAAGTGCAACAATATTTCTAACAGGTATTTTTAAAGATGCTTCATTTTCTTTGTTCGTTTAACTAACATGTACTGCAGTACGAATGTATGCTTTATCAATTAAAGAGATGCATCTATATCAGTGGTTCTTAATCTGGGTTGGATCGAACCCTAGGGGTTCGGTGAATTGGTCTCAGGGGTTCGGTGGAACCTCTGCCGCGGAAGTCAAGACGCACAGACTCATGTCTGTATGTGATGGTATGCCCCGCTTGGCCATCACTGGCTGCAAATGAGCAATGAGACTTAATCATGATTGATCCAACGTGTGAATGTTGTCGTAGTACATCGTGTAATTACTTTTTTTATATTTTAATTCATACTAACAATGCCGAGCAAAAAATGAAAGTGGTCGGACAAATATGTACAATATGGATTCTTGTATCACGGAACAGGATCTGCATGATTTGCAATGCCAAGTTGAGCAACTCTAGCCTCGCACCGGCAGAACTAAAGGAACACTTTGAGAAGCTGCATGGAGATGGGGAACATAAGAACACAACGCTTGCTGAATTCAAGGTGAAGAGAGCCAGATTCGATGATAAGGCCACTCTGCCTGCTCTTGGATTTGTTCCCATTAACAAACCCATCCTCACAGCATCATATGAAGTTGCGTACCTGATCGCAAAGCAGGGCAAGCCAAACACATTGGTTAAACACTGGTAAAACCAGCTGCATTAAAAATGGCGAATCTGATACTCGGAACAGTGGCCGAAGGTAACTTATCCCAAATTCCTCTTTCAAATGACACCATCAGCAACAGAATAGAGGACATGAGTAAAGACATCTGTTTGTTCTGCACGGTTCAAATTGTGCACCAGTAGAAAAACTATATGTCTTGAATTTGAACAAAAAATCACTATTTTATTTTACACCAAACTAGGGTTCGGTGAATGTGCATATGAAACTGGTGGGGTTCGGTAGCTCCAACAAGGTTAAGAACCACTGATCTATATAATCCTACCTCCAGTTTTAAACACTTTAATGCAGACAGAAGCATCCAATTCTGAGGATAGAAGTGTTAAATCGAGGACTTTCAGGCTTTTTGCCCTCTTTTTGAGAAGGTGTTAAAAGGTCTATTTATTTTAGTCCTTCCTGCAGAGTCCCCACAAACTTTTACAAATTGAACAGCAGAGTGTTTGCACCTGTAGACGTTCTCCGTCCCCCCCTCCCGACCGTGTGTGTGTGTGTGACTGATGATCTGATGAATTCAGACAGAGTGGGCTGCGGCGGCGGCAGAGGCCAGCTTCTCAGCAGCAGCTTTGCCGCCGGAGGCGGTGACAGTCGCCGGACCTCTGGGGTCACTCAGTCAAACTGTGAGCGCCAAACAAAGCAGCAGTAAATATCACCACAGCCAACAAAGGGACAGAGGTTGGACCGACTGGGGAGACGCGAGATTACACAGAGAGGGCAGAAAAATAAATAAATAAAAAGGGATGGGGAGTGAGGAAAGCAGCTGCAGGCCGGGGGGGGGGGGGGGGGGGGGGGGGCGGGCTGATGACTCCCTGCCTGGAATGTAAAACCTCTTTCACATTTTCCCTTCTTTGCTTAATCCGGTGGCAGCTGAATGTGTGGGTGTGATATTTGTATGGCCCCCCCGATGCTTTTCTGCATCATGTTTTACAGGGACACAGCCACACAAACATGCATCTTTAAACGAGGGCGCGCTGCAGCGTCACAACAGACTAGTATGCACAGCAGCTACTTGTTTGTCTGCATATAAACAGGCTTTGGTAAATAATTAAGAGCGCTGTGAAATCCGTTCCCATTTATTCCTATTTAGGTTAGCACTTTGTTCGTTTACCGTTCGCATTTCAGACGATTACGTGCTGCACGGCGCTGAAAGAAAACTGCATCATGGGAGGCTGCAGAGGCACAAACCTGAAGTTTTGGTTCACTTTTCCTGTTCTGCCTGTTTAAGTGTGAAATGTTCTTAGCTTAAAGATCGTCTCCTGGTTCAAACGCTTAAAGGGATAAGACATCTTTAGCAGCTAGTCTGTGATTTTTAAGACCCATTTCAATGAACATATTGTGTTTTTGTGGTTCTTGACGTTTTTCTGATGATGAAGAGGGCAAATATTAGAACCGTTAGGACTAAAACTGTATTTCTGAGTATTGCTTTGTTTAAATCCTTGGGTGGGATGTAAGCTAGTGGGAGAAAGTGTAAACAAAGAGCTCTCAGTAAAAAAGGGAAAAGGGAAGCGTTGTTCTCAGAGTCAAGTTTCAAATACACTACTGTTACTCTGCAGAAACTGTCCTTGAAAACATTCGTTTTTTTTTAATTATTTTGGCTAAACATGGCATAGTTATAATTAAAAGACCACTGGAGATGCTTCTACAACAGACTTTAAGCATTCTGTTATCAGAAACTTCAGGTTTTAGTTTCAATGTATTGAATATCTGCTGACTTGTGTCATTTTAGTTTTAAGACTCAATTCAAGGGACATTTAAAAAGAGTTTGGATCACCTTCCAACACTTCAAAATGTGGGATCTTTGAGAGTTAAAAACTTAATTTAAAGTTTGAAAGAATCAGCAACAATTTTCTCATTTAAAGTAATTGTCTGATATTGAAATGTCCATGTTTAGAATTTCACATTTCTCACTCTCTGAACATTATACCTTTTTCTGGCCTTTTCTGAATTATTATTTTTCTGTAAAAAAAAAACCAACTGAAAATGAATTGATCTCATTAAGTATCTAATATCTTATTATCTACAGGAAACCTTTTCTAAACAAATTCAATTTTCTATTTAACGTAGCGATGACCACTCAATGCTGCAGTTTTCATAGTTAATATTACAGTTTTCTGTTTATTATTTTTTCTGCTTGTTTTTTCTCAATTCTTTAAATGAGCATTTTGGAAATTATTCAGATTCCTTTCATCCTTTCACAGGCATACTTCTGCCTCCTCTTCAGCTTCAGCTGCCAGCGTTGACGCATTTACTCAGAAAATGTTTTCTTTTGTGTCTCAACGCTTTAATGTGCTACTCGACGTGTTGGAAGCGAAATTAGCCGTCAATGCGGCGGCTGGGGATTTGCCTTTGACTCCGTGAAGCACATCCTACATCCCAACACAGAGGTTAACCAGTCCGTATGTAACAATGCCGAGAAACTAATCCTGATTACTTGTGGGGATTGACTTTAACATCTCATTAGCATAGACTTCGAGGAAAGCTACGGTAAGCCGTGAGAGGTTAACAGAAACTGGATGGAAAACCAAAAAGATGCTAAAGTCAGTTAATATTATGGGAAATGGTGATACATAGAATTTCTCACTCTTTAGACTTGTATTGATTTTTTTATGAGTTCTATATCTTCTTTTTTTTTTATATATCTCTTTATTTTCACCTATGGCCACGCCATGGCGCAGTATGTCATTACAAAACCTTCAAAAGGAAGATTTTATTTAAAAAAAAGTCCAAACGGTTGTTGTTGTTTTTTTTTAATAACTTAAAGATGGCTACAGTCATATGTTTGGTATATATTTTTATGAGACTTTAATTTTCACAGTTTCTGTTATGTCATGTACTGGATTTTCATCTCTGAAATTGTTCTAATCTAGAAATCGAATCTAGAAAAATGACACATTTTTAAATCTGGCTTCAGAAGAGCCAGGAATAACCACAGCAGGGAAATAGCTCCACTCCCAGCAACAAAAGACATATTTATCTCAAAGTGAGACTGTCACAATTGATACAATTAACCACTTTTTGACTCAATAAAAGGCTTTAGGACTGAACTTTTATCTCTTTTCTTTTTCTAACTCTATTATCCTTGTGCGGTCAATTAGAAAGAATATGAAATTCCAACTAATGACCCATAAACTATCGGTTTAGTATCTTCTTCTCATTTCCATTCACACAAAATGCTTCCACTTAGTATAAGCTTTCTAAACAACGCAGCTGTTAGCGGGTATTCGGGCTGACTCACTTCACAGAGAAAAAACACCAGGCTCTGAATTACACTTTGTCCCCAAATGTGAAAATGAGATTGAATGTTCCTTTAAAGCGGTGCATGGTCTGTCTCCTTCCTGCATCTCCAGCTCTTAACCCCCTTATTGTTAAATAGACCTTGCAGATCAAAAGATCTGCCCACGCCTGAAAAAAGCAAAGCATGCTTTTTTAGTATTTTCTGTCCAGAACTGTGGATTCAACACCCACACACGAGTTCTCTTCTTCCACTCTGCGGCCTTAGAGAAGGCTGACTGATGTACAACCGTTAAGATTCTTCTGCTTCCGTCACTTTAATCTGTTTTATTTATTGTTGAGGTTACTTTAGCTGGGGAATACTATACTTTTGCGTTCTTTACAGATTTTTAAATCACCAAGAATAACCAGGAAAAAGATGGTTTTCACCATCTTTTAGGGAGAAAATGTGAAGATAATTCTCATGACACCTTTAACCCCTTAACACCTCCATTGATTTCTATCTGTGACCTTAGCTTCGAGCCAGAAAAGGCTGCTCCACTTGCCGAAAAAAGGTCAAATTAATGTCCATTTGAACGTTTAATTGCCAGAACTGACTTCTAAATTATGCTATCTTCTAAAAAAACTAAAATGACCACACGTTTGGGCAAAGCCATTGATCAACCTACAAAAAAGTTTTTTCAAAAAAGCCTTAAATTTATCCTTAAATGTCATTTTGGTTCACTTCTTCCTCTAATATTTGCAGGACTTTGTGACGATACTGTCTGAAAAGATTGAAAGGCCCTTTACTTCAAAGACTAGCTACACTGAAAATTGTGTATTGGAGGTTTTTAACTTGTTTTTTTTTTTTTTTTTATGAGGATGGACATTTATAAAGAAATTGAAGCTTAAAATAACATTTCTGAGTATTTCTTTATTAGAAAGTGTATTAGAAAGGTCGTAGGACATACAGCAGCAAGCCACAAGCTCCCTGCTCTGCTCCATTCCGATGCATCCACTTGCAGACAAATGGATCCATGTACGTCTTTATTTTCCTCGTCTGAGCTGGAATCTACCTCAAAAGTGTACGGCTGGATAGCTCTGATATTGTTGGCCATTTCTGTTGCACTGGAAATTTCATGTCAGGGTTGTGAGGGGCTGAAAGCTGGCAGGAGAGAGTGTAAACAAATGGATGTCGGTAGGTAGGGTCGGTCCTGGTCCGTGCTAACAGTCCAGCTTAGAGGCAAACTCCTAATGAAATACTGCCACTCGGCAGAAACTATGACCTCAAAAACGTCACCATTTTTATTTTTAAATCGGCTCAAAATCATAATTTAAAGAGCACCTGGAATGCTTTTATAAAAGATGATCGGAGTGGGACTTTAAACTCCTATCAGTTTAAAGTCGTGACCAATAATGAGGAATTCCAGACGGAATAAAAAAATGAACCTCCTTTATTATTTTTAATTAACATAAATCATCCATCCATCCATCCATCTTCCTCCGCTTATCCGGGACCGGGTCGCGGGGGCAGCAGTCTAAGCAAGGATGCCTAGACTTCCCTCGCCCCAGCCACTTCCTCCAGCTCCTCTGGGGGACCTCGAGGCGTTCCCAGGCCAGCCGAGAGACCCAGGCCCAGCGTGTCCTGGGTCTTCCCGGGGGCCTCCGCCCAGTGGGACATGCCCGGGACACCTCTCCAGGGAAGCGTCCAGGAGGCATCCGGACTAGATGCCCGAGCCACCTCAACTTTATTGATACTGAAAGCCGGTACAACTTTATCAGTCATATTTTCAATATTCTAATTCCTCTACTCTCTCCTTTTCCCATATTTATTTATTGTTATTTACATTTTTAGTGTCCATTCACTTCCACATTTTTCCTTTGACATCTGACATTTGTAACCTAACTGGTAATGTTAGGATGGGGGTGTCGATGAGTTATATCACCAGAGGAGACACGCCCTCTTGGGAAGCCTGGCCGACGGTGGCGGAGCGCGACGCCATCTTGGTGAGGTCGACGACGCCCACATGCCAATGCTTTCTATAGCCTTTGGTGGCATCTAAGTAGCTTTTATATAATTTATATATATTTATATTTATATATATTAATACATATTAATATATATATAATACATGTATATAACTTTTATATTTCTATAAATCATTTGTTGCTGTTAAATAAGAAAAAAACAGTCAGCCTTATAAGCTCAAACTTGAATGAAAAATGCATTGTTGCAGGACTTCTTATAAATAAATAAAATATTACAAAGAATTTTTATAAATAATTTTTAAACATTTCGAAGTTTTAGACCTTTTTGACATTTATTTTAAATTATTTAGAAAATCCCAACAATAAGTCAATAATAATAATAAATAATAATATATAAATAAGTCAATAATAATAATAATAATAATGAATAAATAATAAATAATAATATGAACATCAGTAGTAAGTCAATAATAATATTAAATGCTAAAAATAAATCAATAATAGGTCAATAATAATAAATGATAATAATAAATCAATAATAAGTCAACAATAAGTCCAAAAGTCAACAACAGATTTTCCCCTTTAAAAAAACAAAGAAAAACAATAGATTTACTGATTCATTGAGTGATCAATCTGGTGTAACACAGATGGGATGGTGTCGGGTTTCAAGTGAATAGTCTGGTCAGTCTCATCAAAATCTGTTTCCACAAATTGTTTCGAACGCAGCTAGACTGTACTGCTAGTTGGTTCCACAGTGATCCATCTGGGTTAGCTCTTGATAGCTAAGGCCCACTTTTTCCTTAAGTCTGAATCCAACATGCAAGAAAAGTTCAGTTACTGAGTCAGAAATGTATTAATCTATATAACTATATAATAGCCTAGTCCTAGTATACTGTATACAGGTTTAACACAGTAAAGTTTACATTTATGTTGACAGCAAATCATACGAACATCATGCAGCATGTTGATAATAGCCCTGCAGCATCATGCATGTCAACAGGTGTTCTATTAATGAAGCCCCTGCAGCATTAAAAGGAAAGAATTGTAGTACTTATCTGTGAAATCTTCTGCCTTCCTCCTTCATGAACTCATTTCTCTGATTTTGGCAGTTGAAACCCAAACAATGAACTGGTATTATGTAAAAAATGTGTTCACATGCATGAACTGCAGCAGTGACTGGACCTCACCAAGATGGCGGTGCTCTCCTCCCATGAGGAATCACGTGATGTCTCCTCTAGCGATAGAACTCATTGGGGGGTGTCAAGAGCTGTAAGCTAGCAGGAGGGAGTGTAAAGACAGAGATGATGGAAAAACTTCAAAGAAAACATTTTTGTTTGTGTGTGTGTGTGTGTGTCTAAAAACGGCATAATCTTTGTAAAAAAATACCACTAAAACCACTAAAAGAACGCTTTTACAATGCATCAAAAGATGATCGGAGTGGGACTTTAATAAACTTCTTTGCTATACGAGTACAGCGGCCGGACTTAACGATGCTTTGAATTGAACTTAATGGGTCTTGCATGTCAACAAGTCCTGGACTTAGTAAAGCTAGCCTAGAATAATTTAAAATCAGAATTGTCCTTAATTTCAGTCACTTTCCATTGAGTTTGTTATTGCTAAAACTGGTTCTACTTCAGAGATTCATTTTGAGATTGAGTTTCCTTCATAAGCTTGTTGTGCACGGCATGTACCCCTGCAAAGTGAAGGATTAATCAGTATTTCACAGTAACCATTACAAAACAATAACTGTGGTTCAGGATTACTGCAGCTTTGTGTCAAAACATGGAGGCAAAATGATTTACATGAAAGCAAGAACACGTCTTCCCCAACAACAATTAATGTTGATGAAACATTTCTTTCTTTTTTATTTTCTCCTCGTTATCATCATGCGGCTGTTTTGCATCTCCTTGAGGGCTGGATTACGATGGCTGCATCGTCCCTGCCTGCAGATGATGTGCATCTGCAGCTCATTAGTATGCACCTCCACCATCTGTCCTCCATGTTTGATCCAGTCCACTGTGACAGCATCAGTGTATTGACTCAGCCATCAGTCAGCTGCTTAATTTGTGTACAGCTCTCACTCAACGGCGTCCCAGCTGCATTTTCTTAAGTGTTTATTTAAGGATTAAGTTGACTGACAGCCCTTTTTTCCCTCATAGTAACGGCCCCACGGTGGCAATTTATGCTCTCACGCTGATGAACTGTTAAAGAGGTTTTGCCACAATCCAGAGGAGATCCTCCTCCGCCTCCTGGCTCAGTCTGAACTGAGGTGCCATAAATTCCTCAAGTAAACAGAAAGGTTGATCTCACTGAGTGCAACCCCTCTGATGTATGGTATGCAGGTACCGACAGGATTTATCTGCTGGGGGGGGCAAAAATGAATTCAGTGGCTGTTTTTTTTTTTCAATTACAGTTCATTTTTTACACATCTGATCCTGATTTAACTTTGTCTTTTTAAAAATACTTTGATTTTAGATCCAAACTGTTTATTTAAATATGTTGTTTACAGTTAAGTTAGCCAACCTCACTTATTACTATAAGGAGGTGTAAAGGATAAGGCCCAACAAGGTGGCCATTATCACATCAAATCAATCTTTATTTATATAGCACCTTCTATATAGAACAAAACACAGAACATAACACGTATCACATTGTGTGAAAAAGTGATTAAAACCTAAAAAAATAACCAGATTAAAGTACTAAAAATGGATGGAATACATATTTTTGTTTTGTGACCAAGGAAAAGGCGTTTAGCATTTAGACCTAATAGAAGATGCAGAAGCTTCCTCATCATCCATTAACCTTCAGAAGACCCTGAACTCACCGGTGAGTTTGCCAATCAGATCAGCTGTTTACAATGACCCCCACCCCCCCACCCACATTAGCATTGTTTTCATTCAAAAGTAACATAAAGGTTTCACAAAGTCTTTTCTTTTTTTTTTTTCTTTTGGTTAGATCAAACATAAAAGCTATGACACATAGTTGTGATAACCTTGCAATAAATCCTTGGAACTTTGCATTTACTTTGCTGATAATTTAGTGAAGCTTCACCAGTTTTATTTATTTATTTTTTTAGACATTTTTCAAGAGGTTTTGACCTTAGCTTTGCTTTGTGGATTTCTATTTTTTCTCTTTTCTTTTTCTCTATTCTCTATTTTTTGTCTTTTGTTATAGAAGCTGAAAGCAGTTTGATCTCAATGTTCTTGTATTTTGCAGTTAAAAAAAAGGCTAAATGTATCACTTTTGCTTAGTTTTAGGTAAATCAGGGAATGATTGTGTAATACAATCAAATATATCTATCTGTAAAAAAAAAAAAAAAGAAAGGGAAGCTGCAGTTTTACAAAAGGATGATTGTCAAGCATTGCCACAAAAAAAAACAGTTTTAAATATAAATCAATCAAGCAAGTTGTAGGTAAAAAAAAAAAAGTTAAAAGCCTCAAACTACTACGGTTTAAATTCTGATAATGTACACCTCATACTATGGTCACTTATGAAAGAAATAAATGTTAAATCAATTATTAGTACTTCATTCTTGTTATTTTTAATGTTTAAAACGTGTTTCACAAGAAGCAGACTATTTTATATGTAATATGCCAAATACAGATCCAGCAAGGGGCTCTTTTGCTGCAGGAGTGTGAGGACTAACCAGCGGAGGAAAGTGCTATATAAGCTGATTGTCATGTTAGGTGATGCAAAGTATCGTTTCAGGGGGAAAGTTCACCTCTTATCGCTGGTTTTTGTCTAGATCAGAAAGCAGAAGTCTGTTTCCTGGATCGCTTTTGGCAAGAAATATCCACCATAACTCTGATCCTTAAATATGCATCAACAAACAGATGATTTCATTTCATGATGTATTACTTAAAATAGTTATAAACACGTATTTACTATGTATCTAGCAAAAAGAAAAGAAATACAGAAGGTTTCTGTGGTCTTTGGTACCAACGGGCGTTTAGGCCAGCGCAGTAATAAAGAACATTCAGGCTATTTGACTGAATCTTCTTCTTTTAAGGGTCCAGTGTCACTTTTTAATGGACACCCTGCAGCCAATCCGAATTGAGTATAAGTCCTGTTATAAAACATGTTATTCATTATTTGTTCTATCGGATAGTAGCATAAAACTCCCTGCGTGTTGGGTTTTTTCCACTACTAAACATTTTTCTTCCAAGCATTTTTTCCTTACCCACAATGCATCTCTCACACTGACTGATGCGTGAGAGATTAAAGCTTAAAAACCTGCTGGAGAAAAAAACCCACACACGACCAACCCTATGTTTTATTTATAAAAAGAGTAACCAAACTGCATTGTGTGCTGCCCTGAACTTAGACCCTAAAGGTTCCTAACTTGTCTGCACAAGTAGTCAACTGAGCAATCCCAGTGAGGGTCCTTAGGCAAGGCCCTTAGCGCTACTGCCTCCCGAGCGCAGCTAGGCTGCAGCTCACCGCTCCCCCAGGGGATGGGTCAAATGCGGAGAAGAATTTCCCCATTGAGGGATCAATAAAGTACCAATTAGTCTTGACTAATGAAATGTTTGTGGTTGTAACTGCTGGAGTTTTACGACGGAGTTTTAGGGCCAAAAAAAAAAGTAAAATTATGAGATTTTAAGTCGTACATTTACGAGAAAAAACTTGTAATTTTACGAGATTAAAGTGGAAGTGAGCACAAAGAGCAGCAAGTGAACGCCACGCAGCAGCAGAGCAGACCCACTAAACCCAATGGAACAGGTGAGCTGAATGTTTATTGATAATGTTAAAAATGTTTGGAAGCTCATTTGTTTGATTTAGGATTTATTCATGTTTTATTCATTGATAAGTGGCTTGCAGGATATCTGCAGCCCCTTGATGAAGACATTGGTGTCCCTGCAGATGTTCACTTCAATCCTTTCTTCCTCCACGAAACCAAGATCTCTACGTTTGTGTGACGCTTCCGTCTGAAGAGGAGCACTTTTTGGCATTTTCAACGTTCTAATGCTAATAGAACAGGCTATTTTCATTCCTCTTTATTGTTTTATGTTGAAACGGGACGTTTCATCTGGAGGAGGGGGCGTATGGAACAGTTCACACATTGGTGTTCTGATGCCAGGTTCATGACTTAAGGAGACAGATGAACTTCAGGGTGTGTGAATGAAACGGAGAATAAAGGCTGCAGTGGTCCTCTACACCCAAACGTGTCTCTGAGCTCCTTATTTTACAGATGAAACTCCGCTTTACCTGACTACACTGAAGAACATTTTTTGGGTAATATTTCTTGCTCAAGAAGTAATTTGAAGCAACCATCTGTCATGACTGTTCAGAGGGAAAAACAAAATAAAAACACTGGAATGTCTGTTTTAAGACAAAAAAAGAGAAATGTCAGCAACTATTGCAATAACATAACCTCCTCAAACCTGAAAAAAACAGAGATATGAACACAGCAAAAACGATAACAAACATGTAGATGCCGTTCTCATGTGGATATCACTCTGTTCCACATCTGTTAAATAAACCAGCAGTTTGCTCTTCAAGCTACAACAGCAAGGATGTGTTCAGCTTTTAGAGAAAACATTTCATAACAACAATGAGGTTATTCATCAACGACCTCTGATGCTTCCTGAAGGACTTTTGTAAGGTCAAGACATAAATTAACTTTCAATTAACAAAGTGCATGTGTGCGTGTGTGTGTGTGTGTTTCAGGGTCGTAAACCGGGTTACTTCTCCTTCCTGGACCCGTTCTCTCCAGCTGTCTGGCTCTTCATGCTGCTGGCTTACCTGGCTGTCAGCTGCGTCCTTTTCCTGGCTGCCAGGTGAGACACCTGCCCTCTGCTTTTAATCCATCACAGAGCACATTTGCACATTAGCTCCACCTTGACTGTGAGACAGACTTTTAAAGTGTTGCCTCCCCTTTCATAGGGAGTTAACAAACCCAAAACCCGTGATTTAGAAAGTGCAAAAAAAGAATTATGCTGCATTAAGAAGACTTTGCTTTCTGCTTAAAGTTTTATTCAGAGTAAAATGTGTGCTTTTATATTGGAACATTTTTGAAAGAGTAAAAGTAAAACACAAATTTTGCTTGTACTCATTTTGTCACTTTCCTTTGAAAGTGTTTTTTGTACATACATTCATTTTCTGTTGCATCTGTCTGACTTTATATTTACTTTGTAAATGAAACCCAGTCTTTGAGAGCAGGGGTCCCCCACTCCCCAAACCTACTAAGGCCACTGACCGGTTTAAAATCAAACGTTTTCATGGACCGGCCTGCAAAGGCTGAAGAGGGCTTCTGATTTTTTTATTTAGCCTCCCGTGAAGTTTTGAGGGTAAAGTTTAACTTCATTCTCTGTAAAATGTAAAATGCAGCTGCTTTAAACTTTATTTGTGCACTAGATTTTGTTTAGGAACCATTCAAATTCCCCTAAACCCATATCTGTCAAAGTGAAAGCTAAAAATCAAACGCCAACTTCAGCCATGTCTGACTTTTGAGGTGCAATGACTAAAAAAAATAAAAACAATTAAAAATGGAGGTCACTAAATCTGGTATTTTCTAAAATATATTAAGGAAAGTGAATCCACCTTTTGAGCAACTTTGTTAGCAACATCCTCATAACATTAGACAGCCAATTGCTGATTATTGTGCATTATTATTATTATTATTATTATGGAATAACTGTTCCATATTTGGAGTAAAATCTCCTGGTTTTTGTCTGTTAAATGCAGATTTCTTCTTTTTTGATGTTGACGGCTCTTTTTCTATTTGCTCTCCGGACCTTTTTTGCCAAAAGAAACTTTCCTAACACATTTGTTTTTGTCAACTTAGCTATTTATTTATTTTTGTTTTGTTTTCTATTCTCTTGTTTAGCAGTCAACGCAGCTGCTGTATTTTTCAAGATGTGACCGAGCGACTTAAAATGCGTCAAAAGAGTCGGATGTGGTGTCAGATGTGGTGGGGAGAACCCAGTAGTTTTCCAAAATAAAACTTCTTTCAGAATCAGATTATAAAAAAAATGAAGGTCTCTTTTTTTTTTTTTTCCCTCCAAGGCCCGGTGCCAACCGTGCCACAGTCCAGTTCCGGTCTGCAGCCTAGGAATAGGAACCGCTGTATTAAGCCGCATTCACTCCAAATGCTATTCACTCAGCGCATGTGGTCAGGGCGTGTGGGAGGAGCTAAGGAACACATTATCGGACAGTCTGCAAGCAGAGAATTCGCCGTGCGGTCAAGGATGGGCGGCCGATGGGAATTGTGTTCGGTGTGAACGCAGCTTTTGACTTAAGCAACACCTAAACAACCATAAAGTTGCTTCATTGAACAGTTTAAGCTGAAGTTATCTATCTTATCTCAACAAAGTTCTGGTTAAATATCCATTAACAGCCATTAACTCTCCTGATACAAACATGTTTTTGTTAACTGAGGACATTTTGAGGGCATCATGGGTAAAAGTGCAGTTATCCCAGAGGTCGTTGAAGCCACACTATCTAGCTTAGACCTTTTTTCTTTTTTTTAACTGTACTATGTTTTCTCTTTTCAGACTCAGCCCTTACGAGTGGTATAATCCATACCCGTGTTTCCGGGAGAGGCGAGACATCCTGGAGAATCAGTACACGCTGGGTAACAGTCTGTGGTTCCCGGTCGGCGGCTTCATGCAGCAGGGCTCAGAGATTATGCCGAGAGCGCTGTCCACCCGCTGTGTCAGCGGAGTCTGGTTGGTGTTTCAGTCTCTTCTTCATAATATCTGCAACTATTTTTTGTTTAACTTTGTCTATTTTTATTCCAGCCCTGTGCCAATCTGCTAAAGCAGATTTAGAAAAGCTAAAACATTGAGTGTGTTGCTAAAAAAATGAGATCATAGAATTTTAAGCAAATTTTTTTTTTTTTTTTTTTTTTTGGCTGCAGGCCCTCAGAATCACACACCACTCCACAGTTTGGTTTTGTGTCTGTTGTGTGACAGCAACAGTCTGGTTAGCAAATACGTTCAACAGCGCCTCCTGTTGGTCAATGTAGTTATTGTCCAAGAAAATTGAGAAAAAACATCAGTGGGAACAAGATGGAGAAAAGTAAAGGTGTAAACATGTGAGTGCAGGTTTGTGCTGACAAAACCTCTTGTGTGTTTGTGCACAAAGATTCTGTATATGTGTTTGTTAATTTTGCTATAATCTTTTTTAAACATGAAATAAACAAAAAAAATAGTATACTCATTTAGCAAAAAATAATGCTGAAAAAGCAAAATAAATGAGACAATTAGTGAATAAAAGGGCAGCAGAAGAAAGCAAATGTATGTTATTTTACTCTCTTTTATTATTATTATTATTATTTTTTTTTTTACCCACTAGAGTAAGTAACCTGGAAGAACCAGAGAACAATTATCCTCTAGGATTTTAAAGTTGATGTCACATTTTTTGTGTGTGTTTGTTCATGTTGGTTAGCAGGAATTACCATTGGCCAATTAGATAAATACATAAATTAAATTACATTTAAACGTTGTCCTCTCTACTTCAGACACTAAAATCTTTAATCCTGTTTTTACCAAACTCATCCTATAGATGCACCCACTCTTATGAATATTTATCTACACAGTGTAAAAAAACAATGTAATTTTCATAGCAATTGATTTGTTTATTTAATTTTACAAGTAAATACCAAATAAAAAGTTAACTCTGTTGTAGAAAAGTATCCTGGCACTTAATATGTCTGTCATTATTATTTGACATTGAAACGACACCATCTTAACCACTTTACCATCAATTAAACTCTCATTTACCATAATTTTATACAAACCCCCCTAGTGGTCATGTCTGGTTTGTGACGTTTCAGATTTGCAATGATTCTATTGTATTTTTTTTTCTACTTATTTGTTTGGATCAAACTCAAGGACTTTTTTTTTTATTAATATTTTTTTATCTGAATGCACTTTAATTCCCAGCCCCCCCCCCCCCCCCCCTCTCCCCAGTAGCTGCAGTCTAACAGATGGTGCAGTCATGCTGGAGGGACCGGAGGGCCCATCAGCATCTTTTCACGGCCCTCTGGATGTCTGATAGTTAACCTCATAAAAGCCTATAATGTCTGTGATACATGCTGTAACCTCCTGACGCCTGTCTCATCTGTCCGTCTTTGAGTGCTGGCATGTCGGGGCTAAATCATTACTCAAAATAAAGGAAAATAGTGGAGAAATAAGGTCAAGTCATGGTTTATAAAGGGAATAGTTTTTAAATTGTAAAGCCATATGTCAACAATCCCCCTGCTTTAGTTACTCTGGAATTGATCTATGGTCAAAGCATACCTGGTGGTCTTTTAATTAGGATTATGACGTTTTCATCTTTGTCATTTTCCAGGACATAATTTTTTAAAGCAGCAGTAGTTCATAAGAAATTCACTTCTGAATTGTGGGTGGGACCGTTTCCACCGAACAACCCCCCCCACTTCCTCTCCTCATACCTGAGAGCTCTCTGTTCACATGCTCTCCCACTAGCCCTTCACACCCCGTACCCAACATTACCAGTGCAACACACATGGCAAGCTATGTTGGAGCCGTCCAGCCGTACACTTTTGATCCAGATGATGATCCAAGACGTACATGGATGCATCAGAATGAAAGGAGGCAGGGAGCTGGTGGGCCGTCCGGCATATTTTCTACGTCACAAATACCACCTTTTTTAAAATGTATTTATTCTTCTGCTCCTGATTGACAAAAATTTGGATAAAGTAATTCTCAGAAATGCGATTTAGAGCCAAATTTTCTTTTCTTTCTAAAATAAAATTCTTTCAATGGTTTATAAAGGTTTTTATGGTCTGGGGCCTTCTTATTTAAATGATATTCTTTTAAATACGAGTCCTCGCAGACCCTGAGGTCCTCTGGTGCTGGCCTCTTAGTTGTTCCTAAGGCGAGGACCAAAACTTATGGTGAGGCTTCGTTCTGCCGTTCCTCGCCTGTGGAACAGTCTGCTGGAGAACCTCAGGGCCGCAGAGACTGTAGAGGTTTATAAGAAGAGGCTCAAGACCCACCTTTTTAATTTACCTTTTAGTTGATTTTTAACTGCTAATTTATTCTATTAGTTTTAGTATAGGCTATTTTTGTGTATTTAATTTCATTTTATGCATCTTATTCTCAATTTTATTATTTTTATGCACATCTTATGTCTTCAATTTTAGTATCCTATCATGATTTTAGCCCCAGTGTTTCTTGTGGGGACCTTTTCTTCCAGGGCTTGCCGGCTTGGTCGGTGGTTGTTGCTGCAGTTGTCACCCTTGCTGGGGCGGCTGGAGTCTAACTTTGCAGCTTCACGGCTGTGAAGTGGACCTCAGTGTTGTCCCAGTCTGGGTGGGCGCTGTGGTGATGTTCCTATGGCCAGGCCGGCTCCTGGTATGAAGAGATTCCCAAATACCGTTTCCTCACAGCAGAGCCAAGCCATAGTGTGTTTATTTCTTTATTTTTCATGTATTTTTTTATTTTTAAGTTACATAGTCATTATTCATTGTACATGGGGGTCATGGGTCATATGTTTTAACAGAGAGGAGTGGGAAGGCTGAAGGTTGGGTTGGGTTTTTACTGTAATATTGTGTTTTCTGTTTTTAATGTTAAAGCGCTTCGAGCTGCACTAATGCATGAGAAGCGCTATTTTATAAATTTTTGAAATTTTTTTTTGAAATTTTGAAATGGTTTATTTCAAGCAATCAAGTAGGAACAATACACAAAAGCAATACAATCTGCAGTTTTACATTCATACAATAACTAATCAGACTTAGGATAATTAGGCATATTAATAATTATTGCTTGAAAGGGAGTGGAAGGAAGCGAACTTATATAAATCCACCCCGTTATACTATAACCATTTTATTACATGAATTATCAATATCCGGTTCCCAGTTTTTATCAGACAGAATTAAGAATCATAAGGTATCGATAAGGCACATGACAAAGATGAATTACTTAATTATTATGTTAAAAAATAACTATTTTAGAAATCAACATGGCAAATGCAGATCAGTTATCTAAAATATATGTTACTCATAAAAGTCATTCATATGATTAGAACATAATACTATATCAGTAAAATAGACAACACTGTTTCAGAGATTTTCATAGTAAACTTTCATCAAGTATCAAAAGTTAAAAACATGTGCAAAATTATGTTACATTAGGAAAGATTTTTGAATCAATTTGTCAATTTTTGGAGCAAGTGAAGTAATATCATTAACTTATTATTATTATTATTAATCTTCATTTTTTTCTTTTTTTCTTTTTTTTTTTCTTTTTCTTTTATATTTAATAAGGTAATGCTGTAAGGGAGAGAAAAGAACAAACAAAAACAAAAACAAAAAAACAAAAACAAAAGTAAAAGGGTCCATATTCTGTCAATTATCCAAGGTTGGCATATCTTCTGCTGAAAAAACAGCTGCTCTCCTGGGTTCAAAACAGTTTCTAGTCTCTTCCATGTTATGTCTGCAGACATTAGATTCAGGTCCATATATCCTTCTTCAGCTGATATCAGCTCGGTGAAAGTTGAGGTCAAGTTGTCTGCAGGTCAGAACTCTCTGCTGTTGATTCAGGTGACGTCAGACGATGGAGAAAGTGATGAATACAGGTGTCATATTTCTTGAAATTATTTGACTCTTTGGTTTATTACTCCATGTTGTTTTAGACCACTGTAAACAAGCACTTCTCAAAATCCTTCATGGTGTTCACAACCAGAACCTTGGACCGGTCCGGTGGACCGAGTGGTTTGACGTTAAATAAAGTTTGATTTGATTTGATTTTCTTTCTACATGTCCTCCATAATCAGTACAATTGCCACAAAAACACGTTAAAAACACCTAAAACAGCATCGATGAATTATTACACCCCTATTTTTACTGATGGACAGCCAAAAAATTGTTGTTTTTCTGGAAAATAACAAGTGAGAAAACAGCTGCTAAGGTCGGGGAAACAATATCATGTTTTTTTTGGGTATCCGTATTTGAAAATGTAAATTATTCAGTGTTTTATCAGATTTAATCAAGGAATCTTCCATTTTTTACATTACACAAATAATACACTTGTGGAGTTAAATGGCACTTATTCATACGTGCTCACAAGTGCTTCAATCCTGTTTTGTGTTTTCTTAGTGTTTCTACATTTTTATCTCTGACTCTTGCTAATATTTGCTCACTTTCCTGAGCAGCAAAATGCAGTGGAGCCCTTAACTCCCTTTCTCATCATTTCTTTTTTTATTCCTTTTGCAGCAAAGACATCTGTTCTGTGCTGCTTCCCAGCTTCATGTTTGGGTCGATGCTTTTTACCTTAAAACTCCTGATGTTTCCTGCAGCGCCCTCCATCTGTCTCCCTCCTGCGAGATGGAGGGGAAAAAAAGAAGGCATGTTTATTCTGAGACTGCTGCGGGATCCATGAAGGTTAAAACCCTCCTCCTCCTGTTTGGCAGGTGGGCCTTTACGCTCATCATTATCTCCTCTTACACGGCCAACCTGGCAGCATTTCTCACCGTCCAGAGGATGGAGGCGCCCATCGAGTCCGCCGATGACCTGGCGGACCAAACCAACATTCAGTACGGCACGATCCATGGAGGATCCACCATGACCTTCTTCATGGTGAGCCAGGGAGGGAGCTTCTATTGGGTTTTTTCTTAAAATCATGCTGATTGTTTTTACTAAACATTTGTCAAAGAGCTCAACTTCAAAGTGGTTGGCCACTTGAACTGAACTCAAAAGATATTGAGCTTTTCTGCTGAGTCATTTGCTCCAAAACTTTACATGGACTTTAGGTTTAGAGCGAGAGCAACATGTGTTGGTGTAGAAATCCCTCTTCTCCATCCAGCATTCTGATAAATAACTCTAGATTTGTAAGTTTTTAGGAGACCTTTTGAACTGCACTGTTCCAAATTTGAAGATGTTTGGTGGAGGGGGTATTATGGTGTGAGGCTCAATCCTTTTTAAAATAAATAAATAAAAATGGTTCAGCAAATTATTATATGATCCTTTCAATTGAAAAAAAAATGTTTGAAGATGACACCTTCTTGTTCCAACATGACTGCAAGTCCACAAAGAAGGCTCACTGGTCTTGTTTGCCCCAGTTTATTCTGAACTCAACATCTTAAGGATAGATTTTAAGGACCAATATAATCATGGGCAAGGGGGGGGGGGGGGCAATGACGCCCTCAAATACTGGAAAAGAACCCTAAAACCTGATGACCTGCAAAAGTTCACAATTCACTAAAGAAATACAAATGGAAATAAATAAATCCACCAAAAAAAAAAAACTCTAGCCCCCAAATTATCAACAAAAACAACTATCAAAAAATGTTAAAATAAAATAAATGATGTATGGATGGACAGACATGCTGATAAATAGATAGACAAGAAAAGAAAAGACAAATGCAGCCTCGACAGTGCACAGTGTCCTGCTTGTGCCAGTCCCAAGTCCAGGTAATACAGAGGCTGGTGTCAGGAAGAGCATTCCACATAAAACCTATAAGGCATATCAAACAGGTCAACGTAGAAGGTGAATATATGGATTGATGAACTGATATGATGATTACATGGTTTTCATAGTAGTTCAGCGGCTTGGAGGAACCCACGCTCTCAGCACATCCAGACTTTCCCCCCAGATATTCTGGCACCCTTTAGCAGGGCTGGCTAAATCTGGGCCTGATAGATTTGAAGGTAGAGTCAAACCCAGGACTTCTTCTCCAAAATCAGCCCCAAACTTCACAAATGTGCATTTGAAAGATCAAACATCCCATAAACTCACCCCCTTCACTTGACAAAAACCTTCACTAAAAGGTGGAATCTGCAATGGCTGCAGACGTTGGACCAACATCCTATTAAACCTTTTCAGAAATGAGACAGGAGTCCAATCAAATATGTTTGACAATATAGTCAATTAGTTCTTGAAGACAAAACATCTGTAGAAATGTATCATTGTGTCCTGGTATTACTACTTTGAGTTTTTTAATTGGAACTAATGACAATCAAATAAATGTTTTGTGTCATATTCTATTAATTGCTACAAAGGCTCCAATATGCTGTTACTCTGCAAAATCCAAGTATGCTTAAGGCATATTTGTAACATTAGCTAGCAAGTTTTCCTCATTTCTCCGTCATTCCATTCCTTCTGTAGAATTCGCGGTACCAGACGTACCAGAGGATGTGGAACTACATGTATTCCAAGCAGCCCAGTGTGTTCGTAAAAAGCACGGAGGAAGGCATCGCCCGTGTGCTCAACTCCAAATATGCATTCCTGATGGAGAGCACCATGAACGAGTACTATCGGAGCCTAAACTGCAACCTCACACAGATTGGAGGCCTTCTAGACACCAAAGGATACGGCATCGGGATGCCTCTGGGTGAGCAGAACCCAAACACAACTCAGGTCAAGAATTTAACTTTCCACCACAAGCAGCTTCTTTTTCCAGCCAAAACACTCATTTCAATGTGTTTAGAAGTAAATCAAGAAGCAAATATTAAGCAAACACCAATGGCTTAACAATCCCAGGATGCTTTATTTGATCACAGAATAAACTGTTGAGGCCTTTAAACCCTTAAACTATACCAGAGAATTTCTGTGAAAATTGAAACGCTCTCCATTATTTCCTCTGTCTTGTAACTGCAGTGGCATCAACAAATTCACATCCACATATTGGTAATGTCACACATCCGCTGAGAGAGACTGGAGGAGACTTTTGCTGGTTTTCCAAAATATTATCTCCTTACTATTAAATCTTGTCCTGACTAAACAAAGATCTGACTGAAAACAGTGGATTGAACCAAGAAACATGAATGGAGACCAAACGGTTGCCGTTTTAGGCCAATTAAAATTTACTCCTTCAAGTTCAACTTACTTCTGGGCTGGGCTTACCATCTGTATTATCTGCCAAAGCCTTAGTCACAACCGCCCATATGGGTGGATACAAGCTCTTTGCAGGCGAGCAATGGGAAAACCTGTACGGGGAACGCAAGTAAAATAAGTGAAGCAGGTGAGATGGAGATGTATCGTACAGATTTCTCATTTTTGGACACCCCACAATCCAGCGGACTGTGCAAGGGACTGTTCAATTGATGAATGTTACTTACATGCAGCCTGACTGTAGGTTCACCAATCATCTTATTCTGTTAGGGGTCGCCACAGCTTTCACTGATTCACACAGGTGGTTTGGCTGAGAGCTTTTACGCCGGATGCCCTACCTGACACCACTCTGTATTTTCAAGGCACAGGGAGATCCGGATAGACAGCAGCCCAAAAGGCTGAGGGACCCATACTGGATTCATAGATCATTGGCTGCCCTGGGAAGCTATTCCAAGGTTTTGGGCGTGACAGTCCACCAACTGAGCTGTCCAGCCGCTGTAGCCTGACTGTTAGATTTAAGGAAATTAGACAATCTGAGGGTAGTTTGTGTGTATCACCTTCACATCCTGTGTGTGGGGTCAGTAAGGCGCCAATATCCTAACCTTACTAATAACTAGAATGGGGGGTAAGGGCACAACAGCCGTGAAGACCCAGAAAACCCAAAGATCTACAGCACCCACACACCAGAGTGGATGCATGTGATTAAGGCCTAAATGGTTCAAAGACCGTGGACCTTTCAATCAGTCTGTTAGTTAAGTGATAAAAATAGTGTAAAACTGTAGAAATGGCATGAAAAAAGAAGACTGCTCAAACATCAGCCTTTGTAAATGCAAAATCATTTCAGATTCCAGTTCTCATTCCAGATATGAATAAAAGACTGAAAACAAACATCTTCAGAAGTTGTGGATTGCTTAGTAGAAAGACCGTACTCACAAGAAATTTGCAAATAAAAGATTTTTTTTTTTTGCTCCTCTTGAACATAAATCTTGAATACCTTCCGTATCATGTATCAGTCACTTTGTTAATAATATATATAGTTTTAGAACCCAAGAAGAAGAAGAAACCAAGAGCTTTCACTGAATTTGAGATTTTTAAGAAAAAATTTAAAAAAGTGGGAGAGATTTATTTAAAGTGTTTACCAAGAAACCATAAACAGAAATACCTTTTATTGATTTATCAGTTTCTTTAAAGTCTAACTTAAAGTGTTACTTACTTTTAAAGACTGAAATAAAAATTAGATTGGGTTAAAAAAAAGACCACAAAAAAAGGATTTTACCATTGCTAACTTTTACATATATCGCAGATTAGATATTTTAATTTACAGCTGACAAAACCCAGAATGCAGACGGTCTGAGTGCACTTCTTCATCTGAGCAGTTCAGATGAAGAGATTAGAGCAGATGAAGTGAACACGCAGGCAGTCAGCAGACTGGTAAAGACCTTAATCAGGTTACAAATAAAGCAGAACTGCAACCATCAACAGTTGATTAAGCACTAACCGAACTAACAGCGACAGAGCCAAAGTCAGGGGGGAGAGCCGTGTAAACAGCCACACTGATAATCAGCGGGGGTGAAGTTCACGCCGCAAGGCCCACGTCTGCTGTCAGAGCCGCAGGGATCAAGAGGAAAATGGCTGCGAAAAAGGCGGAAAGAGGCGGCGAGCCTGAGATTAAAAAATGAATTAGGATTTTGCTCTTTAATTGGAATAATACAAGATTTGAAGGAACAAATGTAAAATCACAGTGATGAATGGACTTCTTGCTGTATTTGTGTTTTATCAATATGTTTTGTAAAAATGTACAACGGGCATATTTCCCTTTTTTTCTTTTTTTTTTTGGTGATCAAAGTGTTTGGGAAATAGTATAAGCACGATGAGCTGTAATGAAAAGGCTCCGTTTCCTGTCAGACGTTTGTGTTTAGTTGATCAGCTCAACAACACAAACCTCCACACACAGCAGTGAACGTGTTTGTGTGAGATTCCTGTTAGCGCTTTTCAACAGGATGCTTTAAAAACCACCAATGTGATAAAAGATGTCATAAAAAGAAGGCGCGCACAGGTACTACCCTCACCCACCCTCGCCGGCCTCTTTTGACCCACCCTCACTGGCTGAGCGTTTGCTCCACCCCCTTTACCCTCCCCTTCTGTTCGACCACCCTGGTTAGAGCTGCATGTGACAATTTCAGTAAAAATATATATTTTTTTAAATGACAACTTTTTGTTGATTCTCTCTCCATAGCAACCATTTCATTTTTTGGTCGTCTGGGGGTGACTAACGGGTCGATGTAATTTTTAGAAGAAATGGCAAAAGTAAATTTCGTTAGCTCTTTGTTAACCACGCCCACATTCCGACTAGAATCATATCGTATGTTCTGTCGTTTAGTTCAGCTTGAACCAACAATTCATGTATTACATTTGCATAATATTTGAGTAAAAATGCAAGCAACAGGGAAATATCATATTTGCAAGTTAGCCATGCTAACACCATTGGAAGTTTACAAGCTTTGACAGCAACATTTTTGGCTCAAGTAGTTTCCCAATGACGTTCCAGGAGTTAGGAGACAATTGGTCCAAATCCCTTGGAGTTTAATATGTGTAGTAGGTGCTAAAAGGGATTTCTTTTTTGTTTTTTGGGGGGGGGAATTTAAAGACAGAGTGAGATCAAATGTCAACAAAACTTCAGATGTGGATCCCACTTTTTTTGAGTATTTGGTATGACCCAACTGCGGATTCAAACCAACAACCTCCATATCTCAAATAAGATGTTTCTAGCTTGCTTTTTTTTTTTTTTTTCTCATTTATGGTTCGTTTTATGTGTAAGCATAAAGAGGGAATGAATAAATAACACAAGACTGAATTGATCGGAGCCTTTGAAGCTGCTAATATGGTTTATAATGTGACTAGAACACATGTTGTTTTCCAGATGGTCTAACTTCAAATCTATAAAAATAACTTAGCTGTGTTAGTCTAGTCAAAAAGATGCTGAAAATGAGATGGGTGCCTACGAATGAACAACAAAAGCCATTTTTTTTTGTTTTTGTTTTTTAATGTCTCACCACTGAGGGACAGTTGTGAAGACTGATGCTTGTCATTCTCAGGCTCTCCTTACAGACATGAGATCACCCTGGGAATCTTACAGATGCAAGAGAGCAACAGGCTGGAGATCCTGAAGAGGCGCTGGTGGGAGGGAGGACAGTGTCCCAAAGAGGAGGACCACCGAGCCAAAGGTCAGCTCTGGTCTAACATGTCAGGAAAACACAATTGTGTTGTGTTAAATATGTATTTAACTCTTAACTTTCTTACCATGAGTCACATTTTCATAACAAGGATTTTACAGAGTTTAGAACAATTGGCGTTTGTGGTCTCCACAGTAAACACTAAGTTAAAAACTTTTATTGTTAAAAAAAGTCAAAATAATAATAAACAAAATGTAAGAAATAAGGAATTTCACAGTCATGCACAATGCTTTTTTATAGATATTTCCAGACAGGTTGTTTTGGAATAATTTTTGGTTCATTCCGTTTTATGGAGACGTTGTCCCACCCCCTGTTTCTCTTTTTTCTTTATGGATTACACTTTCAATAGATGCTTATAAATATAATTTCTGTCTGTTTTGCAGGTTTTTGTCATATGTCATCAAACAAAAAATGTCATCAAAACATAGGTATCAGTATCCGTGAAATGTAAATTCTGATATCTAAAGAAAAATAACTTTTGCATTTCAGCTCTTTTTTGTAGAAAAACCTTTAGACTTTCCTTTTGTTTTTTTTTCTTAAGAGAAATATATAGCTAAGGATTTGACAGATTTCCATCTCCTGTATTCTGAATATCGAACATCAAGTCTGCTGATATTTTGTAACCCTTGTTCTATCCTATGACCCCCCCCCCCCCTTCCATTGACATGTTCTCCATACCATGACAAAGGTGGATAAAGGTGGAGAGGATTTCATGTAATCCATGGACACCAGTGAAGATCACAAATCATTAAAGAAAAAAGGTTCAGAGCTCTGTCTAGTGGGTCTAGATGACCCAACTCCCAATGGTAAAGTGCCTAAGATAGCACAAGGGTTAAAGAAGTAAATAAAAAAAAGGTAAAGCTATAATTATCACAGAATCCCTCACTGTTACGAATAAAGCTGTCTGAGGAAGGAGTTTACAGAACCAACAACCCGCATTGATAAAGGGTTCTGGCAGTTTAAGTGCTTCAAGCGATTTTTATGGGTGGTGAAGGGGTGACGACCTGGGACCGGGTGGTGTTTGAAGTGTCAGCTTAGGGTGGAAAGTTGTTTTTTTTTAATTTCTTCTTTTAAATGTCAGTTGGTTTGAAATCCTTGCTGCTCTGACATTTTCTTGAAATGGAAATGCTGCAGTTGGTTCCCTGTTCTCCCTGAAGCCACAGTTTGGTCGCATTCCTCCTTATTTGCTTTTCTGTCAGATGCAGACATGATTCAACAGTTTCTTACTTTAGGAATCTACTTTTTGAAATGATAAAAACACTAAAAAATACTGTTATTTTTTAATGAATCAGAACAGAGTTTCTTGCTATGAACTAAATAGAAATAATTTTTCTAACAGCATTAAATGATGCCTTTAACCCTCCTGTTATGTTACGGGTCAAATTGGCCCGTCTATAAAAGTTTGAACATCTAAGAAAAATAGTTGAAAGTATTTTTTCAGCATGAAACTTCTTCTGCTTGCCTTAAGTATTGTAATCAACATATATTGTGAAAATGGTTCATCTCACATATATGCAACCCCCCCCCCCCACATACACACACATGTTTATATCACATAGATACTATGTGATATAAACCAGCAGTCAAACTGGAGGTACAAGGATGTATTATTATTATCATTATTATTATTAGTAGTAGTAGTAGTATTCCTTGATTTGCAGCTGTGAGACATATTTCACCCCAATCACACACATAGACACACACACAAGCACACCCACACACATGTGCATAGGTGTTATGACTTTTGACAGGAGCCATTTATGTTCTCGTGGGAAAACCAACATTCAGTGGACACTCAACATATAAAAGATTCTCTGCATGGGAGTCCTTCCAACATCACATTGACCCAGGAACATCATCTCTGTTCCTCACAAATGAACATAACAGCCTTGGGTCACAGACAGAGCTTCTCTGCTCCTCAGGGCTTGGCATGGAGAACATCGGCGGGATCTTTGTGGTCTTAATTTGTGGCCTCATCATCGCCGTCTTCGTGGCCATCATGGAGTTTGTGTGGTCGACACGTCGCAGCGCGGAAACAGACGAGGTAATCTTTCATCATCTTCCTCTCTCAATCTCCTCCTCCTCCTCAGCGGGTCATTTGAATGCATCAAACTGATCACTTTTTAAAACAGAGAGGTTCTACAATAATAATACTGGAATCAGGAACTTTTCTGGATGTTTTCATTGAAATTTCGATTGGCAAACAAAGTGTCTAAATATAAATACATTTGAATATGAATATACCAAACATATAAAAGTAATTAGCCATGGAGTAACTGAACCAGAGTGACCTGCTTGTGTGAAAAAGTCACCGTGTTTGTTACCAAATGCGAAAATGTGTTGCAGATGTTATTGTCTGGTTTCTTTTCAACATTTTATCAACTTTCTTTTTACATTTTTGGTTTTCTTACATATCTATATAAATCTGCACTCAAGGAATGAAAGCCACAAAAAAAGAGTTAAAGTCAAATAAATATAACTCTCCTTTTAAGAATCCCGTCTAAGAAAAGCTTAGTCAGTTGAAGCACTTAAAACATTTTTTATGAGAGAGACTGGTTGTGAACTTTTTCTTTCTTTAAATGTTCCAATTTTCTTTCTTTAACGTTTTTTATGCCCTCAAATTATGGAAATGAGTGTGTAATTAAGCTCCTGCACTCATTATGAGCTGTTGCACTTGTCTTGCTGGCGGCAAACATGACTTCATCCAAAAAAGCTGACAGCTGAAACAAATGCAGGGATCATTAAGCCGCCTCGAGACACAAAGTGTAGCAGAAGAAGCCGGCGGTCTCCATCCGCTCGAAATGAAATCTAGAGCGTCTTCATTTGAAGTTGAAAGGTCGAATTATGAAAGTATCAATCCTTTAAAGTCAAAATTTGATAGATTAGGCTGTCAAATCAAAGTAAATGCAACATGGGGAGAAAAAATAAACAAGATAGAATAACATGACATGTATGAGAGTAAACCAAAACACAAGAAAGTGTGAGATCCAATCGAATCTGTGGGACCATGATGGGCTGAGGGCGAACCGTGTTGCTATGAAGGTAACTAAATGAAAATTGCTCACCACCCCAAAAGTCAAGTTCTAAATTATAGTCTGGACTTCCTTCTTTTGTGACTCAAGTCCAAGTCTCCATCTCAGCTAAAGACCAGTCTAACAAAAGCTGAAATCCTTATCCAGATTGTTTTAAGTTTTTTAATCGGTCTGTTAAAATACATTTCAAACTTTCTGCTTAGCTGCATCTTTCTTCAGTGTCAGAAAGCTGTAAATTCCTATTAAAGTAACGATGTAGAAGTGATCCAGAGCTGCAGGTGAGACTGAAGGTAACATTTGAACAAAGATCCACTTCAATCAAAAATGTGTTTTTGGTGTTTTTAACATGTCACATTTTTCTGCTGATGAAGGACATATATGAGGAACATTACCCTTAAAAATGCATTTCTAAAAATATTTTTATTCAAATCATTTTTAATCAGGACTAGAAGAAAAAAAATGAAGTTTGAAAAAGGTCGTATCTTGTTCCGCTCCATTCTGATGCATCCACTTGTAGACAACCTCATCCATGTACATCTTTGTTTTCCTCGTCCAAGATGGCATCTTGTTCAACGCTGTATGGCTGGCCAATTTTGTTCCATCAATTCTGTTAGGTTGGAGTTGTCCCACCCACAACTCAGAGGTGAATATCTAATGTTCTGTAGCTACTATGTTCTAGAAAACGACACAGATTTTTTTTATTTTGGCTAAAAATGGCATAATTGTTATTAAAAGACTACTGGGAACGTATTTAAAGTAGACCTAAGGATGATTGGAGTGGGACTTTAGAGACTTGTTCAAAAGCTGGGGCCCAAATATCTTCAATAGCAGCTGCAACTTTGTAACTATTCCACATTTTTAGTAGAATGAGTGTAAAAAAAAGAAAACCTGCTAATTTCTCAAACTCATCTTCTGTTCAGTCACCTTCTAAACCCGTTTTGTCTCTATCGGGGGCTGCTGGAGCCTATCCCTGCCACTCGTGGGCGAAGCCAGGGACACGCTGGACAGGTCACCAGTCTGCCACAATCACACACATGCATCTCTCAGTCACACCTAGGGACAATTTAGAGTAACCAGTTGACCTATGAAGCATGTTTTTTGGACGATGGGAGGAAGCCGGAGAAAACCCACACATGCAACATGCAAATTTCTCAAACTCAAGTCAAAATAATCTTTTCTCCTTAATTTAATCAATCCAGTGTTCTTCCTCATAGATGTTTTCCATCCATTTCAGTGATATGCATTCATTAAATCTCATTGTATTGATTTACAGTTTTGTCCCCAGTATTGACTTGTGTGTCAAACTGTTTTTCTATGTCTTTCTCTGCAGCCTGGTAATACATTTTCCCTTCAGCCTTGATGCTTTCATTGGTTTCTGTTTTGCAACCTTCACATTTTGTTTTGACACGCTCCCTATTGTCGATAGCCGACTACAACATGTCCGCCTCTCCTGTCTGAACAGGCCTTATAGGCTGCTCATTGTTTCTGGGAGCAGCTCTTTTGTTTGGGACGCGTTTCCTGTCGATCAAGCAAACAAAACAGCTTATAAGGGTTTGCACGCTTTCTGTTCTAATTAATCTGTTGTTCCTAATTTGCATTGTTAGACGTTTGCAAGAGAGTGTTTTTTTTCTTCTCCCTACATGATAATCTTTTGGGCTTTTCCTTTCAGGGATTGAAGCAGCTGATAGGATCTCCCTCATTTGTCTCTAATTGCAATAAAGTTATTAAGGGATTTTTAACAAAAACACAATGTTAAGCCTTTAAATAGAATTATTTTAACTTGTTTGCATGTTTAGATTTCTCACAAAATGTTAAAAAGTTTAAACGAAATGTCAGCAGTTTATATCTAGAAACCGAGGAAGAAGGAAAACTGAGATAGATTGAAGTAGCTGCAAGCTAGTTTTTGTTTACTTTAGCCTGTTTCTGCTTATCTGTCAGGTCTCTGTTTGTCAGGAGATGCTGACAGAGTTTCGGAACGCCGTCTCGTGTAAGAAGACTTCCCGATCTCGCCGGCGCCGGCCCCTAAGCAGCATGGGAGGTGGAGTCTTACGTCACCCGTCCCGCCTGGCTCTGGCTGGCCCTCGTCCCCTGCGGCTCGTCCGGGGGATGCGCCTCAGCAACGGGAAACTCTACAGCGGCACCGGCCCGCTGACGGGAGGCCTGGCAGAACTCGGGGGAGGCATGGGAGGGGGCCCGGATCTGGGCCCAGGACCGCAGAGACTGCTGGAAGACCCGATGGGGTGCGACGCCAGCGGCACGCTCCCGCCCGCGTCGGCTCTTGTGGCCCCCCCCGCCCCGCCGCGCAGCTTCCTGCAGAACTGCGGCAATGTTCGCATCTGCCAAGAATGCAGACGCATCCAGAGCCTGCGGCCCACCACGCTCACCCCTCCCCCTCCTCCCCCCCCTTCCTCATCCTCCTCCGCATCCTCCTGCTCTCGCGCCCCCCCGTCACTGGCAATGCCTGGTCACCACCCCCGCCACAACCCACACCACCATCTCCACTACCACCTGGGCTCCATGTCTCTGCCCCGCCTCCCGCCACCTCCACCTGCAATCCCAGCCGACAGAGCTGACAGCGACGGAGGGGCGGGAAGCCCACTACGGGGCAAAAACAAACCCGCACCCCCTCCAAGGCCCATGCCCCCTCCCAAAACACCCGCAGACTTACTTGGGGGGATCAACTGAGCTAAACTTTGACTAAAAGGCTTGAATCTACGGAGATGGAACTTTACCTTTTGGCCCCAAACAAAGTCTAAACTCTGAAGTTTTCTGGAGGTCAAAAGGTCATTAACTCAAGTGGATCAAACTAGCAACCTTAACGCAGGGAGGGGTGCATTCAATTGCTCTAACCTGGTTGACAGGAGTATTGAAAATAACCTCTGAAGGATGAAATCGACTGAGGGGGTTGCAAAACGGAAAAACAAGAAGTGGCTTTAAGTCGGTAATCGGCCTCGTACCTCCTGCCGATCTTTAGAAAGCACTCCGCTCGGCCTTCTGGAGTTTTATTGATGGACTCCAGGTGTTTGTAAATGAAGTGACCAACATAGCAGAGAAGCTGTACAGTTCCTATGATTTTCTGTCAGTCTGTGGATGATGTAGCTCTTACAGGCACCGTCTGTGTTTGTACAGACTCCTCTCATCTGGTGCTGTGAGCCGCAAGGAAAAAAAAAACGACACAAAACATGATTCCCTGACCAGGAGTGAGACCGACTGTGCTGGGGTAGTTCTTCTGTCTATCAAGTATGCAGCAAATGACATTAAGACGTGAAACGGAAGGAAGAGTTCCTTATTTTTGTAAAAATGTAGAGACTGACTGAAGATCACAGAACACAAAGCCCCTCAGAAAGTCAATTTTTCACAATTTTCAGAAGAAAAAAAAAGAATTTAACTTAGTTTGTCTTCTATTTCAGCATAAAGACAGTTTTTATCTACTGTCCAATACCTGATACACCTAATAACAATAATTAGGTCTGCAGGTGAGTGCAAATAACCCCAAAGATGTCACTTTGACACCTATTTTTTTTATAAACTTAACCACAAATGTAATTTTCAAAGGTGCATTCATCCTGTTTTCAGCGCATTGCTGGCTTGTGTCAGGCATTAGCAGGCAGAAATTAAGTTTGTTTGAACTTTTTAGGAACAAGCGGCTAAACCGGAAGGAAGTTTCTGTCGTAGTAAAAAGGATTTTAATATAATCTGAATCTGATGTGAAAGCATTTATCCAGTGATGTCAGCAAAATAAATGTATAAATCTGAAAATAAAAAAAAAGGTATTCAAACCGGTTAAAACTGTGATGGAAAAGAGACATTTTCGGGGTTTTTCTTTATGAAATTAGACTTTAAATTATTACTTTTACTTTATATTTGCCAAAAAAGTCATTTCAATTTCAGCATTTATTTTTATACGTTTTATTCTGATTTGAAACCCTTTGGCTGCTGTGTTTTGTAGTGAAAGTCTAATTGTTTTACTGGACCCAGAGGAGGTTTGAAAAAAGCTCATCAGCATTTACTGGAGCTAAATTCCCTTTCAAGTTTCTAAATCAGACCATAAAACAAATTATACTTTTCCAGGATTTTTTATTAAATTAGTGTTTTTTTTCAATGTGCCTAAAAATTCTCATATTTTATCTTCTTGATGCTTAACGCCTGAGTCACATGCAGGGATTGAACCCACACCGGTACTGTGGGTTTTTGGGTTGTCCTGGTCCATTGAAGGTTGTAGAAATGAGCGGCTGCATCTTAAAGGGAGCTCAGGTGTGTCTTGCTATCCCCTACAGGCTCCTCAAGGGACTTCATTAAAAAGGAATAATAGGATTGTTGCGTGTGCGGTTAGTGCATAATGAAGTGTTGTTTGAAATTATGACGTACAGGTGATGCTGTTGTACGGTGTCCTTAGCCATTTGTCGTATTTGTCGTTGATGCGGTGCGAGTGCTGGCTCCTGACTGACTGCGTGCAAATGCCGGACGACTGGGGTGTGCAGGTCATTTGTCGCTTCCGATTGGTCGCCTATAGGGTGTACCACACTCTAACCGCCAGGCTGCCAGCATGGATCCCACACGTATTATGTAAACAGCACTAACAGGCCCTTGTGCAGTGCACAGGTTTCGAGGGGGTTGAAAATAGGAAAATTCCGTACGACGTGCCTGCGTCTGGCCTACTTCACTTTTATGTGTTGTATAGGGGTTCGCTATGACACTGTTGCCTGCAGCATGCCGTTGAAAAAGACGTGCATGAACATCATTGCTCACCAAGCGGTCTACAACCTTCAAATGTTGCGCGGGCCACCCGCATGCCAGTGTCCACCCATAGGGGAAGTTGCGACTAAGACAAACGTCCGATTTTATGCTGTGATCCAGTTTTTTTTTTTTTTTTAATCTAATTTAAATTCTGGTTTCTTCAATCTCCAGCAGCTTAACACATTTAGCAGTACTTGTGTTTTTATTTTTTAGACATGAAGAGTGAAAAGCTTTGCCATCCATTTCTAAATTCAAATAATTTGGATATAGGTCAGTGAACCTAGCACAGGTTATGCCTGAAGAGACCGTAGGTAGCGAATGACCAAGCCTCCATGGCGGTGAAGAACTACCTCAGCATAGTTTATCTATTTTAGGTCCGTTTTCAAGCTACTTTTTAGGCGATTGGGTGTTGTGCGGTTTATGCACATACTCACACAAAACACATTTTCACTGTAAACTTGGAGGGTTAACTGAAAAAAAAGAACAAATAAGTTTATGATTAAAATTTCCTCCCTGTCGCCAGGTCCAATCTAAATGATGCTCTTGTTTCTTTTTTTTCCCTCTCTCTCTCTCTCTCTCTCTCTCTTTCTCTCTCTCTTTTCCATTGTAACCTTGAGTCTTTTTAAAATGATGTCACGGCAGATTGATCGCCAAGCCAGGCTGACTCAAATCTGAAGGTCGCCTGTCAACCAATGCTGCTCTCTGGGATCAATCCACCCCCAGATGAATCACACGGAGCGACCACGCAACATGAAAGTGCGGGTGATGAATGTCGGTCCTACGTGTACGCTTTACTGGGACGAGAGCAAACGAAACATTGCTTTGAAGATCAGTGCCTGGATGTTTTTGTCATGTATTTTTTGATTTAAAAAAAAAAAAAAAACAGTTGGGTTCTTCAAAAACAGAGGAGGCTGCAGCGGAAAGAAACGTTAATGGAAAATTGATTTTTATGTGTTAATGCAAATGCGTGTGTGAGAGTGTGTATTTGTTTACCTTAGTGAGACTTTTACACATTTATGGCTGCATCCGGAGCTAAAGAAAGAGGTTCATCTTTCATGGGAGTTGAACGTTTCTGGGATGTTCTCATAGTCTCGTCAAGCAAGTCCAATTTTTTATTTATTTTTATTTTTTTATTTTTTTTAGTGTCTCATTTGAGTTTTTCTGCTCACATTTGTACCAGCAGTGCTCAGCATTCAGCAACGCAGAGAGGATAAAATCCAATAATTCTATTGTTATCGTTAACATCATTATTATTGACATGTGGGGTTACTGTATGGGGGGAGAGCTCCCTCTAATGTTCAATATATAGACAATTTTTAAATAAAAAGAAATGCAAAAAAAGAGGTAATTTAACCACAATTTGTTGTCATTGTCGATTTTCTTTTGCTTTTAAAGACCCACTCCTATGAAAATTGGTATTTCTTACATGTTCATGTGGCGTTTTTCGAATGATGGAGGACGTATAAGAAAACATTTAGTTCAAAATTGCATTTCTGAGTATTTCTTTATGCACATCGATGTATAAAATCGATGTTAAAAAGATGGTATTTGTCACGTAGAAACTACTGTGGGGGAGGCCACAAGCTACCGTTCCTAGCTCTCAACAATGGGAAGGGGATGAGGTTGATTTGTGCCAAAGGGTCCTGCCCACAGCTCAGGGGCAATTTTCTAAGTAGCTGCTGCCGCTCTGCAGAAATATGCCCAAGAAGGCGACAAAAAAAAGGCAAAATCATAATTAAAAAAACTACTAGGAGCGTTTTGAAAAGAGGGCAAAAGATCAGTTTTTAAGGACAGATGTTAACATTCTCCACATTCCTATTGTGTATTTAGGACCTGCTACATAAAAAACATGTTTTTAATGTACTGACATACTGTGTACTCAACATATCTTCACACTTGTTACTCATCTTTCAAATTTAAACTTGAAAATTCAGCATGAAAAGGCAGAAAATCCTCCTTATTAACAATGAAATTCCAGTTAAAACTTGCTTTTTCTCACCCGACATGGCACATCACGCAACACATCTCCTTTGGACTTTTCTAGCATCAAGTTAAGCCAAAGGATTTATTTGTAAAGGCCTCACGCTTTTATCGACGGTACTGGATAAACACCCTCCCTGCCCAGGTCTTAGGTTTGCTTTTGCCCATCCCTCCCTGAAGGCAGGTGTTGCAAAGTCGATGCGTGTTTCTGTAATAATTAACAAACAGGCTTGAACAGGTCTCAGTGGAGATCAGAAAAATGCAAAAACTGCAGAGGTCTGAATGTGGGACAGACTCGCGTAAATGTCGGGGAAAAGAAAAACAAAAATGAGTTTCACACCGTATTAAACCGTAAAACGTGTCGCACAGTCATTCAAAAATCATTCAAGTTGCAATTTTTGATGCATGGACAAATATTGAAATTCAGAAACTACGAGTCAGCAGAAGCTTAAGTGCGTTTGTATGGATTTAAAGGGCCTCAGACTCAACTGCGCACTGCCTTTAAAGAGCAATTTTGTGTCGCCATCACATTTATGCCTCTGCCTTTCTGTTTATTCTTGTTTCTAAGAAATGAGCATTACAAGCAGGTCACTTTACTGAAATGATGTGAACTCATGCACAACATTTAATCTTGAAAGTAGCTGTTTTTTTCCTCATTACCCTCTCTTTTCTGTCTTTGATAGATGAGATTAGTCTAATAGGCTTAAACTTTCATTGAAAAAATCATTTAGTTCTTTCGCAATATTTCTCTTTTTAACCAACAATCCTAACAGCTAACTCACTTTTTTGTTTTAAACATACAAATTGCTACAATATTTGAAGCATTTTGTCTTATTATTTTCATTTGAGCCACTTAGACCAGTGTTTTTCAACCAGTGTGCCGTGGGAAATTCCCCTTATAAACTGATGTAAAAACATTTCCCATCTCCAGGATTTCAGCTCTGTGTTCATCCAAACAGGCCCCTGATAAAACAGAGTAGTTGGGAATATAAAAGATTACAAAATTATTTTTTCTTTGTGTTTATTTGATTCTATTAAAGACATTTTGATAAGAATGACGGTTCTGTGATTTAGCCGTAGCTTCAGCTGTTTTAGGAAAAGTCCCGCCCCTTTAACTGTCTCCACCAATCATTCATGAAGGCTTAATCATACGTCATCAGTCTGACCAATCAGAAGTGGTTAAAGGCTTCACTTCTTTGTTCTGATTCTGCTCATAAAGTCTCTCAGTTCCAACAAAATACCAGCTAAAGCTCGTCTTTAGTGGAGTAGCTTCCACAGAATCCGGTGTCAGACCGTGGAACAAGAGAACAAAACAATGACGCTCAGAGAAGGGAGACTGTCTGCGTTCGGCAGCTGTTTGCACTACATCTCCCATGATGCACTGGGTTAAAGTGACAGCATCTCAGCGCACTATGAATCTTACTTGCTAAACGTCTTGAAACCACAACAAACACATCAAACAGTTTCAAATCTTCTAACTTAAGTTTTATTACATCTTTTAGGAAAAAGCAGCTGCAACTTCCAGCTTTTTCTGCCTCAACTATCACAAAAATGCATGGGAGATTGCGGAGGGGCTGTACATCAATACAGACTATGAGTTTATCCCTTTTTTACATTTTTGGAAGCTGGTGTGCCGCGGGATTTTTGTCAAGGTTAAAGTGTGCCGTGGCTCAAAAAAGGTTGAAAAACACTGACTTAGACAGAGATCATTCTTCTTTTTAAAATATAAAAACTGCAACATTCTTAAACATAACCTTATAAACTACTGTTCCGTCACATGCAATGCAGAGATCCGACTCTCCGACTCTGAGGTATGCGCTGTTGATTTAGGATTACCAAAACAGATTGTTTCACATACCTGAGTCCCTTTGCAACCCCTTCTTGATCCAGCTAAACTATCTGTAAAATGAGGCTTACTTGTCTTTACCTGAACAGATCTAGTGAACATCAGTCATAGCTTCCAGTTGTAGAATCCATAGATGGCGCTGACAAGAGTTTGCAGGTCCAGCACACAACCAGACCAGTAGATAATGAAGCCATTCCCCCTGATTGGTTAAACGTTCTGGATTCTTCAAAAAGTAAATCACTGATAAAAGACAGAAATTTGAACAACTAAACTAAGACTCCCTCTGATGCAAGATGTACATAAAGCCTGGTTGTCTGTGGATCTTTTCCTCTCAGGTCTACATTTTGTTCCCCTAATGCACGTCTGATAGGAGAGTAGCATGATATACAGTAAAGTAAAACCAGCAGTAACCAGGGCTGCAGCTTTGTCATTTTACTCAATGTCATTTCAGGTTTAGATTTCAGTTTTTAAAAAGATTAGTCTTTGGCACATATTTTTATACATATCTAAATTGTGTCAGAAAAACCCTGAAACATTGTGAATGTCTTACAATGTGCAAACTACACAAGCATACAGGAGTCAACCCACAAATCATAAAACAAAGGAAACACTAAACGCAGGTCATCACAAAAACTAAATACATCCCGGACGAGCCCCCAATGTACGCTGAATCTTATCCTCTAGGCTGGGGCGTAACAGGAGTTCTGGGAAGTGTCGTCAATCACTAACAGTCTTTTTCTAGGGATATCCAGACCTCACAGGACTCGACAAATCTTTTTCTGTTTCTGTCTGTTGTCTTGAAGTTAAGTCAAGGCATCTGGATTGGTCTGAAACTATTGTTTCTATCATCTAAATCCCACTAATTCTCATTTCCACACAACTCCCAGTTCACTTTTGTTAGCTGGATCGCTGACTGTAAAAACACAGCTTCCTCTATCTCATCACTATATTCTGCAGATGTTTTACATTTTTATGTTTTTTTTTCAGTTTCTTTCCATTTTTTTTTGCTTTTGTCTCAACTATCCTGTCAGATCCTATCAAAATAGATCAGATAAAGATGATAAACTGTGTACAGTATTACTTTACTAACTAATAATTCAGAAAGCCGCAAACACAGTTAAGTTTGCATTCATGTTCTTGGTTTAAAGAATTGCTGTGTTAAATACAGAGAAAGGAAATCAGTTTGAAGGAAACAGCAGTTTATAAAGCAGCAATGATCGTGATAATAGGCACTGAAGAGCAATCTTTGTGTCTATGCCAATTCTTATTTTTTTATGCTTCTCCAATTATTAATGATTAGTCAAGTTTATTATGAAAATAAATGAAAATTTTATATATATATATATATATATATATATATATATATATATATATATATGTGTATGTATATATATATATATGTATGTATATATATATATATATATATATATGTATATATATATATATGTATGTATATTTCTAAAGACACCACTGACACTGGAGCTGCTTGAACCTCTGGAGGCCCTGACTGTCAGGAAAGAGTGCCACAGTTCCCTTAGATTGCACCAACAAATATCAGTCAACAGAGGGCAGTAAAGGGTTACAAAAAAGCCCTGTTGTGTGTTAAAAATCCCTCCATCCACAGCTGTTTTGCAAACAACCATGACAATGTAGCAAGCTCTCCAAAATCAATAATTATTCTTAAAAAAAAAAAAAAAAACACAACAGAAAAAAAGGATTAAAATACAACATTGCTGAGCCTGACAGCTTTGTTCCAAAACAAACTTGTGCTTTCAGGTGACATCATCAGGACAACTTATACTGGACACTGCTTGTACTTTGTGTGAAGGTTTTGATCACACCACTGATCAGAAACATCCATATCCATCTTTAGTATGTTAGTCCCACATGCCACAGCTGAACTCTGGTTCGAGTTACCACAAACATCATTATGTTATTTGTGTCAAAGCTGTGGTTAGAAGAGGCAGAAGCTTCTGTTTCTGAGAGCAAACTGTTCCGATCTGACACACCAAGAGCTACAAGCCTTTGATAAATAGGGCAAAACTGTTGAGCTGCTGAAGGTTATGTGAACAAACATAGCAAGTTAAATGTAACTAACCGTGCTACAGGAATTTCAGGAAGTGTCATGATTGCAGAAAGCTCCTCAATGTTTTTCTTTATTGGATACAAAGTTTCTGATTATTTCATTTATGTGCAACAGACTTTTATGTGTTACTTTAAATACTGTACTTGGGTTTAGATGAGCAATAGGTGTGGAGAATGTAGAAACACAGCAATTCAGTCAAACTTATTGTAACGACATTCGAATAACAAATAGAAAGGAAGATTTGTACGGTGACCCAGAACCGCCATTGCAGCAAAAAACAAAAAAGTTGAGGGGCAAAAAAAAAAAACAACTGCAAATAAAAAAGGGGAAATGCAAATTTAAAAAAAGAAGGGGAAAAAAGCAAGTGCAAACAAAATGGAATGCAAATAAAAGAAGAAATGCAAATAAAAAATAAATGCTGCAAATAATAATCACCATGACAGCAAAAAAAGCGATGCAAAAAGAAAAAGAAAAGAAATGCAAACATAAAAAAGCGATGCATCTACGAAAATGGCTGCAATTAAAAGGAAAGCCTCAGCGGAAGTGACGTCGCCAGGAAAGTGACGCCAGATCTGGGGTCACTTACTTTCAAACAAGTATTATAATAGTCTGTAAGGAAATAAATGAGTACTTGAGTAAGAGATTTTATAACAGAGATGAGTCTGGGGCAGCTCCAGGATTTTTTTTTTTTTTTTTTTTTTACTGCAAAAGCTCTTTTTTATTTGCTTTTCATTTTGTTTGCAGTTGCTTTTTTTTTTTATTTTGCTCCTCTTTTTTTAAATTTGCATTTCCTCTTTTTTATTTGCAGTTGCTTTTTTTGCCCCTCTATTTTTTTTTTTTTTTGCTGCAATGGCGGTTCTGGGCCACCGTAACAAGCTGAGCAAATAATGCAGAGCATGTGGTCAATATGACTGAAACAAAGTGTACAGAACTTTTTTTTTTAATCACTAAATTTAATGCAAAGATTACAATATACAAACAAAAAACAAGATCTGAACGATCAAATATTAATAAGTGGAAAACCACAGCCACCTTTCATCTTTAATTCGTTTTTTTTCAGTGACTGATCATCAATGACGTGAATTTAAAACATGTTTTATTATGGGAGTATGCATTTTAAAATGGTGTTTTAATCAAGCACCTGACAACTTGTCAGCCACAAGGGTTACAAGTGACAAAGCATATATACACAAAAAAATAAAAGAAATTGGATGATTACACAAACTGAAATCTCCACTCGCTCCAAAAATCACTGAATTCTTAAAATCAGACCTTTTATCTGAATCGATCAAAACTAGACTTTCTGTACAGTTTTTGGCTGATTTTTGTACAGTCTGACAGATCCTCTCAGTCTTATCAGAGATTTCTTTTCCTTTCATTTTCACCTTCAGTGGATGTTGGTTATTGTTGGGGTCTAACAGAAACTGAAGCTTGAAGTTTGATCGTAAATGTAATACCTGCTGCATACATTTCTTCTTATACATATTGTTGATGTGTTGACACTGATCCCTGAAGGAATCAGAGTGAGCAGAAGAGATGGATTTCATTCCCTTTGACCCAGAGAAGCTGGCATTCAGATTTAAATGTGACTCATGGAACAAGTATGCCGAGCAATTAGACCAACCCTGCCTGAAGCTTTTCTTTTCCTCAAGATTGCCTATCAAGATGTCCAGATTCCTTCAGAAGATGTCAGCGTGGCTTAGGAAGGAATCCACTGAACACCATCTATGTTATAATAAAACGAATGTGTTTATACAATAAACAAATCAAATGACTGAGTTACAGCAGTTTATTTCTCAATCAAAGTCTATGGGATTTTGGCTTCTTGGAGCCAACAGATACTTCCTGCTTGGGACGCCGGGGGGAGGGGTCACTCAGTATAGTTCTTATATACAGTCAGTGGATTGAAAACTTTCAGCTGTTGACTTTTGGTGTCCAGTGCAAGATATTTTACTAACAATATTAGCTAATGTGGTCTTCAGCTCCTACAGCCCATATGTTCAAACCCTAGTGCTATCTTGGATGACCCCACCCTTACTTTGACGTGTTCTCCCTACCATGACAAAGGTGGATAAAGGTGGAAAAATGTCATGTAATCTATTGAACCAGTGAAGATCACAAATCACTGAAAAAAAAAAAAGGTTCATCGCACTGTCTAGTGGGTCTAGATGACCCAACTCCCAACGGTAAAGTGCTTAGTATAGCACAAGGGTTAAGGAAATGTGGATTCAACCTTCGATCAAATCAAAACCAGTCCATTGCTTTTTTTTTTTTTTTTTACTGCTAGAAAGGAGACAAATTTGCTGGTCTTGTAATTGCCTGATTTGACAGAGATTTGACAGTTGTTCAGACATGCTGGTGTGTGTGTGTTGGCCTGGGTTGCCTGCAGATGGGTGACGGAGGCGCCAACCAAGCAATGACTAAACTAGTAGATGTACATCCTCAAAGAGACCTTATTGTCCTGGCTGATGAAAGCGAGACCTCCGACAAACTCTAAAAAGTAAGATCAAGAAGTAGTTTTCCTACTTTTAAAGAAACAAATTTAAACGTAATCTATCTGCAAATATTCCAAACCAAAATAACATGATGAATTTATCGCTACACTGTTCATTGGACACCTGAGAAAGTTGCGAGAAGAAAACAGAAAACAGCCCAAAAGGAGCAGCAAAAACCATAAATAGACCACATTTAGACATCTGTACAAACACACAATGCACACATTGTTCTTCCAAGTAAAGCCATCCAACCTTCTGTCACAAAAACCTAAAGAGGAAGCTCAATATCTCGGAAAGATGTGCTTCATCATCTCCTTTCTTGGAAGTTGGACGCAAGATCAATATCCTTCATTTCCCATTGAACAACAGGCTACAAGCACTCTAATGGTTTTTCTGCCTGCACTGGAAACTGATTTAAAAAAAAAACTGAGAACAAAACCAAACTGTTTGTTTGTGAAGACATTGACAAAAAAAAAAAAGATCCAGCCAACAAACTACTGTAGTGTTTGCTTTTCTCAGTTTTCTCTTTACTGTCAGTACCCTTTTACCCCACACAGGTGCAGCAGAGCGTGCATGTTATTAGTCCCAAAACTCAATCCCCAGCTCTGGTACTGATGTCCATCTTTTGCGCTGTGATGTCAGACTTATTTGTGTGCACTTAAACTAAATGCATTTCCATTAGGTCCCTGCCTATGTAAGCGTTTTGGACTGTTCAGGCATCTCAAGCACCAATGAACCAACTTTCCATTACTTCTAAACAAAAGAAAAAGGGTATTGATTACTGAAAAAGCACCTGGGTTTTTTCCTATCTATGCTCAGAGGACCAGTCTCTTCTTTAAAATTGTTGATTTGAGGGCCCAGACTCTCAAACTTCCAACTTCTACATACATTTTTTTAACTGAATTTGCCGAGCAGCCTCTTGAAAGCTCTGGTTGTAACTGCAGCTGCAGTGATGGTTCTCACTGTCTTTGTGTGCATCGTGGTGCCCTCCATGTGTGGGTTTCTATAAACGGACTTCCTCCCTCAGCCCATGTAGCTTACATTTTTTTTCAAGCAACCATACAGAGGGGGGATGCAGAGCAGAGATGCATAAAATGAAAATTACATACTTATTTCTTTTCTGCCTTTCTTTATGGAGAAAAAGGTTTTGAGGATTAAATAGCAACAATTTCTCAAATGAATGCAGTCAGTATCTTCTCAAAAGGCCTCAAAATGTGGCTCTATGCCTTCGGCGCTACTATTTAATTGCTAGCACTTTGGAACAAGTGCCAACATGTTCCAAAGTGCTAGCAAAAATGTTTCAACTTTAAAAGTGCATTCACACAATTGGAAAATTGGATTTGCATCAGGGTTCGTCCATCTTGCAAAGTCTTCTCGAAACGGAAAGTCTGAGAGCTTTAGAGGTGGGGGCGAATGGGATTTTGACACTGGTTACTATTTCCAGTTTAACTCCGCCTCTTCTTCCGTGCATGAATCACAGTTACACACATTCTCAAGGAAACATGACGGCAGGTTCAGGCCCGTTTGCCGTACCTGCTTCATCACACACTCACAGACAAACACACCCAACATACAAGAGTGTGTCTGGGTGTGTTTTACAACCCAATTTTTTGTTACATTTCATATCAAAAATAGTCCTGAAGGAACAATCAGCTCTCTGGAATCTGTGTTGACATCTGATTGGTTAAAAACATCCCTCACCGAGCTGTTATCCGTACTACAGACATGTTTTATTTCTACATTTGGAAAGCATAGACTTCTACAGAGAAATACTCAGCTGTTATGTGAGGGGTAATGGCTGACAAAGTGTGCATTATCATAAATTAACACACGCTGTGGAAGCCTTTGCATCGGACGGTTGCTTCCGCGAAGTGTTATTTTCTGATAATGCCCACTTTGTCAGCCATTAACCTGCTAATACTATGGTCATAGTATGCTATATGGTCATAAGACATACATATTCAGTTTGTTTTTTAGTACTTTTTGTTATTTTTTCAGTTTAGATTGCTTTTTTCACAAAAACCGGACTATTTGTTACGTGGTGTGGCATGTTGTCATAGTGAACAACACAAGGCGCCGCTTAGATGGCAGAGTTGGCACCGACTTTGACAGCAGCAGCAAAGGAAAGCAATATATTTGCTGATCGTCACGATCAGTTCAGAGAGAAAGTTCACCTCCTTCCGCTTGTTTTTGTCTAGAAGATTCAATTCAGTTTTCTTCATATAGCCCAATATTACAACAATAGGCGTCTTAATGGGCTTCATGCCAGTAATTATATAAAAACAAGAAATCATGAAGAACATAAGTCATAGAATTTAAACACAGTGATATAGAACACTTAAGCTATGTGACCAGAACTTCTTTTGTAGGTGTGCATTGGCACTCTGGATTGTCACTTTTTAATCCACGCCCAGCAGCCAATCAGAATCGAGTATTCACCTGGACAGTAATGGTTGATCGACTGATTTCGTGTAGCTTGTTTTCAAGAGGTAGGGGTCCAACAAACTCAGAGTGGTTGCCGGGGAAACATTGAGTCAGACCAACATGGCAAACATATTGTGAAGAAATGGTGACTAAAATAGCTTTACTTCATTAGAGCTGGAAGTAAACTACTTTCTATGGGTTGACGTCAGACTAACTCAAGTCAAGTTCTCACAAACAGTCACTGGTTTTTCCCCCTCCTCAGGTGTCAGGTACTGCTCAAGTTACCAACACAAACCCTTCAAAACCCTAGTAAACACACAACAAAACATTACAGAGAGTCAAACCTCAAGCATGCACTGCTACAGTTCCAACATGACCACAAACTGCAGCGGGATTTGAATTTTAGCAAGTCTTAATGCACTTTTACAGATTACGTAGAGGAAAAGAAGGTTTTGCATACAGGTCAAAGAGAAAAGTGTCATGAGAAGAACTGCACGTCACAAACCACGAACACCACTTCCAGTTGCTGGTTTCTTTCTCGCACTGATGATGATGTTATTAAAAAGTCAGCGCTGTTGTGACAGAGCAGGACCGATGTGGCATTTAACCTTTTGACGCCCAAAACCTTGGCTTCAGTACTGTTACTCTTCACCCATTGACACAATTCACGTAATTCCAGCGGGTTCTGAAATGAAGAAAAGCAGCTTTGTGCTGGTATGCAACAGTTGACATGAGTAACGTATTGCATAATGGTGCAAAGCCAAAAGGTAAATTGGCCTTTCTCCGGATCAGAATCAGCTAATTCACGGTGATCGCGCAAGCGACCATAGATTTACTGAATGTCAAAGAGCGTGTGTTAGATATCGTCTGGTGTTAAATGTTTAAGACCCCTCTATTATTACACACAAGAGAATATATTTGCAATCTGTTCCCAAAAATTCAAGAACAAATATTTGCTATATTTTAAGATCGCTGATTCACGATCTTTATAAATGCAGTAGAGGATGGTGAAAATACAATTCAAGAAACGTAGTTATCGCTCTAAAAATGGCAGAAAAATGTGGACTTACAGGTATATAAACTAAGCAAACTACCTGCACTACTGTCAATGTAAATGAATCCTTGAAGTTACATGACTTCCTGCTAGCATGATGGAGAAACCGTACTAAATCTCGTCTGAAAAAAGTCAGTTTGTAGAGATAGTCTGTGGGAAACAATGTTATCAGCTTAGATGGAAGGACTGAGGGAGGGGTTTCTAGTCATTAAACTCTTTTATTGAAGAGTTGTTGTGTCTTCATTTACCATCTTCTTGTCACTGTAACTATAGTCAGCTAAATTTTGAAGATAGAAAAACTGTGGAGAACATTTCCAGGTTTTATTCTAAAATAATTCAAAACAGCAGTGATGTTTACGCTTTTTTGTTTACTGCTGAAGTTAACCAGGAAGTTGGCAGAAGCATGTTTGAGTGTGACGTGTTTATAGGGATCAATACTATGTCCTTCTTCCAAAATCTTTGTGTTTTTATTTATTATGCTTTATTTTCCATTATATTATATATGGGGCTTCCAGGACAAAAGTTGATCAAAAAGGAAGGGATCTAAACTCAGAAACGTCTTCTATTTTTACTCCATCAACAGACGGTTTTATTTCCTCTTGTTTTTCATGGCAAAAGCCAGAAACATAGTCTTTGCCAAACACCTTTAAGTGGTTAAGAAGTGAAGAAGCTGAGTGAATGAGACACTCAGACATGCTGGATTGTTGTTTAGAAACATCTAGACCACCGCTAAAGCTGAAACAATCTGGTTTCATGAAAAGTTCATCCAAAGCTCCTGCAGTTTGCTCTTATTGCTGCTATACAGCAGCTTTTTGAACCCAGAGGAAGCAGTTTGGCACCAGACATGCCGCTCTGAATGCTGTACACATCAGATATCCATCAACATCTGATGTTCTTTAGTCAATAATAATGAGCTTTTAGATTAACACATGTACATTACTCTCCATAAAGCTGTCCAACATGTATCCACCATATCCATCATACTGCTGATTCCAAATCTGTGCAGGCAAAGGGCTCGACTTATACTCAGCACTGACTTATATTAGAAATAAATTGAAATAAATCCATTGTTAACCCTCCTGTTATGTTCATTTGTGAGAAACAGAGAGAGAAACATGATGTTCCTGGGTTAATTTGATGAATGAGGTATGTTAAGTGTTAAGAGTATGTTAAGTGACTCAGAGAATCAGGAAACTTTTTTTTTACAGTAAGATCTTGAAGGCTAACAACATAATATTCTATTTTCCAATGATTTCATAGATTCAGAAATGCAATAAAAATGACAACTGTTTCTACAAATACAGGATGAAAACAGAGTATTAGTTGGCCAATGATGCTTCATGAAAGGAATAAATAAGTATGAGAAAGAATTACTGTGAAATTATGAGATAAACAGTCTGCTATGATTGTGTCATATGAGGTTGTGCAAGTTATTAGTTCTTGGTCTCAGATTTTGTCAAATAAATTTGCGACTTACAAATGCGACTTGTAGTCCAGTGCGACTTATCTGTGTTTTTTTCTACTTTATAATGGATTTTTGGGCTGGTGCGACTTATAACAAAAACATAAAAACGTATTTTATAAGTCCGGAAAATACGGTTAAAAAACAGCAGTTAGAAGTCACATCAGCAAGATATGAGGCGCGGAGCTGCATTGCGTTTCCATAGCAACCGCTGCTCCTTCTCACAAACAAACAACAACAGTAGCAACATAGTGTTTTTGTTGCAGACATATTTTCTTCCACAATGACCATAATGACGGTGTGCCGGCATGTCTATGAAGAGCAAACAGGTCTGGGTTTCGAAAGTAACGGAAACCCTCAGATAGTAAACTAGCATGCAGACCCGGAGTTACTGATAGTAACCTTTTTAAAGTCAAGCTTCACTCAGTTATCTGATTTTTGACGCCGAGTAGACAAGACTTAGTCCCATTTACAGTGACGGGTCCTTTTAGAAAAACAAAAAGACTGGTGTTGAACCTCTGTGCCCTCAGCTTTATGATGGTAGAGTAAAAGTCAATAGTGATGATGAGTGGCCAACCGGTTAGATCAGCTGCACCTGTAAAGGTGTGGATAAAGACTAATGCTTGACTTCAGAATAAATCCTCCACTGACAAAAACGCAGTGACTTATACGGCTGCTGGTCATCCTGCAGGTTTTACCAGAACTTTAAAATGAGCCAATTGAAACCACTTTTTTCCCAGTAAATTATTTCAGTCAGGGGCGGTGCTAGAGTGGTTCTACGGGGGGGGGGGGGGGGGGGGGGGGGGGGGGCAGAAAACTTTGGAAGGGTGAAATGAGAACAACAGGGTGGAAGGTCATTGCACATGAAAGGATCAAAAATACCCTTTTCTAACAGTTTTATTATTAATCTCAACTGACCTTATTTATTTGTCACCTATTTGAATTGCAATGAAGCAGTGAAAAGCATTACTGTATCACTCCAAAAAGTAATCAATTTTAAATTTTAGTATTGCTTTTATTATTATTTATGTTGTTTTTGTTATTTGTACGGTTCTTATAGATGTTTTTATTGATGATTTCTTCAACTTTGTCAAAAATGATCATTTTGACTCAATAATTGGGGGGGTAGGTCCACCCCGCCCCACCCCACCCCTGTTTTTGGGTCCAAAAACAGGGTGTGTATTCAGGAAACGCACATTTGCTATCCTGCAGTCACAAAGTAAAACGACTTTAGTGAGAGTCTGCTGCCACATGACCTGTTATGACGGCACGCTCCAACCATTGTGTGAGTGTGTGCAAAACGGTGTCATGACAGACAGAAGCCTGCCATTGGCTGAAAAAAAACCACATTTCTGTGGGTGGACTAATACAAAGAAAAAGCAACAAACACATAAACATTATCAAAATAGTTCCATGTTTTATAGCTTTAACATCAAAAGAGGACATTTTGACCTGATAAACATTTCATTTTACATTTACTTTCAGGCTTTGAACAGATATTTTATGAAGGCACAAACAGTTTATGTAAACATGAACAAACTTATGAATAAAAAAAAAGGAGAAGACCCCAAAAATAAATCAAAGAAAAGTTCACAAATTTTCTTTGCTTTGCAGTACATTAGCTTCAACATTTACAATTAGGGCGGTTTTATTTAAGCTCTGCCTTAAAACAACAAACCATGTCTTGTTCAGCACAACAAAACATTCTATTTATGCGTCATCAATAATACATTTTCTGCCATGTAGTTTTCCAAACTGCAGATGTAGGAGGGTTTAATTTTTTCTTGTCTGGATCCAGTTAAAGCTCTGAAACTACCCACAACACCATTGGATGGACTCTTGAAAGCAACATTCCTGAATTACCTTCAGCGGATTTTCAGCAAAAACAAAATAAATACTTTTCTTATTGGAGATCAGTGCATGTTAAAGTCTCAGATCACATGACCACCTTTTAGAAAAAGACAGACCATGAACCTGCACACAGCACACGTGAAAGAGTCAAAGGTCTGATGGGAAAGCACCTAAAATCAGATGAGTGAGCTAGTTATAAGCCAGAACCTCCACTAGGAAAAATGTGCTTTTTAAAAAGGAACAAGGTGTATAGTTAACCCTTCAAATGATGAGTTTGTTTAAAAAAACAGAAAAGTCTCTAAAAAGAAAAAAAAAAAAAGAAACGCCACCTTAAGCTCATCAGTATTTACCCCTGCAAACCTCAAAATATGTGGTTGCCATGAAACATCTTCCCGCTCATTTCATCTTCTCTTAAAAACCCCTGCAGTTGTGCGGCATGCTGGGGCTTGTTTTCACCAGCTTTAGCTACTCTTCTTGTCACTCCTCTCATGATCGCTATGACAACAAGACAAGGACACCAGTAAGGAGTCTCTGGAAAGACAGTCAAAGATTTTGCAGACTGTGCGTTTATTTTTTCTCTCCTAGAATTTGATTGTATACTGTTGCATGCAGTAAACCAGCTTCATAAATACTTCCAACTATATAATAGCTAGTTTGCGGTCTGTGTTGGATATATTTAAAGATGCCAGGACTTGATTATTTCAAATTTCAGGCTGTAAATATTTGATTATATTTGTTTGATAATGTTAGTTCCCTTTGAAAAGAAGCGCTTTGCAACCTGCACAAATAAAATAAACGCACCCCTAAATTTAGAGGACTGGTATGATTAAAATCATTTCACAGTCATAAGTCATAAGAAAAAGAAATCATAGTAAACTCAGTGAGTTAGAATTAACGTCAAAGCAATTTGAACTCATTAAAGCCTTAATTAAAGAGTATTTGAGCTCACCAGAGTGTCTGTCTGTGTTTACTGGAAAAGCGAAGCTAAATAAGTGTACATGTGGATGACAAAAGCATTTTTAGTTTAAAATGTTGAGCCTACAATTCTGCTTAAATGCTTCAATAACTCAGAACCTGACCTATGTTTCATTTTTTTGCTCAATTTTCAAAATTCTGTTTACATTAAATATAATGGTATGTTACTTAATTATTTCTTAAGCGTTACATTTTCCTTACGTCACATTTTAATTATTTAAAGTTTGTGTCCTTACGTCAAACTTTGACACTATTTCCTTTTTTTTATATATTTACATGAATTTAAAGTTTCACGGGCAAGGTAGCTTATGAACAGCCCCCTGTCCCAATTGTGTTGGGTTCAACTTTAGAAAAATGACTATTGGGAATAATATAAAAAAAATGTAGTCAGTTATGAGAAAGAAGACATCTGAGAGCAAAAAGAAACAATAAAAAGAAGAAGCGAGAAAAATGTAAAAAATGTAGTCATTTTAGCATGATAAAAACTTGGTTCTTAAAAGCAGTTCCAGCAGATATCAGGCAGTGTCACTGGACAAACATAGGTGTTGAGAATGAAAAGTTGTGCCAAAAAACAACCAAACCCTCCGCTGCATTTCAAGTGTTCTCTATCACAGAAGCTCCACCCACCTGGCACAGGCAGTGAGATTAATCCGAGCACAGAGGCTTGTCTTTGGTACGTATCATATTGACTCAGACTACTGAAGGTCCACGTGTGTGGCCTGTGCTTGTGCGGTCACCTGTGAGCGTAGATGTTTGGATGTTCTCGCGTTTCCACCGCGTAGAAAAAAAAAAGACATCAGTCTGTCAGCTTTTCTCCAGAAAACATTTTCATGTCAGCCTGAAAACAAAGATTTTTAGCAACAAATGAAGCTGAATATGGACAGAAGGAGACCATTCAGCTGGGACGGGTGTTCCAACAAATAAATTAAGTCCAAATTAGAATTTTTAAATCCGATTCTTGCGAGAATCCATGGTTTGTCAAGTTCGCTTTTTTCAAAAACAGTTGGGGATGTTGGGTTGGTTGATTGGTTGAAGACTTTTGGAGAACCCAACCGGATCCTCCTGTGCACTCCTTCCAGCACGAGTGGATCATGAAGAAACGAGTCAGTAGGATGTTTTGGCCTGGAAACAAAGAGAGCGTTATCAGGGAGGAGGGAATTCCTTCTCTATGAAGACCATTCATCTTATTCTGGGGTTAGTGTCTGCTGCAGTCTTTTCCTGCTATCAAGTTGCTCAACTTAAAACCCAACATCGAATTTAGCTAAAATGCAAATCAGAAACACGGTAATGAAAGAAGGATACTCTATAGGAAATTACAGTGTTTCCTTGTTTATTACTGCGGTTACGTTCCATAAATAACCTGCGATGGGGGAAATCCATAAAGTAGAACTACAGATGTTTTAAGACTGTGAAAACCCCTCACTACACACTTTCTTCACTTTTCTCAGACAGACATGAACATTTTCACTTTTCTCTCTTAGTGAAACTCTTTCATAGAAAGATAGAAAGATAAGTCCATTAATATAGATCGAAAACAAAAATCGGATTGCAATTCTATACAGGAGACACGGCATGGAGGAGATCCACAATGATCTACAGCCAATCAGGATGCTGAATAGTGGGCTGTTATAAAAACAAAAAAACAAAAACAAAAGAAGCATGCAGAATTGCGCTGAAAAAAGTCAGCAAAACAGAAAGACCGTGACGAGTGAACAAGTATTTCCAAGTTAAAAATGTTTTTTTTTTATTACCCAAAAAACAGTTTTTAAAATTATTTTAAAATGTAACATATGATATGACAGCACATAAACAACTCTTTTCTCTTTTATAAAAAAACACACGTTGTTTACAGCGTTTAATATTCTGGTTGCTGGTTAGTCCAGTTGGTTAAGTGTTCGCAGACTTCAATTTGGGTTCAATTCCCAGTCTGAGTCTCCCTGTGCCAGTCCCCAGCCTGGATAAGAGGTGTGAAAACCTCTGCCAAACCACCACTTTATGGCAACCCCAGAAAGGGATAAGCCAAAAGGTCAACAACATGGACAACGTATTGTGCTCTGCGTCCTGATTGGCCGTCGTCCATTGTCAATCAACCTCCATGTCACATCTCCTGAACAAAATGCCAAATCTAAAAAAAACTTTGATTGTGAATAAACTTGCTTTTCTATAAAGGTTTGAACTTTGTGAAAAGTGTGAAAATGTTCAAATCTGTTTGGATAAAAGTGTATAAAGTGTGTAGTGATGCATTTTAAAGCCTTCAAACATTTCCATCATTGTAGATAAATAGTTGGATTTCGTCTGTTGCGTGTTATTTTTAGGATGTAACTCCTGTGATAAATGAGAGACCACTGTAGTTTATCGACTGTTTCCAAAATAATTATCATAATAATTATTTTTATGAATGCAACCTCTGGATATACACACGTAGTTTTGAGGATTTTCTACTGAAACAACACATTTACTTTTTGACATTATTACCTCATAACTGAACTTTTAACACTTTATAACATGATTGTTTTTATTAAGTACACTTAATTTCCTCACAACCACATAAATCCCTTCAACCAATGGTGAGTGTTCAAACACCAATCCCCAAAACTACACAAAAACCTGTGTACACACAGAATCACAAAGCTGTGTGAGATCATTTTACAAAGACAGGACGCAAAGCTGTGACACAGTTAATGTGTTCTCTCTCACTCACTCACTCACTCACTCACTCACTCACTCACTCACTCACTCACTCACTCACTCACTCACTCACTCACTCAGTGAAGCTGAACCGAGTGAAGACAGCCTTCGTAGAAAATGTTTCCACATCAGTGTCAACAAGATGCAGGAAAAGATCTCAGACAGATAAACACAGACAACATCTGCCCCGAAAGCTAAAACTTTAGCTGTTTTTGTTTTTATGGGTAAAAATTCTGTTCATGGGGTTGTAAAAAAGAAAAGGAAACACACTAACAGTGCAAAACATTTCACTTCCACAATCAATCCTTCCAGACTCATTTAGCTGGGGATTGGTACACTTGCAGAATTACACACCAATGCAAACAAAAACTACTGCTGGGAGTCTTTGCATCAAACTTTGGTTTCCTGTTCTTCTATAAAAAGGAAGTGAAACCGAATTCAACAAGCAACTTCCGAAACCAAGCCAACAGCCCTGACCTAAATTCTGTTTATGATACGTTTACATATACACAAATCTACTTCTTTCTTCTCATTGATGTGATGGGTCAGTAAAACTATTTTCATTTTAAATATTTACCCAGAATTAGTACCTTTACCAAGATTTCGAAACATTTCAGCAAGTCACACATTAACTTTGTTTACTGTTAGTTCACAGGAGGTAGTACTCAGGCTGTCCCTGCGGCTAAACATGCTTTAGTGTCAGGATGAAATCACCATCTGTAATACTTACCAGCAGTTTGTGAGGATATCAGTACGGTGACGCAACCCTAAAAAAAAAAAAAAACAGACACAAAAAAAGCATAAAGTAGCAGAAAACAGTGATTAGAAATGACAGTCAGTAAAATAGTCAATGTCAACAGATGGCGAGGAATGGTGACTAACAGACAATCTGTGATCTCTTCTGCAAGGTCAGCGCTCACAGCATGCGGACAACACAAGCAAATGCAATAATGCAATAAGTGACCGTCTTTTTACTAGCACCCCCCCCTTTTTTTGAAATAATGTTACGATGATTAATCCTATGACTCCTATAGGCATGGTTGGATTTCATAATTGCAGACTCCAATCACAAGAGGCTAAATCCTAGACTAAAACCTGCAACTCCAAGCAAACATTAGCGTTGCAACAAAACTAGTAGACTATAACGTTTTGGGCCAGGTCCAGGCTCAGATGAGGAAAATGTAGATGTTGATGGATCTATTTGTCAGCAAGTGGGGAGAACATTTTGGCTTATACCTTCAGGGTTCGCACAGGTGGTTCAGGTAGAGATTTTTTACATGGATGCCCTCCCTGATAAAAAAAACCCTGTATTTTATCTGGGAAGGGTCTTGCCAAAGGACCCACGCTAGATTAGGCTCATTGCTCCCCCCGGGGATCGCTTTCTCTGCTAGTGGATGCATCACCTATCATGAGAACAATGCCACAAGAACATGGTAAAAGACAGCCAAAAACACAGTTTTCATTAGAGTGGGTCTTTAACATCTTCAGATTCATTTCTCAGATTCCCAAGATGAGCTTTTTTTTTTTGTTTTGTTTTTTTACTGAGTAGTTTGTCTGTTTGTTTTCGAACAGAGACAATAAAACTAAAACAGTAAAAAATTGCTCTACTTTTCAGGGCACTGTAGTGCAATGACACAAATCCAACACACAAAACATCAGTACCAAACCACAGCCAGACCAACTGGATATGGGTTCTACCCTCTGGACCATTAAGTGTCACTACTACGCGAAGGGCAGGGATGCCAGTATAGCTTAGTCAGTTTGTTAGTTTATTTTAGTATTTTCGTATTGACTCTTTGTATTCATGATCCTTTTGAGTTCATGTTTTACTTCAAAGCCCATCGAGACGACTGTTGTTGTGATTTTGGGCTATACAAATAAAACTGAATTGAATTGAATTACTAAATCAGCCAAAAACCAAGAGGAAGCTCAAAGTGACATTCAAACACATGTACTTTCAGTGGCACGTTGTCAGTACAGCTGCAGTAAACAATTCTTTAAGAGCACCAGGAGGAATGACGACCATCAAAGGGAGTCACGTGTCATTCTTAAACACATGTAGAGACTACCAGCTAAAAAACTCAGGAACTACACAGAGTAAACAGACTCAACTTTTGAGGTTTCAGCTCAAACTAAATATAACTTTAAAGACCAACTTGGATGAAAATTGTATTTTTGGTGTTTTTAACATGTTTTTGTTGCATTTTTGTCATCATGGAGGACATATATAAAGAAAAGGAAGATTAAAAACTGCATTTCTGAGTATTTCTTTATTTAAATTGTTGTAAATCAGGTTTGAAAAAGGCATAATTTTGACATAGAAACTACAATGGGTGGTCCATAAGCTCTGCTTCATTCTGATGCTTCAACTCTTAGGCGACAAGATCCAAGTTCGTCTTTGCTTCCCTGGTCTGAGTGCCCATCTAGCGTGACCCTTGGGTTATCCTAGGCACTTTAACATTGGGAGTGGGGTCATCTAAACCCCACAAGACAGAGCTCTGAACCACTGATTTGTGATCTTCACTGGTGTCCATGGATTACATGAAATCCTCTCCACCTTTATCCACTTTTGTCATGGTAGGGAGAACACGTCAATGTAAGGGGAGGGGTCATCTGGATCTCACAGGATAGTTAAAACTGTACGGCTGGATAGCACCAATATTGCTTGCCATTTTTGTTGCACTGGTAATGTTATGTTGGGGCGGTGAAGGGCTGTAAGATAGCAAAGGAGTGTATAAACAGAGAACGGGAAGCGGAAAGGGGATGGGGTTGCTCTTCATCAGCAGCCGCGTTTTATAACTAAAATGAGTTTTTTTCCTTTATAGCATAATTATATTAAATATATATATATATATATATATATATATATATATATATATATATATATATATATATATATATATATATATATATATATATATATATATATATATATATATATAGTCTACCTGTCATCTCAACAGTACTTTACAAAAATGCAGGATTCATTTCCCTACAACTTCAACACACAATGAAGCGATGAAGCCTTGTGATGGAACACCACCTGGCCTCCAGCCAAGCTTTTATTTCCTCTTTATAAACAAATGTGAACTCCAATGAACAGGAAATAAAAGCTCTAGACCAGGGGTGTCCAATCCCAGGCCTCAAGGGCTGGTGTCCTATAAGTTTTCCAATCAAGCTGCCGTTGAAGCTCCTTATTGGCTAAACACACCTGATCAATGTAATCAGCAGTAAATCAAGGAAGGTTTCTGGAAAACCAGCAGGTTGCCGGCCCTTGAGACCTGGATTTGAACACCCCCTACACATAAGCAGCATTTACTCTTTGTTGAGTCACTGAACGTTATCACTAAAAGCATATTTAGCCACTGCTGAGAGGCTCAGGGTTCAAGCATCTAAAGAATGAAGAAATTTAATGAATGAAAAAGTTCTCTCTTTTCTTCTGCGTGGAGGGTCACTAACATCAGCACTCATCCAAAGAGAATAAAATAGAAAATGAGCTTTCCAGTCAATTCCAGTAAACTTTTACTGTACTGCCATCCCACATTGTCTATCAAGACTTTTCAGATGAAAGTTGTATTTTTGGGGCAGAAGGCTGCTCATGGAGTCTCTGCAGCTTTTGGCGGATAGACATGCCACAGCTGTAGTTACAGCTGGCTCACAGGAACTAAATGAAAAGCTCCAATGTGGGTGACCTGAGGGAGACAAGTGTGGACATGACACGAGCATTCCTGCTGTCTCTTTCAACTCAAGCCTCGCCCTAAAAACAAGGGTATGTTCTCCGACTGCCACAACATTTTTAAACTCTGCTTCAAGTCCAAGCAGTTTGCCGCCAGTACGAGCAGCTAAATACCTTTTAAAAAATCCTTTTTGCTTTTACAATAAGATTTAATGTTGATCTAATGTTTTGGTTTAAAAAACTGCCTTTGAGAAATAGTTCAAAGAAGGTTTTCTTCAAACTCAAAAATTAACATTATAAAAGAAAAGCAAACATAAAGTCATTTGAGAAAAGGACAAGGGTGGAGAGCATCAAATATCCAAGTTTTAATTACAACCAGTAACAGCTTTTCCCACCTGGTTGCTTCCTGGCAAGAAGAGATGGAGAAGGATTTATGAATGACTGCATATGAGGCTGACCAGGTTTCATATTCCCTTTTTTTTTTGACTGACTGGTAAAGAGAAACTTTTCAAAACAAAAGTTCTTCAAAAACACATTTTCTTCATCTATATTTTAGTCAATGCTCCAAAATCCAAATTATTTCTATGGTCAATTTCTGAATTTAGAATTACAAAATAAAAGCACATTAATATTATACATGAACTTCAGCTAAAGTGTTGTTTCTTTGTGCTTTGTCAGATTCATTTAAATAAAATGTATGCTTTTTTTTTAATTCAAGAAGGTTGAACTCAGTAGTTTGACCCACTAAGATAATGTGAAACTGTGGCTCCAGCAGCTGTTGACTGATCTTCCTGCAGTTACAAACATGTCGTATCTGTTGTAATCTAACTACAAATGTCAGCAGGGGGTTTTACCAGACTGCCTTCAGAAGATACAAACTATTTTATGTCAAAGTGTTGTAATGGGAAGATGTTTGCAAAACATATTTTACAAAGTAAGAAAGAGAACATTAAAAAATGGTCTTTTAAAAGATTGAAAGTCTCTTTTCTTGATATTACTTATGACTTTAATCAATTCCACATTATTTTTTTAAATATCTAAACTCCAGAAACCAAAACCTTTGTTAAAATCTAAGAAAAAGAAGTTTAGATGCTAATTAAAGAAAAATGAGCTTAAAATGTAAAAAAAAAGTTAGGAACATTTTCCATCAAAAGACGGAGTGAATCACAGTTATTCTCCTTCTATAATATAAAATAAACATGTAATATGATCATATTCTAAAACTAAAAAAAAGTGGTGAAACTAGAATAACTTTCTTATCATCTGTAAAAAAAACATATATTTGGAAAATGTGTTAATTCAAAGTACAGTAGGCAGCAAAACAGAAACTGACAAAATAAAAAGCAGCAAACAAAACAAAAGTCGTATTTGAATGATTCAGCAGATGGCCTCGCATGACAACTGCAGATAGAGCTCATATCTTCAATGGAACTCTTTTGCGTTAGCACAATCATCTGGGCTCTTCCAGTTTATCTCCTCATCTGCATTTTGCTAAGTAAAAACATACATCGCTACAATTTGCTGCACAATCTTACCGCTGGCACATATTTATCCAAAAATGAATAGTTATCATTAGTGAGCTGCATTTAAGACTGCGGGAATTGTTGGAACTTTAACTCTATTTAAGTACAAACTTGGGAGACTAACACAAAAAAGAAATGCTAGCTAAATGCTATTTTAAACCTCTGATAGCAACTTTTTAAAGAGATTTGACTGTTATAATATACATGAAAAATGTTCAGCTCAAAACTGCTCTATGACGATGTCCAACCAATGAGTCTAAACTTAGTTTACTTAATCAGCAGACAGACATATGGGCTGCATTTCCCTGCCTGTTTTCATGGTTGACTTGGAAGGCAGCATGGGACACATTTCCAAAATAATTGGAATGTCAGATGCTTCCGACTTTTCATCCACTGACTGCATGCAACCCCCAACACCATAGCACCCTCCACCAACCCGAAAAAGTGCTTCCAGTATACGCTAGAAAATGTCTTTCTACCTTTTATACCAGCTATGAATCCCTATAAATGTTTTTCTTTCCAAGTTGTGATATTGGAAACTCAAACATAAAAAAAAGAATAAGAATTTTTAGGGATTGTGGTGTATCATGTGATATTGGCCTTTTTTGTGCCCAACAGATTTGCTTTGACCTGTAATAATGTCGGGGTGTTGGCAACAGTTCCAACATTATTACATGAATGTTAGTACTGAAAAGGTTTGATTCTAATAGTATCTCACAGTAGCTTGGATGAGTTTTGCTTTGTCGTAGAGTTTTAGCTGTATGATTTTGTCGTTTTATTGTTAGACCATGTATCCCAAGAGTCCCAATCCATAACAATCTAAAGATCAGTTTCATCTGGTGCTTACATACTCACGGCTCGCTTGCTGCCGGCTTTCCTAAACCGTACTCCTTGCTGTAAAGATACAAAGAAAAACCCCTATTGTAAGAAAAAACAAAATCAGCTTATTTAGGATGAATTAAAAGAAAGTATATTTTTTTTCTCATACAGTGATGAGGGCGGTATGCTTTACGGACAATGTTGTGTCTGTTGTACTGGAAAAACAAGATGTGTGTCTGTTTTCTATGGACATTTCTTCACAATGAGGTCATTTCTGTTGAAAAGCTTTGTTTGTTGTATGAGGGCTTTAGTAAGAAAACAAATAGAATGCACACACTTTGACCAACAGCTTTGGATTTTTTCTTTTTTTTTTTCCCAATAGTAATTCCTATTGAAACCAACACTTGAAATGGTAATGAGAGAAAACTTTGAACAGGAACTGTTGCAACGGCTCACTTAATGTTGCAGTTGGAATAGGAGTGAAATTTGATGCCGGTTTTTAACTTTCCTTTGTTTTTGTGGTAAATGTTGCAAGGCTTTTTGTTTGTATAGTCTCCCAGCTACTCCTTATTTACGTCTCATGTTGCGTTCACACTGTGTAAATGAGGCACGTTCAAGAATGCAGTTTCATGAATGCACATTTAGCAGGGAGCGGCAGAGAGTGGGATTCTTCTTCTGGTTTTTACTGTTCACCAGCACATCTCTTTGCCACCTACAGTGGGATTAAGCGGTTCAGATCTTGCTACAGGCTTTTTTATTTTCACAAACAGGTTCTTATAAATGTTAATCTTGTGGTCATAATAATCCGGACGAGCACAATTTTAATTTTTTAACCTCTGCTAACAATTTATAAACCTTCAGCACTTTAGAGTTTTCAAAAGGATGTGACCTCCTCGTCACTACCAAATCCCAGATTGGTAACAGCGTTTTCGCATTTTAGCAACCAAGAAGTTCAACCAGTTGAACTTTCAGGGCGCGTTCAATGAGCACCCGTTCTGTACGTAAAGCCCACAACCAAACTTACAATTTTGTAAGTTTCACACGCGACCGTTCTGAACGCGGAAGGATTCTACGGGCGTTTACATAGGCTTTTCATCGAAAGTGGCCACTTGAACGCCAATCGATGCAACCGGTGTGAACGCAGCTAGAGGAATACAAGCTTGTGTCTCCCAGTCAAACATCTTAGCAATTTTTTTAAGCGTTAATGTCAACAAAGTTTCGGAGCCTGTCACCTTTTTTCTTAAATCATAATAGGCTACAACATTGTACTTTTTTGTTGGTTTGTAAGATTATCTGTTCTTTGCGATCCGAAGACAGATTCAGTCAGATTAGTTGGGAGGGTATGACGAGGAACTCTGTTGTTTTAGGTGTATCCCATAGATTTGCACACAGACAGAGATAACAGGTAAGATAACAGCAGTCACCCAAGAAGCCAGCAGCACTGAAAGTCTTCTGGCATTTATTCAGACTATTCAGACAATCAGTAACCTTGTTCAATTTATTTGAGGAAAAAAAGAGAAATGAAGCAACACACTTAGGAGCATTAAGGACAACAAAAGTATGTTTGCTTAGGAAACCTTAAAAAAATGCTGCAGTCAAAAGCCAACCACTTCAATTCCACTCTGTTCCAAAGAAACAAATGTTAAAATATTTCTTTCAGAAAACTGACCAACCGCTTTCCAAGGAACAGTGCGTTCCTCTGAAGACCTGTAACATGCAGACAGATTACGTAACAAAGCTCCTCTATCATTGCTGTCTTCAATTCTTGACAGAAACATAACACAGCACAGAAGAATGGCTTTTGAGCAGGTGGGTGAGTAGCTGTGGGGCCCGGGAACGCTCTCAAAAGCTAAACCGGCGACCTCAGGAACACCACACACTACCAACGGTTGTGTTAGTCAATGGCAGAGCAGCAGGAAGCTCAAAGCAGGTGCTTCAAGGACAGGACTTAAATATGTCTGTGGTTAAACTGGTTTCCTTATCTTCATAAACATGTTGACAAGATGAATTTCCTAAGCAACACCCTGATAGAAGAACGAAACCTTGACCAAGGTGCCTGATATCTACATTTTCTATTGATGAATCACTGAAAACACAAACACAAAATCTTCAAAAATTATTTAAACTGCTGTAGCCATGAGCATTTAGGTTTGACTGCAAAATGATCCTAAGCATGTACTTTGTACACAATCGGGCACCTTTACTGGGAACTAGAAATACAGGTTGTGCTGCTGTGTGAATCAAACACCTATTCAATGTGTCTACCACTCATAGTGGGCTGGGCTTGATCCAGTTAAGTGGAAAAAAGGCCAGGTTTAACTGTAACCAACTCCTGTTCTATATGGAAATTAGTCCTATATTGGCGCCACACAGGAATGTTGAAATGAAATATGAGTATGACACATATGAGTGAAGACTTAGTCAGCCAAGTGTGCCCCCATGTTCTGACGATAGTCCCTACTGGAAATCCAACTTCTGCTCCCACATCGCCTTTACACAGATGCTTTTCTAAGTGTGAATGCTAACAGAGGATAAAAATAAACATATTTTGCTGAAGGCGGGTAAAGATGTGCTTCAGAAATGTTTCTTTCCTTTACACGAGAAACGGTTTGACTGCTATGTGATAATAGGGGTTAATCTCCCTTGTAATGTCCCTATGTATGTTCATATTTATCAATCAGCATAATGTTGCAAAATGTCTTGGAGGATGCAAAACATTTCCACGAAGTTGCAGGCACCGTGGAGGAACAGAATCACACTAAGTGCAGAGATTTCATAAACAGTAAGCAGAGAAAAACAGTCTTTAATGCTAAAAGTCTACTTCAATACTTTCAAAAAGCTATGTTCTACTTTATCGTGCCTTCAGCAATTCAAATAAAATATATATATATTATATATATATATAATTATATATATATATATTTTTTTTCTCAAATAACAAAATATTTTAAGTGATACTCCTTTTTTTATTCACCCTGGTGAACAATGCCTTAAAGTCCCAATCTGTTACTTTTAAAAATGGCAAAAGCAAGCCAACACCTTTGAGGAAGAGTGTCAAGTAACATATTACACATTATTAAAAGCCTTAGGGCAGCTAAAACAGATTCCTTCCATAGGGAGAAAAGTAGATGCAAGTTCCATGAACTAGAGGCACAGTGAAAGGCCGAATCCATTGGGGACAGCGTAAAGTAGTCCAACATGGATTCAAACTTTTAGGAATAATCAAGAGTACTTACGGCACTTTTCCTCTGCAGTAAAAAAATAGGCCAATGGCGATTCCAACTGCTAAAAGGCATGCGATGACAATTCCTGCGATAGCTCCATCCGAGAGACCATCAATTATCTCCTCTGTGAAGGCAACAAAAATCAGATTAAATATAAGATTAATCTGAAATGCATTTGCAAATAAAAATGATGTGGCGGTAAATGTTTGACTTGTGTTTTACAGAAACCACAACAATCACATGAATCAGATTGCGGGAGGAAGATCTGTCACCATTTGTGAAACTGAAAACCTTCTTGAATTCATCAATGGAAAGATTTGACAGAAAGGCATTTCTAAATGAAGCAAAACTTGAGCTTCTACAGATTTGTCTTTGAAAATGTAGTCATATATATGTTTTTTGATCATTAAAAACATAGGAATTATGATTGATGTCATTGCCAGCCATTAATATCTCCGGTAAATAAGTGGATGAGAACAAGAAAGAAACAGTAAAGCTTACAATCATAAAAACCTTTTAACCGGCCCATACGTCCAATACTTTAAACCTGAAACTAAACCGGTGCTTTAGTTTAGTGTTGACATTCTTTGGATTACCGAAACTCTTCAACTGTTTGCGTACTTAATATAATTCCAAGAGATTCTGAAGAGGAGAAAAGCAGTTTGCAACATTGAAGTGTTTACGCAATCAACGAAAATCAGCTGGACTTGATGCAGAGAAACCTAACGTTAGGGCTATGTCACACAGCCACTAGGTACAGTTTGTGAATATTGCATGGAGGAAAATTGATCACATGTGAATATGCGTGGAAAAAGTGAGCAAAGTTGTGGTCTTTATGTGAAATTTTCACAAATGTCTCACGAATGAACCACGTTAGGACCACAGAAGGAATAGGAATAAATTAATGCAAAGAACACGTAAAACAACGTAAATGCCATATAATACACAAATCCGTGTAGTGTGATTATGGTACTGTTTATATGCAATTCCTTATAAATGTGTGTATCATTTACATAATATTGACATATGTGTGCCATATATGCAATGTAAAAATTATACATCAGTGGTACATGCGTGAAAAGTCCATTAGACATACGAGGAAGAGTCGTGATAAACCATAAATTTGCGTATGCATCTTGCAAAAATCACACATAATTGTGCAAGATTTACATTATAATTGGGTATAATATCCATAAACTGTGTAATTCTCTGGAACAGCTCAAAATCTAATTCATGTTAAGACCCATCGGCCAAAACCCTTGATGGACATCTGTGCGCATCGACACATGAAGAAGGCAAAAACCACTGGTGAATTACGTATGTATCAAGAAAGACCAAAATTTAATAAGCACAAAATGTGCGTAGTGGTTGTGTGACATGACAAGCGTTGCAAAGCCATTTTTGTGTCAGAATCAGCTGGATCCTACAGGAACGGTCAAAGAGTTCCAGTGGGTTAGGGCTGCACGACATGAAGAAATCTCGCGATATTAAGACATTAATATTGCAATAACGATATAATTTGTGGTATATAAACAAATAGCAAAACAACCAAAAACATAATTCCATTTCACTGCAGCAGTTTAAAAATTATACTCCAAATGACCCTCGTCGACATAGGTGACAAACATTTAAAATAAAAGGCCTCCATCCGATTGGTCAACAACTTGAAGGCGTCCATCTGATTGGTCAAATGCATAAAGGGATTTATTTGATTCGTTAAATGCTTCAAGCTGCCATAAGATTGTTTTAACACTTTTTTAAGGTTTATTGCGATTTTTGCAGTCTTTTGCGATATGCGTATTGCAGAACTGTTTATTGCAATAACAATAAATTTGCAGTATATTGTGCAGGCCTACTGTAGGTCAAACGGCATGTGTTTTTATGGTGTCCTGCAACATCTCTGGTGTTAAAGGATTAAGGACAGGTGTAATAATGAGCTCACCTTTGACACTGAGAACATGTGTAAAGGTGACGATCTTGCCAGTGATGGGATTACGTGCTTCACACGTGTAAGTCCCTGAATCTTCAAACTTGGGCTTGTTGATGGTGAGCACATTTGATTTCTCAGAAACAGCTGTGCCGTTAAGCTTCCAGGTGAAGTCGGACAGTGGGACTGATGTGGCGGAACAATTAAGAAGCACCGTGCCTTGTAGATCCACTTCCTTCACTCCCTTAATTGCAGCTTCTTCAGGACCATCTGGACATGAGAAATGTCAATGTTAACTTATTTCATGCTTTGGACAATTCCAAGCTAGAAAGTGTATAAAAGAGAAGAATTATTAAAAGTTAACCCTTACAGATGACCACCATCTTGTATTCTGCTTTTTCCTTGCTAACAGGATTCTTGAGCTCACACTCGAAAATTCCATTGTCTTCTTTCTGGACTGGGGTGATTGCCACTGAGCTCATGTCACTGGAGAACACCACTCGGGGACCCGCAGAAAGAGGTTCGTTATTTCTCAGCCAGACGGTTTCCGTCACTTTGCCTGCAGATACCTGGCAACTTAGGTTAGCTGTGGAGTTGCCAGCAAACAGGGTGAGTTTTGGACCAGTCATTTGTACACCTGAAATGGGTTCTGCAATCATAGAAAAGAAAAAAAAAAGTTATCTTTGAATAAAAATAAAGAGTTTCTCAATTTCATTTAAAAAGAACAACAAAAATTGAATATTAACTCTTTAACAGCGGAGACACTGCTGGCGACAGCAAAAATAACACACTCTTTTACGCAAATAGCACAATTCCAACCAGTTTTGAGACATAAAGTGTTGAATATCATCACAAAGCTGCTTTTCATCACCTCAGAATCCCCTTGTAGAGTGACAATTGCCAAAGATACAGTATTAAAGAGTTAAAGGTCAATCTCTAAATTTCTTCCCAAAGAACTACTGTTTATTCTGAGAAATCTCCCGTCTCTTAAATAAAAAATGTAATTCATAATGAACCCCTCAGAATTAGAAAAACTGTCTAGAGCTTAGAAAAATAATCATTCGTACACTGACATATCAAGACTAACTTTTTAGTCCTCTAAAGCCTTATTAGCATTGAGAAGTTTCCCTTCATCATTGCTGTCTAACCAAATTTCAGAGTTTAAGTGAAGGCCTGTTATTGTTTTCCTTAACTCTTAAAGTGTGGATGCCATGCTTTGAATAACTTTGTCAAATAAAAAAGCCCTTTAAACGCTGATTCTATTGATACCAATAGTTCGCGTCGAAAAAAATCCGAAGCATATGAATAATAGACATCTTTCGAAGGAATCAGAGATTTGAATTTGCCGCTAAGAGCGCAGGCTGGAAGTGACCCCGATATGACCTGTGACGTCACGAAAGGCATTGACTTTCGTAGTTCCGCTTCGGACAGCAGGTAAACAAAGCAGGTAGTCTTCGTTTCTCTCGTTAATCATCGTTAATTCTCGTTAATGCTCTGTTAATCATCAACATGCCAAGTCGTTGTGTGGCAGCTGGATGTAGCAATACATCTAGTGAAAGTGTATCTGTGTATAAATTCCCAAAACAAGAAACGCTGCTGAAACAATGGACAAAACAAGTTCAGCGCACGTCCGAAAAACAGAAACGCCCAGTACCAGCACTGGCAGGAGCCAGTACAAAAAGAGAAAATCTGTGACCGAAAAGCTGGCACAAAAGAGAGTGAGTTTAACGTTTATTACATAATGTATTTATTACCAAAGAGAGTGACTTTAACGTTCAGTGATGAAAGTCTTCCGGGAATTCCCGGAAATCCGGGTTTTTGAGCAAACCGAACGTACTTTCCTGGAAATAAAGACCTGATCTCTATGGACAAATCGCTTTCCGGATGAAAAAATTGTCTGAAATCGGCGAATTTTAGCTTTATTTTCTATATTTCTCTGCGGATCGCTTCCTCTATGGTCGCGGCTATCTCTCGTCTACCCGGCCTAATTGACCAATGATGGGACGTTTTAGTTGCTTTCGGATGGGTCGACGGCTCTGATTGGCTCTGTCTGTACCACGTGGTCAGCGTGACGGATCCCTAGAGACCAAAACTGGGGACACACGCTAAACTTTCACAAACAAATCTGAAGAGTTTGCGATCAATAATGCGGGCATCGTCATTATTGAGCGTGGTCACGACCTCAGTTGTGAGAAGACGATAAAACAAACAAATTTAAGTGGTCTTGGCTGGAAGACGGTAGCATCACTCTGTGATTCGCTATCGGTGCTAGCCATGTTGTCTGCCTTTCGTTACGTCACAAACAGGGCGGCGCGAATTCGGCGGAATGCGTGAAGCCGGCGGCCGTCCTCGTTGTTTATATCGCGTTTTTCGTTATTTATTCTTTTTCGAAAAATATTAAAAACAATCGCAACATGAAATAGAGACTATTTACTATATATTGGCTGATTAAAATAGGCCATGTCACCCACACTTTAACTTTTAGGCTACTACTAACTAACTTCTTGCAGCATTTGCGTTGAAATAAAATGCTGACAATTTGGAGTTGCACACCTTTTTCATGGAAGAGTGTTTTTACAGACGTTACTTAACCCTTTAATATTGGAGCTTTCGCTGGTGACAGGAAATAACCCATGCTCCACCAACTCCTGTTTTTTTTCTACTATTTGCAGAATTTACGTAATTCTGAAGCTGAGAAAAGAAGCTTTTCACAGCTTTATGTCATGTCAAGAATTACAGAAATCGTATAAACAGACAGTTGAATAGTTATGGTTATAACAAGAATGTCAACAATAAAGCTAAAGTTCCGGTGTTTAAGGACAAAGTGTTTAGATGAGAGCAGGACCGAGCGAGTGTGATGTCATACTTGGAAAATGCTCCATTTCCGGCTCCAATGACATAAAGTCAATTCAATCACCATTTTTATATTGATGCCACCATGTTGGAGCCAGGTGATATCAGTAAGTAGTCCAAGTCGGCCTGACTCAACGTTTCTGTGGCAACCACTGTAGCTGTCAATAAAACATTTGGAATGTTGGATGTGGGGGCCAGCAGGCACCACCCACTTTTATTGAGGCATTTGATCAGTCAATTTATAACTTGAATAAATTTCACTAAAGAAAATATATTTAAAAAAATAGGATTACACGTAAAAAAAAAGTGTTATGGTTATTCTGACAAATAGAATGACTGAGTAATAGCGTTTTATTTTTCTATAGAAGTCTATGAAATTTTTGGCTACTTGGAGCCAGCGGGCACTTCCTGTTTGGTTTGCCAGGGGGGAGGGGGTCACTCAGTCCAGTTCTCCTATACCGTACAGTCAATGGTTCAAATGCTGTAAATCCAGGTCTGAAGCTTGAGTGGAAATGTTGTTTGGTGTAATATCTAAGGGTTAGGGTTAGGGTTTTTTTATACATCTAATGTCTCTCTCTCTTTTTTTTTTTTAAATAAGCCGTCCCTTTCAGAATAACATATAGCAAAAGGTCAAATAAAAAAACTGATATTCCTATCTTTTTATTTTTTTCCCTTTAATGTTTTCATTCTTGGGTTTCACTCAACTGTTTCAACTTGCCACATTCCTTGAGTCACCAAAACAAAATTTTAAAGCCACTTCGTGTTTATGCCAGCCCCCCCTCCCAGTTTCAACCACACCCCCATGCCTCCATCAGGAAAATGAAACTCTTCAAGACACTATTGACCAATATCTCAGTTTCAAAGAAAAAAAAAACATCTACCAACAACAGAAAGGATCCACCACCAAGAGAAAACAGGTTGAGTAGGGGAAGGAAGGATGTGTGTGCTACCAGACTCTTCTGCATGTCAAACTTCCGCTGTGGGTCATTGAGGATGTTCCGTCAAGCTAATTGAGACATTCATCTCATGCCTTTAAGGCATCTTGCACAAAAACAGGTTTCAGTTGGCTTTGTCTCACCCGGCAGTGGTCTACCTTCCCCCACCCTGTCCCATTCTTAAAAGAAAACACTTGCAATGGTTTTTCTGCCTCTTTTTTCTTAAAAACACATTTTTGAATCAATTGCTTCTAAAATATGTTTAGAATATAAATCAATGAATCTTGGTTAAAGATGCAATTTTCTACAATCAAATTAAATGTATTTTTTATACTCTTTTAAAGATAATAAAGAAAAATGAAAAAACTTTAGTTTTAAAACAACAACAACAACAACAAACTGCAACAGCATTACTCACCAATCACAGAGAACCTAACAGCAGAAGAGTTCCTGGCATTCGTGGTCTTGGAATTCACAGCTTTGCATTTGTAGTCACCGGCGGTCTTTCCAAGGCCCTGCTCCTCGATGGTCTTCAGAGTAAGGACAGGGCCGCTGTTCTTGATCTGCTGGTTGTTGTAGAACCAGGAAAAGACGGCGTCCGGCTTGGAGGTGGTTGAGCAGGTCAGGTTGAAATCCTCCTTGGACTTGATGAATTCTGGAGGTTTGGCTGGGTTTAGGATGACCACGTCCGGTCCGTCTGCAAGTCACACGGGGAGAGCGCAGTAAAAATAAAAAACTTGTTATGTTTTAATGTCTCTTCACTCTACTTTAGTTTATTTAAATAAAGAAATACCAACACTGTCGTTACAAACAGGTATTTCTTGATTTTGTGTTTGTTTTTTGTTTGTTTGTGGCAGTTAGACGACGCTCTTGTTGGAATGTGGCGGCTGTGCATAAGTGGACATCCCTACGTATTTTACATAATCAAAAAAACTGGATTTGCCTGTTTGAAAAACATTTTTGCAAAACAAGGTCAAAGGTGACTTTTGACAACAGTAAAATATGTCTGTAAGAAGAATGTGGCTTTAAATTGTTTTTCTACAATTTATGGTCAAATATTAAATTAGCTTTCAAAACACTAGATCATAAAAATCATTTTATATCCAAGAAAGACATTAAACATACTTCTTGAAAATAGGTTATGATGTTTAAAAGGCAAAATGTTCAAACTTTAAATAAATCCGTCCCTGAGCTATGTTGACGCGCTCGTGATTAATTAACTACTGAGTTAACCTGCGGTTTGTGTGGCTTCACACGCCTTTCAGGTGAGCTATGCTGAAGGAGTGGAGCTGTGCCGCTGTGTACACAGTGTGGTTTCAGCTTGAAAACACAGGCTGAAGGGGAGTACTTTGCAAACACCCAACAATAACAAATGTAACTGCTGTGGCCGCAGACACCCTCTTGTCCACCTTATTTTAGCTACTTAAAGCCTGCTTTACTCTCCTATTTGTAAATTACAAAGAACAAGACGGATTAAGTATTAATGACAAAATGAGTGGCTCAGGTTAAACCTTTTGTTATCACACAGGCGTGGAGCTCCATCAGTCAATTGCAACATTTTCCTCAGATGAGGACAAAGAGCTGAAAGCAATATTTATTTTATCTCTAACCGCCGAGGCCGAAAAATGAGCAACCATGCCGGCCCTCACAAACCAACAGCTTTATGTCATTAAATGGCCTATATCAGGCTTTTCTTAAGCCTTTCAGGGTAAATTCCATCCACATATAGGATTATATATTACCTTTGGCACATTTTCTAATGAAATATGGTAACTTTTGCAGCTCATTTTTCAATCCGGAAGTAAGACGACTCAATCTCTGAGGCTCCGCCTTTCTCTCCCTCTGGGTGCCGCCCATTTTACGACGTCAACCTAGTGACCCGGCCTTGGCAGGGTCACTGTGTTTCGCCCACAAAAGCAAACAACATTGCAACTTTTGCAAAGATGGACGCGCATATTGTACATATAAATGGAAGCATTTTTGCCAATCACTGCTAGCTCCGTGGAGAAAGTGGGCGTGTGTTAACTTCCTGGAAGGGGCTGTACCTCACTTTCATACGTTTGAATGTGACAACACTCTAGTTTTTAATGAAATGGGAGGGGCTGGTGCTCAGAGTGGAAGTTTTTAGATGATACGCGTGAATGGAGCAAAAAAAAAAAACGCTTTGGGGTTGTTTTTTTGTGAGGAATGAACATTATAATCCACCTAAAAGCTCACAAAAGTGTATTTAGCATGAAACAGGCCCTTTAAGGAATCACTGTCAAGTTTATCTATCCTGTAAATAACCAGGAACAATGTAAAAATGTCAAAAACCCACTCCGATCATCTTTTCATCCATTACAAATGCCTTCCCGGGGGTCTTTCAATGATGATTTTGCAGTTTTTAGCCAAAAATCAAGGACAGCTTCTGCAGAGCAACAGTAGTTCATTATATCATAGGCAGGGCGGTTGGCGTGGAGAAACCACCCCCAACCTTACCCTTCCTTTTGTGGAGCACAGCATGGAGCTTTTGGCCCGCCCAGCATTTATTCTACGTCACAAATATGTTCCTTTTCAAACTGCATTTTTTATTTGCTCCTGTTTCACAACAATTTAAATAAATACCTCATTTTTTTTATTTTTATGTTGCCCCTCATCAAGTCAGTGCCACAACAACACATCATAAATACCTAAAACTTGATTTTCATCAGAGTGGGTCTTCAAATATCAATGACGCTGCTGGGGGGTTGCCCTGCAGAATAGTGGTACTTACAGAAAACAGTGAGAGTTACAGGACGGCTCTTCCCACTCTCAAGACCATTTCTTGCTGTGCAGAAGATAGGATTGGAAGAATCTGATCTGTATACACCTCTGATGGTTAGCTTATTGGAGAACTGTCCCTATAGTGAAAAAGGAAAAAAATAACAGTGAAGGGCAGAAAAGGAGGCCACAGATTATCACTCTGACATGTTAAACTAAAACGTGTAAGGCTTAAATTATTTTTGCTTAAAAATCTTTTGATCCCATTAGTTAAACATGTTTAAAACTCCCATAACATGAAAGAAAAGTTCTGCAACTTAGAAAAAAGAAACATATGATCCACCCGTAGTAAAGCTTACAAAAGTCAAATCAATCTAAATGAAGGAAAACAACAATGGCAAAAGGGAAATGCATCCAAAAATTTGACAAAGTTCTAAATCTTACTGAAAAAAATGAGCCACCAGAGAAATCATAGAAAGACAAGTAAAATTCCTAATTTATAGTTTCGATCTCAGCACAATCTTTAAAGAAATGATGATGAAAATGTGGACACTGACAGTTGTTTGTGTGATGCGAACACCATCCACCACGATGGGACTGGAGCCGTTGGTCCAGAGGAACTCCAGGAAGGAGCCTTGAGCAGAGCAGTTCAGAGACACAGTGCTTCCTTCCAATGCTTCAGTCACATCAGCAGTAGCAATGACTCCAGACAGCGGCTCTGCAGAAAGAGGAAAAAGTCAGCTACAGCTCACAGATAGGAGGGCCTGCTACTGTATGCATAGTTAGTCTGCAGCGCTTTACAAAAGGAGGTATGCAACTCTGCTGTCTCATAATAACTGCAGCGATTTACACAATTTCTAAGTTTATTAAATCAAATCCTAATATTTAAAAGACCCACTTTGATCATTTTTTTTAACTATTTTCAAACCGTTCCCAGTGGTCTTTTGATTATGATTGCACCACGTTTAACCAAAATTCGAAAATCTGTCTTTGTCTTCCAGGACGGAGTTTCAGGAAAATGATAGTTCCTTTTAAAATTTGCCTCTGAGTTGTGGATGTAGGTGCGGAGCAACCCCCGCCCCCTTACCCTCACTCACTCCAATGCTATGTTCACACAGGGCTCAGAGGGCTTCTGCGTTGAGTCAGTTTTCTGGCTCTACAGAACACACAGCAATTAAATGCACATTAAAAGTGAAACCTGTTGAACTTTGACCAATCAGACACTCAGGTTTGGTCGTGACGTGTGCCCCCTTTTCAAAATACTGAAGTGCCAACCGTTGAAAAAAATGCTCTTGGAAGAGAAATGAATTCAATTTCAATTCAATTCAATCCAATTTTATTTGTATAGCCCAAAATCACAGCAACAGTCGTCTCGATGGGCTTCGAAGTAAAACATGAACTCAAAAGGATCATGAATACCATGAGTTCAATAGGAAAATACTAAAATGAACTAACAAACTGACTAAGCTATACTGGCATCCCTGCCCTTAGACCCCCCTTTTCGTGCCCTGCCAAAATTATATGACAAAGTCTTACATGCTTTGGAATATAGTTGCAAAAGAACAAGCCTGGGGCAAGATTCACCAGATTTGCACCACTTTGGTATTCCCCACATACCTCTTCCAACTGTGAGTACATGCATTAGTATCGGGTAGCGGCAGTCCAGTGTGAACACCATAAGCTTAAAGTGCGTTCAAAAAGGCCAGTTTAGCGGGTTGGTGAACATACGTCACATTCCCGAGATTCGTACATTACTGCTGCAAATAATGGCGAACAATATTGGAGCTATCCAGCCATACAGTATTTAGCCACTTGGGGGTTAAGCCCCCAATTAAACTCCTTAATGTACACCAGGGAGACACTGGGTCCCACTTTTAGAGTCTTTGGAATGACTCAGCCGCACATTTGAACTCACACCATTCCAGTCTCAGGGCAGACACTCTACCACAAGGCCACACAGCTGGCCTTCCTGGAGCATTTTCTTTGTAACAAATCGGATCTTTTTAATAAATGGTATTTTTACCGTCTACTCCTGATTCACGATTCGTATAAAGCAATCCTCAAAAATGCAGTTTTTGACTTAAGTCTACTTGATATAGGTCTTCCCAATTTAGAAAAATGCCACAAACACATGTTGAAAACACCAATAACTTTTTTTTTTTTTTTGGAGTGGATTCCTGACGTGTCTGCAGTTCTTTTGTGCAGCATTTACTGAAAAACCAGCCCTTGTTGTTGTAAAGCCCTGATCCTGCAGGTCTGATAAGAAACGCTCATAGACAGGTGCTTTCCTCCCCACTGATCTTATCTGGTCATCATGGTCGAACAGATCTGTCACAGTGGTATCCACTGATTCCGTCATCCAGTAGGAACTGAGCAAAACAGCTGCCACTTCAGCGGATCTAAGCACCCACAAGCCTCAGGACTCATTTATTTTAAAAAGTACATTATAAATAACCCAAAATGTTCTTTGGGTTTATTACAACAGTCTCTCCCTTCTTTTTAAGTACTGACGGATACTGGAGCTTTACTCAATAATCGGCTGACTAAAGGTGGAGATATCTGCTGAGATGAAAGGGAGAGGCAGCTTTATTGAGGAAATCCAGCTCTAAAATGGGTGGAATTCCTCAAGTTGTGTCCTCCTATGCAGAATGTCCTTTGTGCTTCTGAACCTTTGAAGGGAGCCACATCCAGACCTGCCGGACTTGTTGCAGCTATCGATTCTGAAGATGATGGAACAGAAGTGGTGTGTGTGTGTAGGTGGGTGTGTTGGTTGGGGGGGGGGGGGGGGGGGGGGTGTAAGGAGTGGCACCCAGCTCTGACGGTAACCTTGAAGACTTCAGCTGCTTTGTTCAAAGACAATATTTAGTAAATGATAGATTTTCTGCTGTTTCAAACCAAAATACCACAACATCTACACATCTAAAAACTGTCTTAGACTAGGTTTTGAGTATAAACAGAATTTACATTAGTTGTCCTGTTTATTTAAACAATTCTTAGTGAATTTGGCACAAAAAAAACCTCCTTCACCTGTAACAATTTGTAAATTGCTTTGTTTCCTGATATTTTTTTAGAAAATTTTGCATTTTCTTGGAGAATGGATCTGATTATTTGGTTCTCTTCAGCAAAGTTTTCCTTTCAGTGTTATAACAGCAGCACAGTTTTTGCACAGTCAGTGTTTGTTAATAATAGCCAATGCACAAGAAACAAAAAAACTGATTCCAAAACCTTTGGCAAAAAGTCTGTGGCAAAAATCTTAAGATGCCACCAAATGCCATCATACTTAAAATCGTGATTGTTTCTGAGTTTAGGGGGGACACGATAGGCGAGAAACGAGGAGAAGGAGAAGAACTGTTGGTTAAACCTGCAAAATAAAGAAACACATTTTCCTTCACTTGAAAAAAGGGTACACATAGATGTTCACTTTTTTTTCTTCACTTCCTGCAAGAGAAATCTCATGCCGTATTTATAGACACCATGATCCCTGAACATTAAAAATGGAACAGGCTCAACCTTTAAGGTCTGCTGCTGCACCGATGTGTGCAAGAGCCACGCCCTGAGGTATCCCAGCATGCTGATCTCCAGTGAACGCCAATGAAACTGACGTTTTTGGTGCTTTTAATGCGTTTTTGTGGCATTTTTCTGATGATGGAGGACTCAAAATCTACGTACAAAATCGCATTTCTGAGTATTTCTTTATTCAAATCTTCCTGAATCAGGAACAGACAAAATAAATGCCGTTGGAAAAAGATCGTATTAGTGGCATAGAAAATTCACTAGTAATGTGAGGTTGGGGAGGGGGGGGGGGGGGGTTGTTAGCTAGCGGGAGAGCTGCTAAATAAAGACCTTTGATTGACAGTGAGGGGAAAGGGGGGTGGGGTTGCTCTGTTGCCAACAGCACCATCAGTACCACAGTACCATCCACAACTAAAATTAGAGGCTCATATCAACACACTGCTGCTCTGCAGAAACACCGTCATCATAATTAAGATAAAAGATCAAAAGACGATCAAGTGGGTCTTCAAGAATGAAATGTATCTGGACGGTGAGTTTCTTTTAAGCCTGTTGCAGCACTGACAGCTTTGCAGAGCACCTGACTTGTTCATTTGGAGCTTTTAGCTAAAATAAATCTTTTTTTTTTTTGGATGAACATACAATATGAGACCATGGGGAGGGGGGGGGGGCAGTTGGTTAGCCTCTTCAAACCTTTGGATGAAGGTAGATGAGACGCAGCAGCATGATGGGAAGGTGGTGGGGATCAGAAGACTTTCAGAATCTGGACGGTTGGGGGGACAATCTTCTGACTTTAAATTGTTCAGAAACTACATTTAATTCTAGTCCAATGCGCACATATGTTTGTGGTGTGTGCGTGCATGTAACTAAAGAACAAACAGTAGACGCACCACACCCAAATCTGAATGTAAACAAAAACAAACTGGACTCACGCAAAACTCGCAGTTTGATCTCCCCAGCAGCGTCCTGAACATCTCCCAGGATGGTGATGCTGTAATCTCCACTGTCCTTCGCCGTCAGTCCCGTCAGAGTCAAGAAGCCGTTGGTGGCATTGAGGGTGGCTCTGCCCTTGTACGGGTCTGACACTACCACCTTTCCTGCTTGTAATTTAGCCACAAGGTTCAAGTTTGTTCCGTCACTAAAATTCCAAACGATGACATCTGTGGCTTCAGTCTTTTTCAAAACTTTCAGGGTCACATTTTTCCCTAGAATCGCGTCCACCGGCCCGGGCGGCAGAACGCTCTCCCCGAGGCAGACCCCTGCAGACAGAGGAGAACGCGCACGTCACAAACTCACAGTTTCACAGTTCTTTTGTTTTTTAGAATAAAAAAAGTGAGCCGCTTAGATTAAGAAGATAAAATTATTATATAATAGAAAAAAATAAACAAACAAACAAACAAACATCAAAAGCTCACTGATGGATGGATCAAGCGGGGACTTCCTTTTACGCACACTTACCGACATAAGAGACTAAGAAAAGAAGACAGTCGAAGACGTGCAGATCCATCGTGGACGGGTCGAGTCTCAGCAAAAGACAGAAAGAAAAGCTTCAGTGAGTGAGTGAGTGAGTGAGTTAGTGAGTGAGTGTACCTGCAGGTCCTCAAGGGGCACACCCAGAGACGGTGAGCGAGCGCGCGCGCACTCTTACACAACACATGAGCTAAATCTGTCATGTTGTTATTCTTTTTTTAAATAAAAAAATATCCATTTGAAACACAAATACTTTTTTTGTCAAATGTTTTGTTCAACAATAATATATTAAAAAAAGTAATAACATCATGCATGAATTGTCCGTGAAGGTGAGGGGCTGCCACCTACTGGCTTTGCAGAGAACTACAGTTTTTGTTACAATGTACCGATTTTTGACGTTTCTACTAAAAAGGGAAAAATTAAGCAATCAGATGGCAGTGGGGTTAGAAAACACCTCCACGTTTTCCTATTGTGGTAGAGAGACTGACCCATGTCACATGAATGGAGCTCCAGACCTTATGGATGCTGACAGTTGTTAAAACTTTTCTTTGTGTTGTGAAAGCTTATGACATACTTTGTTTTCCCAGTGACAGCAATCCTACCCCACATTATCACACTGCCCCCACCAAAAGACTCCACTGTATCATCTCTAGACTTTTTGGGCTAAATGCATTAATTATTGTGGTTAATCAGAGATATGTAATGGTGATAATTTTTACAAAAAGCAAAATGAAAGGCACATTTTTTAATTTGTCGTCACTGCTCTGTATTGTCTGCCTAAAGGAGGCAGTTCAAAGGTCAAGGTGAATCTTTTGAAATGACCTTTCTACGTTTTTTAAACAGAGGGAACTAATTTATTCTTTTTAGGCGTGGTGAAGGTTGGTGAATGATTTTTCTGAGAGTTTATGGTGACCTTCTGAAGTGCTTTTCTGTTCAAAGCTGAGCTGAAGGAGAACCAGGTACAGAAAATGTTCTCAGCAGAAGGAGAACCAGCAGTTTTTCACTAAGGAGATGTTTTCTTCTTTTAAAGTTTGGGAAATCATTTTCTTAACTGGGCCTTCCCCACCAGAGCAGTGGTGCTGAAACTCCAGGTCCTGCTTGATGGCAACACCCAGAAACTCAAGGAGGGTCACACCTCTCCATACAATGGCCACCCGACTCTTTTACCTCCTGATCTTTGGTCGTGATAGTTTCCAATATTTTCCACACCAGACCCAGATATGTTCCATTTCTTGCCAATAAGGAGACCAAATCCCCTCAGAAATGAGTCCTACCACCGAGGCGTCAACTGCAAAGTTGATCAGAGTGTTTCTGTAATGGGTAGTTGTGGACCTGTGGGTGTAGAGGGTCCTCACGTTCCGCCAGTCCAGTGTTGCCATATTGGGCGTTTTCCCACCCATGTGGCCAGAGACCAAATTTTCTGGCAAATTTGCTTAGGGGCATGTGGAAGGTTCAGTGGTTTTTGGTCCCTCATTGAAATGTGTCTCAACCCAGGATGTGCGGTCAGGGGAGGCACCTGTAAACATCAAATAATGAAATAAAAACGTGTCTATTCATCTGTGCTATTGTCATGGTGCCGCCAGTCTCCTCCTCCTCCAGCTCTGCCAGCCGTGCTCCTCCTAATCACCTCCAGCTGACTCCACTCACCTCATCTTCCTGCTGCTTAAAAGGAGACCCAATGCCTCAGTTCTACGCCAGTTCGTTAACCTCTATGGTGACTAGTCTGGTCTCATGTCATTGCTAGTCTCGCTATTGTCTTGGATCTCGCTTGAATCTAATCCTGATCTTTTGCCCCAGGAAACCCTCGCCACGAGTGCTGTCAGTTGGACTCACGGATCTCTGCACGGCAAAACACCGGACCTCACTATACCCTCCGGCCGCGTTTGTACCTCCAGCCTCGCCACGAGCCACAGCTTCTTCCGGAGCTACGTCTACGCTTCCAATCTCCCTGGATAAAATAAACTCTTCTTACCTGTCTCAACCAGTCTCGCTCTCTGGGTTCCAGCATCTGGGTCCTCCTGCTTGGAAATCATGACAGCTATAAATGCAATTTATACGACTTTTAATAATTTTTCATCAGTCTGTTGCGTGTTTCCTTTTTAATACAGCGCAGGCTGCGAGGCGAAGAAGCATTGAGCTCCACCTCTAGGCAGATTGCGCAATACTGATAATGCAATGCTTTTTATTATTTTTGTATACATTCTAGACATTTTTATTACATATCATAACTTTCGTAGTAGTAGGTTTAGGGGCTGTCATCTGGACTTAGTTTTTAAAGTTAGAAGACGTTTCACCTCTTATCCAAGAGGCTTTGTCAACTCTGAATGAATTGATTGAATCTGAATGAATACCTCCCTGCTTTAAAGAGTTTCAGATTAATGCAATTTTCTATTCTTCCCATTTAAAAGAAAAGCACAAATGTCAATTTACAAAAAAACATTTTTTGAAATAGATTGAATGTGCTGTGGTGTTATCCTTGCCTCTGGGCTTCACACCCAACAAGCTTTGCAGTTACTATGGGCGTGGTCTGATTCAGTGTTCATATATAGGATGATTTGCCCGCTTTGTTTCAGTTGTTGGCATATGAGTGAATAAAGCTTCATGCATCAAAGTCAAGAAGTGTCTCCTCTTTCATTGCCACAGTGCAGTGATAACTGCCACATTGACCTCTCGTTGGTCAAAAAAAATACAATATATAAAAAATAAGACAAAAATTATCAGTTGGAGGGCTAAATTTGATGTCTTTAAGATAAAAACGGAAAACTGCCACCATCTACTGTACATGTGGGGAATCGAACATTGAGACGGCGCCTGAAAGGCAAATACCTCAGTCTTTGTGTCAACCTTTTTCCGGTTTTGTGTGCTGAGCTCTGACTGGCCCCTAATCCAACGAGGCAAGACTATAATAAATACAAAAGCGTTGTATAAAATAAACGTACTTAAGGTTTTTTAGTCACTGCATTGAGGACACAAATGGCTTTGTGTCCTCGGGCTGGCCGTGGTGCAGTGGTAGGGCGGTCGACTCATGATTGTAAGATTGCAGGTTCAATTCCCGCCTTGCATGCCCAAGTGTTGAAGTGTCCTTGGGCAAGACACTGAACCCCACCTTGCCTCTGGTGGGAGGTTGGCGCCAGTGTTCGGCAGCGGAGCCGCCGCCAGTGTGTGAATGTGTGTGTGAACGTGTGTGTGCATGGGTGGATGGGACTGTGATTGTAAAGCACTTTGGGCCTTCATAAGAAGGTAGAAAGCGCTATATAAGTACACGCTATTTACCATTTGTGTGCTTTTTCCTGGTAAAGTGTTCCATAAAAAAGTGAAATCCTAAAAACAAATCATGTCATGCTCAAACATGTAGTCTTTCTCTGCACGTGCATTAATTTTTGCATGAAGATTGCAAAACCACAATTAAATGTGTAGTTTTAACTACACACTGGAGCCAGAAATAGAAAAGATTTTTCTTTCTTTATATAATTATTTAAAAAGCAGCAGAATAGCTGTTTAGGTGGGAGTAGACATGCAAATGACTATTTTCAGGGGATTAACGCTTGTGCTATCTTAGATTACCCCACCCTTACATTGACGTGTTATCCCTACCATGACAAAGGTGGATAAAGGTATAGAGAGGATTTCATGTAATCCATGGACACCAGTAAAGATCACAAATCATTGAAGAAAAAAAGTTCAGCGCACTGTCTAGTGCGGGGGTCGCCAACCTGCGGCTCAAGAGCCACATGCTTCTCCTTTGCGCTGCCCTAGTGGCTCCCTGGAGCATTTTAAAAAATGTTTGAAAATGTAAAAAGATGGGAGAGAGAAATAAATTTTATGTTTTATTATGGTTTCTGTAGGAGGAAAAACAAGACACTAACATTCGTACGGTTTTCCAATGCTGTAAGAATGTGTAGAATAAATATTAAATTTCTAAATTTCTGTCAACGAAGCTTTGTGTCATAGCCTGCGACACACGTTTCTACCATGAGGGCGGTGGACCGCTAGGCTGGTGGCTGATGGAAATGGAACCACTGTCAGTTATGTGCATTGCTTGATGAAGTTAAAAGCTAACATTTTGATCTTCTGCTACACAACAAAGTCCGATGGCTGTCCAGGGGTGACGTTTAGCGCCACTTGTCGTCAGTATCACCTCCAGAAATTTTTCATGGGGGTGGCCGGTAGGGGGCCACATTAAATCTTGGGGTGGCACACAAAAACCATGAGCTATATTTTTAAAATTCATTCTACTAAACGTAAAACAACCTTTAGAAAACCAACAGAAAGTTAAATGCCTACTGATATTTTGTAGAACATGAACTTATAGTAGATACTACTAGTATAATAACTAATAGATACTAGTAGATATCATTAGTAGATACTACTACTGATACATTTTTAATTTTTTTTGTTCATATTTAATGCTTAGGTGTGTCTGCTTGGGGTGTTCGGCTCTTGACTGAGAGATATCTATAATGAGCAAAAAGTGAAATCTGTTGTTCTGAAATAATTAAAAAAATACCCTTCCATGGTAATTATTATTTATATCTGTAGACATTTCTATTCAGGCTCATAAGAGTGAAACAGTTTCATTATTAGGGCAACATAATTCTAACTTCACCGTTGGTCGATGAACTGGTCAAGCCCCTTTTGCTGAGTTCTGCCTTGTTTCTCTGACCAGTGATGCTGACTGTCCCTCCTCTGATGCCGTCTCATCTTTGTCTTCCTCATTCTCTTCCGTCATTCATTCTGCTGTCTCATCTTCCTCCACCTCCCTACTCCTCTGTCTCTCTCCTACCATCTCTTTCACTCCTTCTGCTGTACTTTTCTTCTTAAAATAAGAATATATTGTAGTGACGGTCACACATCTATTGGTCTGCTGTCAGATCTGGTAGCGCAAAGGATTGTGGGATGCAATTTCTTCTGCTGGTTTGACCTAATCTGAGTGGGTGTGTGGGTTTAATCCATGGGTTTATTTGTCTGACTGTTCTTCCGTTCGGGGTTAGTTATTTTACCCTGGTGTGTTTATTTTGCCCTGCACCGTAAGTGAGGAGGGGGGCGAGGAGAATGACCACACTGCATGTTACACTGTTCTGGGCCCGAATAAAAAGCCAGTTCTGCAAAGTTCCTATCTCTGCCTCGTTCTTAGTAGCGTAGCTACATTGGTGTCAGAAGTGGGATCATGGAGCAAGACAGAATGGAAAGAGAGTCCGCCCAACTGCGCAGCGAAAGAGCAGCATGGCTGGCTGAGAAGTGGAGAGAACCTGGCCCCCCTGACGGATCAAGCTGCAGACGTCCACGCTGTGTGGAGTCGACGCCGAAGAGCGACACCCCTGGCAGGTCCCTGCTCTGCAGCTCAACTGAGCAGCAACTCGCCACCGCCGCCGCTACTGCTCCCAAATCCACTGTCAAGTTGCCAAAGTACGACGGGACTAATCAGCTGGAACTGTACCTCAAGCAAGTCCGAATTGCAGCGGCACACAACGGATGGAGGGAAGAAGAAACGCCACTCACCTGGCGCTGGCCCTGGAAGGACGAGCACAGCAGATACTGATGGACCTGGCACCGGCGGAGGAGCGGGACCTGGGCGCCCTAACCACGGCCCTGGAACGGCGGTTCGGCCGGTGCGCGTCAGAGACGCACGAAAGAGAGCAGCTGACCAGCCGCTGCCGTCGTGATGGAGAGAGCCTAGGCGCCCTAGCTGCAGACATTCAGCTACTTGTCCGGCGGGGTTACCCCCGATTTTCTTCAGGAGCACAGGAAGAGTTAGCTCTCCATGCGTTCCTGCAAGGACTCACACCTGTACGGCTCCGCCAACACGTCTGCTTGGCCACGCCCCAGATGCTGGAGCAAGCGATCCGGGAAGGAGAACGAGCCGAGGCCATCCTCTCCACGTCATGTGTGGTGCCCGGCGCTCAGCCTTGCGTGAGAATGGTCAACTATGAGGAGGAGGAGGCAGAGGACATCTTCAGCGTCCAGTCATCGACGCCACGGCCGTCTCAGCGCCATCCATTGGCCTCCCAACGTCAGCACTGTTCCTCTGATCGTTGTTACCGGTGTGGGGAGCCCGGGGACATCGCACGCAACTGCCCTGTTCCAGCACCAAAGACCAGAGCGGCTTCGCCGGGAAACGACAACGGGATGGCCAGGTGAAGGGGCTGCCATCCCATCCACCAACGCCCCTTCAAGGCCGATGCACTCTGGTTGGACGTTTGGGGTATACCAGAGGACTTTATCTGAGCTGCCAGCTGGAAGATCAACGCTGTCGAGCGTTAGTGGACACCGGGTCCACCATCTCTCTTGTGCGGCGGGGGGTCCTGCCAGGCACCGCTGGTTCCCTTCTGGAATCATGGACCCCCACCGGCACCCAGCTAATGATTGTGAATGGAGAAAAAGCGGGGCTGGTGGCGAGAAAGCTGCTGCGGATCCAGGCCGGAGGACAGGACATTATGCACGAGTTCTGGCTGGCCAACATTACGGAGCCCTGCATTATTGGCCTCGACCTCATGTCCCGCTGGGAGGCTTGCGTTGATACTGCCCGGGCAACCATAACCAGCGAAGGCGAGACTCTGATGCTTCAACGCGGAAGAAGGAAGAGCAGCGATTCCAGAACAACTCCTGCCGCCAGCAGCGCCTCACCAAGCGCCTTCACGGCTCCGGTGAGTGCAGCTTCCAGCAACAACACATCTCCAGAGACAATGAAAGCAGTGCAGGGTCTGTTGCAACGTAGCAGCAAAGACTTAGACCCCCAGCAGATCCGACACCTTTAAGATCTCCTTACAGATTTCATGGACATTTTTGCTGCCAAAGATGAAGACTGCACGCAGACGGGGCTGGTTCAGCACCACATAGACACCGGTTCGGCCCCGCCCATCCGGCTACGCCCACACAGGCTTGCGCTCGCCAAGCGCCAGGCTGCGGAGGACATGATCCATCAGATGGCTGCAGCCGGAGTAATCGAGCCGTCCAGTAGCCCGTGGGTGGCACCGGCTGTCTTGGTAAAAAAGAACAACGGAGACTGGCGGTTCTGTGTGGATTATCGGCGCCTGAACAGTGTCACCAAGAAGGACTCCTACCCCTTCCCTCGGATCGACGACGCTCTGGACTGGATCACCGGATCCAGCTGGTTCAGCTCCCTCGATCTGAGGAGCAGGTACTGGCAGGTGGAGCTAGCCCCCGATGCTAAGCCGAAGACTGCCTTCACCATCGGACAAGGTTTGTGGCAGTTTCGGGTGATGCCGTTCGGGCTCTGCAACGCACCAGCCACGTTCGAGCGGCTGATGGAAAGGGTCCTGTCTGGCGTGCCCCGGAACCGCTGCATTGTCTACCTGGATGACCTGCTGGTGCATGCAGACAGGTTTGAGGCGGCTGTGAATAATCTGCGGGAGGTGTTTGCTGCGATCAGACGAGCCGGACTAAAATTTAACCCAGCCAAGTGCAGCCTCCTAACCAAAGAGACTGAGTTCCTGGGACATGTGGTCGGCGAGAAGGGCGTTGCCACCAACCCAGACAAGGTGGCAGTCGTGAAGGACTGGCCCGCCCCCACCAACGTCGGTGAGTTGCGGAGCTTTCTGGGATTAGCCTCTTATTACCGGCGTTTCATCCGAGGCTTCGCCACTATTGCCAGCCCTCTTCACCAGCTAACTAACAAAGGACAGCAGTTCAGGTGGACTGATTCCTGCGCTGCCGGCTTTGACCAGCTCCGAGGGGTGCTGACAGCAGCACCGGTGACCATCCCGGCAGTCCCGAGCACTGCTGCAGCAGTACCTGGTAGGAGCTCCGATGGAACGGGTCGGGGTGGATGTCTTGGGCCCGTTTCCAGTGACTGATGCAGGGAACCGCTATGTCATTGTGGCTGTGGATTATTTCACAAAGTGGCCTGAGGCATATGCTGTACCGGATCAGAGCGCGGCCACCACCGCTGAAAGACTGGTGGAGGAGATGTTCACCCGTTTTGGGACACCTGCTGAGCTCCACAGTGACCAGGGCAGGAACTTTGAGTCTCAGGTTTTCAGCGAGGTTTGCCATCGTTTGGGGATACAAAAGACAAGAACCACCCCACTGCATCCTCAAAGCGACGGGCTGGTGGAACGTTTTAACCGGACCCTGGCCACACAACTGGCGATCTTGACCAGTCGCCACCAGCGGGACTGGGACCGTTTTCTGCCTTTGGCCCTCTGGTCGTATCACACTGCAGTTCAGGAGTCAAGCCAGTGCACACCTGCTGCGATTATGTTTGGGCGGGAGCTCGGGACTCCGGTGGACTTGGTGTTTGGGGCACCACCTGAACCTGAGATTCCGGGTGGAAAAGAAATGGATTACTGTCGCAGACTCAAGGACCGCCTGCACGAAATCCACAAATTCACCCGCAGAGCACAAGCTGGTGCTGGAGTGCGGCAGAAGAGAGCCTATGACAGCCGGTGTCGGGGCCAGGAGTTCTCACCAGGGGACAGGGTGTGGGTGTACTGCCCTGAGCGGAAAAAGGGAGTTTCTCCCAAGATAAGCAGCCATTGGCGGGGACCCGGTGAGGTGCTGCACCGACTGTCAGACGTGGTCTACAGGGTGCGTGTGTCGGACAGGAGACGAACTGTGGTGCTTCATCAGGACCGGCTGGCTCCCTACCAGCCCCTTGTTCCACAGAGTATTGAAACGGCAGGTGGATCTACTAGTGTGGACTTGGACGAGCCGGAGCCGAGTACATCCTTAAATGACTGTGCACGACCGGTGCGTTCACGCCGGCGCCCCGCTTATCTAAACGACTTTGTGGTTGATGGGGTCGCCGAGGACGGCTGACCCTTCAGAAGGGGGCTATGTAGTGACGGTCACACACCTATTGGTCTGCTGTCAGATCTGGTAGCGCAAAGGATTGTGGGATGCAATTTCTTCTGCTGGTTTGACCTAATCTGAGTGGGTGTGTGGGTTTAATCCATGGGTTTATTTGTCTGACTGTTCTTCCGTTCGGGGTTAGTTATTTTACCCTGGTGTGTTTATTTTGCCCTGCACCGTAAGTGAGGAGGGGGGTGAGGAGAATGACCCCACTGCATGTTACACTGTTCTGGGCCAGAATAAAAAGCCAGTTCTGCAAAGTTCCTATCTCTGCCTCGTTCTTAGTAGCGTTGCTACAATACGTTGAATTTCTCTTCATTCTCTGAAAATCGACAGACACAAGCATCAAATAATGACTATAGGTAACTCTGTGGAAACAAAAACACATCAAAATGTTGCGGTAACACAACAACCAGTGCTAAAATTAAATAGTGGCATGAAATGAGAGGCGCATGAGACAGGGACATTCTTTTTTTTATATATTAATGAAAAGTAAATGCACATCCACTATGATGATGATGTGGCGTCATTGCACCAAGTATTTGCACTAAATACAGATCAGGTGATCTAAAGTTCAGGAAACAGATTGTTAAAGACCCACAGAAAATATTTAACAGGCAGGAAAAGAAATGTAGAGTTTTGGGATGTGTGATTAGGTGTGTACGTACGTGCGTGTGTGTGTGCGTGCTGAAACCGGTGATCGCGCGATGCAGGAAGAGAGGGGGGAGAGCGCGTGTGAGGGACATACACGCGCGGTCAGTCGCCGTTTTGGACTTAAGGAAAAAGTAATAAAGAAAGTTAATCTTTAGTAGCTGAGACTGGTTCTTTTGTCTGACCGGCCCGGAGGATCTGGGGGTTCGAACGCGGAAGTGAACCCCACATTCACTTTTTTAATATTTTGCGGCTCCAGACATATTTGTTTTTTTGGTCCAAAATGGCTCTTTCAACATTTTGGGTTGCCGACCCCTGGTCAAGTGGGTCTAGATGACCCAACTCCCAACGTTAAAGTGCCTAGGATAGCACAAGGGTTAAACCCTAAAAAAAAAAACAGAATCAAATGACTGAAATCAGAGCCCACTGCTTCAGAAGACACCTCTGTGCTGTTCTTCTACCAGCAGAGGGCGACAGAAAATGCACACATATGCAAACACACTGAGTCAGTCATCTGCAGCTGTTCTCAGCAGCTCTGGATGTTCAGCTTGGAATCTTTGGCCTCCAGGAGCTGCAGCAGCTCAAGGTGGAGGACTTTAAGTATCTTAGGGTCATGTTTTTAAGGGGGGGGGGATCAGAGCAGGATATTGAAAGCTGGATTTTATCTGTTATGCTATTGTTGTGTTTGTCCATTTTGGTGAAGAGAGATCTGAGTCAGAAAGCAAAGTTCTCAATTTGCTGGGTCATCTTAGTTCCAATACTCACCTATGGTCATGACCTCTGGGTCATGACCTAAAGAACGAGGTCCTGAATACAAACGGCTAGAATGAGCTTCCTGTTCTGGGCGGCTGGTGCTCCATTTGACAAACATTTAGAATTTGGCGATGGGATTCTCATGCAAAGGCCATCCATGGGCCCAGAATCCAGATTCCCACCCCCACTATACAAGCATGATGAGGATATAGATATGAAGGTGATGAAAAAGGTCATTTATAGTGTATCTAAGCCTCTAACATACATATGCAACTTATCATTACGAACTGGGAGATTCCCAAACCAAATCAAAATAGCAAAAGTGATTCCTATCTATAGGAGTGGAGACAAATACCAGTTCACAAACTATAGACCTGTTTCTCTTCTTCCACAATTCTCAAAAAATTTAGAAAAAATATTCAATGATGAATTAGCTTTATTTATTGAAAAACATAACATTATACATGAAAATCAGTATGGTTTTAGAGAAAATAGATCGACCTCATTGGCTATCAGTAGCCACAGTGACATGGGCAAAATATCTTGATCGGATCCAGCCCGGATCTCCATCTTGCCAAAACCTACTGTTCTCAAGAAGGAGATTAAAATCTACTTATACCATGGTCCGCTTGAATACTCGATTCTGATTGGCTGCTGGGTATGCGTTAAAACTTAATAACCGCACGGTGAAAGAAGAAGTTCCGGTCAGCTAGCTTAAATGTTTTGTATCACTGCGCCGGCTTCTTTAAAACATCTTTTGCTTCATAATTTGGACAAAAACAAGCGGTAAGAGGTGAAGTTTCTCTTTGAAATGATGCTTTATTCAACCCATCGGGACGATCAGCATATATATATCGCCGAATCTTGACTGCAGCGGTGGTGCTGCGCGACGCGGACTATATGTTACGTGACGCGGCGCATCGCGGAAGCGACCGTCGCGGAAGCAACCGTCCGACGCGGCCCAGGCTTCCACGTCGTGCGTTAAAAAGTAATAACCGCACACTTCGTCGGCCATTAACCCTTACTTACCATATACTTATCTGTCTGATCATTCTGGGTTCCAGCACCTGGGTCTGTCAAGCCTATGAATTATGACACTTCCTAGCTTTTAACCCTTGTGCTATCCTAGGCACTTTAACATTGGGAGTTGGGTCATCTAGACCCACTAGACAGAGCTCTGAACCTTTTTTTTTCTTCAATGATTTGTGATCTTCACTGGTGTCCATGGATTACATGAAATCCTCTCCACCTTTATCCACCTTTGTCATGGTAGGGAGAACACGTCAATGGAAGGGGGGGGGGGGGGGGGGGGTCATCTAAGATAGCACAAGGGATAAGCTGTAATAATTCTGGAAAAGGATATTTTTTTTTCATTTTATAAAGTTTTTGAAAATAAATTAAACCTTTTTAATTGAAGTGAAGTCTGAAAATATACGTTTTTAACATCTCCAATCCTCATAGTTGAGTATTGTGAAGCAATTATAAAAAATTAAAGTCAACAAAACGTGTCAACGTGAAATTGTTGCTTTTATTTTCGTCTCATATCAGAATCTGTGAACTCTGTTAGATATCTTTAACCTTTATTAATCTGCTCAAGCAAATGTTAGACCACATTTTGAAAGTATTCTGTAAAAAAATGATTGTTTATTTCTCACCAAAGAAAATAAGGAATGTGAAAAAATAAGTTTTTCTGTGTCGGGTTGTTTAAAGTTAAGTGAAGTAAGTTTATATCTTAAAGATCTTTTTCTTATTTTACGTTGAGACTGAAACCTGTTTGTTGATGTGATTCATTGGTGAAGCTCATCTGTTGCCATGGTTACAGCACCTAAAGAAGGAAGTGAAAGATTGAATAGAGTGTTAAAAAAAACTGTAGAAATAAAGCAGCATTTTGCTGCAGGAAGAGTTTCTGTTCTCTTTGGATGATTTCTCATGAACTTGTTTGTGTCTCCTCATGCAGTGGGTCATGTTCCCCCCAAGCTGACAGTGCTGTCCCCCTCCATGCATGAGGGGAAGGCCACACTCCTGTGTCTGGCCAACAATGGCTTCCCTTCAGGCTGGACTCTGTCCTGGAAGGTGGGCGGCAGCAGCAGCAGCAGCAGCTGGGAGGAGAGCAGGAGCCCCGGGGTGCTGCAGAAGGACGGCCTCTACAGCTGGAGCAGCACCCTGAGGCTCTCTGCAGACCAGTGGGAGAAGCTGGACTCTGTGACCTGTGAGGCCACCCAGGACTCCCAGACTCCAGTCTTAGAGACTCTGTGGAGAAACCAGTGTTCCTAGTCACCACCTGACTGACTGGACAATATTATTGTGTTTTTGCTTTTACTGAGATTTCAGCTGCATTGATTTTTTTAATCTTCTTTCTTTGTGTGCTATAAAAACATTTTTATTAGAAGTTACTTGTTTGATACTTTCTGCAAAATAAAAATTACTTTTGGAACAAAATAAAACTACATTTGTTGAAGAAATGAGCCTCAAACACAAATGAAGAGAAGGACGTTCTGCTGCTTTTGAAACTTTTCTTCCTGTAATGAAGTATCTCACTAAAGTGAACAAAGTCCTCACTGTTTTATAAATATTATTTAATATTTTTATCGATAAACTAATGCAGACACGTTGATGGAATGTAAAGTAGTGAATGTACAGTTTGTAGATCGCTGTAAATATTTGTCTCCTAAAAAACACACAAATATTAATGTCTGAACCTCTCGGTTCAAAGTGAAAAACGAATCACAGTGAAAATAAGGTCTAAATTGTGACTACCTACGCATTTTTCTTCTTGTAGTTTCATTGATGTTAGAAGATCTAAGAATTTATAGAAAAATGTATACATTTTCTATTAAAATATAGAAGACATGGCTATGATATTTTTTAAAAGGCAAATAAAATGTTTTCATTTTTTGACGAAAAAATAAGATTTAAAAAAGATAATATTTGATAAAGATTTTTTATGTATGAACCAAATTATTATTAAAACATATTTGCACCAAAAGGTTGAGAGCAGCTGTTCATTCAGATCAGTTCCTCTTTAGCTGAAAGAGGTTTTTGTACGACGTTGTTTCACTGTGTGAACGGAGTGCTGTAACCCTGCTGACAGTAATAAACTCCTGAATCTTCAGCCTGAACTCCACTGATGGTCAGAGTGTAATCACTGTCAGATCCACTTCCACTAAAACGATTAGAAACTCCAGACTGACGAGTTGAAGCACCATATATCAGGAGTTTAGGAGCTTCTCCAGATTTCTGAAGATACCAGTGAAGGTAGCTACCAACATTTGAACTGGTTTGACATCTAATGGAGACAGTTTGTCCTGGAACAACAGACTGAGGTCCAGGAGTCTGAGTCACAGTGATTTCACCTGATGAACCTGGAAAAAAGGAAAAACAGAAGAGTCATTGAGATGAATCCAGATGAAAGAAATGTAAGAATTGTGATGAAGTTTGTTTCCTGATGAATCCAAGTTTCCAGCAGAGAGTCTCACCCTGAACAAGGAGCTCCAGGACAGCCAGCAGCAGAGTCAGTGACATCCTCATTGTGCTGCAGGTGTGTCAGTGTCTGTGCCTGAATTACTACCCTAATCCCTAACTACTAAACCCATTTATAGTGCGGCACTATATAGTTCCCATGATTTTAAATTTAATTCAGACACTCATGCTCACTACTTTTATCTTTCGGGTGTTGTTCATATCATCATCTGGAAGGGTGGGGTGACAATCTGCCTTTAAGTTGTAGAAACTATACTTAATTCTAGCACAATCTGCGCAAACACACCGTGTGTGTGCATGTATCTGAAGGACATAAAGTAGATGCACCATAAAAAAACAAGGACTCACGCCAAACTCGCAGTTTGATCTCCCCAACAACGTAGTCCACATCTCCCAGGATGCCGATGCTGTAATCTCCACTGTCCTTCGCCGTCAGTCCCGTCAGAGTCAAGAAGCCGTTGGTGGCATTGAGGGTGGCTCTGCCCTTGTACGGGTCTGACACTACCACCTTTCCTGCTTTTAATCTAGCCACAATGTTCAAGTTTGTTCCGTCACTAAAATTCCAAACGATGACATCTGTGGCTTCAGTCTTTTTCAAAACTTTCAGGGTCACATTTTTCCCTAGAATCGCGTCCACCGGCCCGGGCGGCAGAACGCTCTCCCCGAGGCAGACCCCTGCAGACAGAGGAGAACGCGCACGTCACAAACTCACAGTTTCACGGTTTTTTTTTTTTTTAATAAAAAAGAAGAACCTTCAACGTGAGCCGCTTAGATTAAAAAGAGAAAATTATTATAATAGACCAAAAATAACAAAACACATAAACAAACAAGATAAGCTCACTAATGGATGAAGCGGTGATTTCCGTTTTACGCACACTTACCGACATAAGAGAAGAGGAACAGAAGACAGTTGAAGACGTGCAGATCCATCGTGGATGGTTCGAGTCTCAGCTAGAGACAGAAAGACAAGCTGCAGTGGACGGTTGAGTGAGTGGGAGAGTGAGTGAGCGGCTCCCATGCCCAGGCCAGCCATATATACCTGCAACACGGAACAGCCAATCAAATTGCAGCTGCTGCAACACAGGCAGCCAATCAAATTGTGGCTTGTGTCCAACGCTGTCCAAGGTGATGAAATCCTTTGGTATCGAGTTCGAACCCCGGTAAGAGTGATGTCAGTCAGATGTTATGGTATAATAAATGTTATTTAGTTAAGTTAAAAATGACATTTCATATTATAGTTTTCTACTTCTATCTTTGCTTGTGCCAAAAAACAGTCATGATCCGTTGCTTATTTCACTTTCAACCAAGCTTTATTAAGATATTAACATGCAATAAATACATGAACAGTATTTAACACAAAATGTATCAAAATGTTCAATAATGTATTTACAATTAAAGGACATAAGGATTTAAATATGCAAAAATCAATACAAGTACTTAAAATATGTAAAATGAATTGAGGAAGTAGTAAAGATTTTTGCTTTTTCAATCAAAACTAAACAATTCAAGAATAAATATGTAAGAAAACTATTCACAAAATAGATTTCACAAACTAAATTACAAACATTTTCTCATTGAAGAATAACATCAGGAGTTCTATCATAATCCGTGTGTGTGACCATGTGTGTGACCAAGCCTTTAACTCGGTCAAAAAATGGGCTGACAGCAAAGTCTGCAAATGGAATCCTGGAGGTGGTAAGGCCTTCGGCTGCACAGATCTAGAGTTCTTTTTTGGAGCAGTAGAAGTATTTCACATCCCCAGACTGATAAAAGAAATGAACAGAAGATCCATCACCAAGGTAACCACATGTTGGCTGCCCACAAGCAAGACAGTTGTGTGTCATTTTTTGTCCAGGTTTCTGCTGTTGTTGCTGCATACCTACAATCTCCTCTACCGTTTTTTCAACGTCAGTCTTGGTTAGAGGAGCTTCATCTGGTTTAATGCTGGGGGGGGGGGGGGTCTTCGCTGTAGCAGGAGGGAGAGTCACAACTGTACTGTACAGTAAAGGATGTTCCTAGGTGGGATACGCCACAAGGAGATCATATTCATGGCATGTCTCACAGGTGGAGACCCAGGCCAGAGTCCCAAGGCTTCCATCTCTGTTTTCTTCCTGATCCTCTGCTGTGGAGAGCAGTTCGTCTTGGTGATAATATGGAAGTGTTGGAGCAGCAGGCGTTGGCTGAAAGTGAGCAGGAGGAGGAGCTGCAGACAGAGCTGAGGTTCTTCCAACAACTGCTGCAAAAATAACATGAGTTTTTGTTAAATAAAATATTGTCACAAAGTCCAAATGAATACAGTACTTTGCATTTTTGTCAAAGTTATTGCACTGACTGTAGGTTTTATCCTGGACACTTTGAGACAGTTCCAAAGCGAGCAACTCTGGTGGTACTGGCAGAGGAGTCTTCATTGGAGCAGAAGAAACTGGTGAAAAAAGAGAGTCAGAAACAGACAGGACGCTACAGCAGAGTAAAGCTGAAAAATGATCCTAAACACTCACCTGCATGTGTAGCAGCAGCACAGCTGGACCTCTCAGGCTGGTCTGGATTCAGAAAAACACACATATCCATCACTAATGCCCAAATCATTTACAGTTCTTTGTTAGTAATTGTGTAAAACACTCAAACAAAACTTGCTCAATAGAGCAGGTGAGGTATGAAAATCAATAAATGAATAATTTGTTTCCTTTTTTTATATTTTCATTGACCAGGAAAGGTACAGTTATGATGTAATAATTCATGTGTAACCACTTTACTCTGACGTGTTCAGACGTGTGCTTTAGTTGTAATTCTGCTTTTTTAAGACTAGCTTCTTCCAATCATTTTCATACCAAACCCATGCAAATAAAACAATTCTGTATTTACCCTCGAAGACGAACAATGAATACCTTCAGCATCCCAAAAGCAGTCACACAAACACCTGCAGTAGAACAGAATGTGGCCAACCAGCAAACAGCAGAAAGGAAAAGGTGATCCTGGTTTACGACAGAACCTGCAGGTGCCAGCAGCGGCGGCTAGACCTTTACTCAGTCAGTGAACATGAAAAAAATAAAAATAAAGTAAATATATGAAGATGCGACTCTTACACAACAACACATGCGCTATATATGTCACATTGTTTTATTTTTTTAAATAAAAAAATATCATATGAAAAAAAATTTCAACAACAATATCTTTTAAAAAATGTAATAACATTATTCATTAATTGTCTGTGAAATGTTGCTGTCCCCTACTGGATTTGCAGAGAACTACAGTTTTTATTTCAATGTAAAGAATTCTCTGGCCATATAATAATAATCAGTGACTTCACTTCTTCTAAAAAGTGAAAAATTAAGCAATCAGATGGCAGTGGGATTAGAAAACACCTCCACCATTTCCTATTGTGGGAGAGTGAACTGACCCATGTCACATGAATCCTCACAAAGTGTGGAGCTCCAGACCTTATGGATGCTGACAGTTGTTAAAATTTTCCTTGTGTTGAGAAAGATGATGATATACTTTGTTTTCCCAGTGAGAGCAATCCTACCCCACACTACCACACTGCCCCCACCAAAAGACTCCACTGCATCATCTCTAGACTTTTTTGGGCTAAATGCATTAATTTTCATGGTCAATCAGAGATATGTAATGGTGATAATTTTTACAAAAAGCAAAATGAAAGGCACATGGATTTGAGCAACGTTGATGTTTTTTTTTTTTATTTGCAGTGACTGCTCTCTGTATTGTCTGCCTCCTTCAGGCAGACAATACAGTTTAAATGACTTTTCTACATTTTTTTAAACCGAGGGAACTAATTTGGAAAACATGTTTTGACACCGGCCCTCCGGGGAGTATTCCAGCAAGTATGTTTAAACCAGCCTGACTTTAACCCTGAACTCTGGCCCGAACGTAATGACTGTCATTTAGAACCCGACCCGACCCGGGCTCGGACTCGGGCTGGGCTTAAGATCTTACCTCTACCCAGGTGACAGAATGGAATTGAACAAGCAAGCTTGTTGGCAGAAAGCTGTGATGAACTGAGCTGCTGCTGCTATTTGCAGCCGTCTTTCTTAGAAACAGAAGGAATGGATCCAGAAATGACCAAACTGTTAACAGCACATTTCATTAGAAACCATTTCCTGTTATAGATTCCAACTGAAGAGATGAAAAAAAACGATGTTGATAGTAAATGAAGCTTTGTACGGAAGTTCTTCCAGTGGTTGTATTGAATTGAATGGGAGTGTCTCTGCAGCATCAGTGCATGAAAGAGTGAATGACATGAGTGGAGTTTGTTCTGCTGCTACTTCCTGAATGTTTGCAGCTCAGAGCTGACTGCTTTCATCAGGAAACAGTGAAGTCTGCTCAGTTAGTTTGATCTCTAAAGATTTCCACACACATTGAAGCTGCAGCAGATTGGAATAAAGAACTTCACTTTTTGTGCTTCTAGAAAGAGACATTGCTCCAATACTGTTCAGTCAGGAAGAAATTGTAGCATGCATGACAACGGTTTGAATAGAATTCTGGAAATCAACTAAATCTGCTTTTTTAGAAAAACAGAAGCAGAAGAATCTTCAAGCTGAGAGAAGAAACTGTTTCAGAGTTTTCAAGTTTTCTTTGGGAGTTTTCGGTTTCCTGATTCTGGCTGGACTCACGACTCACCGTAAGAATTTAACATTTTATTTCTAACATCTAATATTCAGTATTTAGGTAATTCTATCTTTTTGGTTTTTTTTAAATGTGTTTGGTTTTTTTAATCAGTTTTCTTTTAGATACAGAAGAAAAAGTTGTCAAATTACAATTAGAACAGGCATAGAAAAATGCAAACAATATTAAAATTAAGTAAAAAAGTAAACAATAACACAAACTTAAATAAAATAAGATTAAAATAAAAGAAGGGGGATACATGGGCATTATAATAATCATTAACTCATCATAAAACTGTCATTTACATTTGATACTTTGGAGTTTCACAGTAAGTTTGTTTTCCATGAATTTACAGATGAAAAATAAAAGCAATTGATTTTAAGGAATGTGTGGTTCTATAGAATTTACCCAGAATAATTATAACAATTAAAAAATATTTCTGTGTTTTTGTTTTCTGTAATAATTTTCTATAATAATTGTTTTCTATAATAAACCCCAAAAATGATGTCCTAGAAAAGTCTGCTAAACATGGAATCTTGGGGAAGAGCCAATAATGCATGTCGTCCTGGAAGGCATTCAAAGAACAGATGCTCAGTGGAATGGCAGTAGTGTTTGATGCCGTAGGCGTAGCGTCTGGGCTTTGCAAGTGATTCAGGGCTTTCTGTATTCAGAGCTGTTTCATACTTATGTTGCCTTTCAATAAATATTGTATTTTTGTGTTGTATTCTGCAAATTTTCATTAAAAAAGGGGAAGATTCAATTCAGTTTAAACTGATCCTGATCCTTTCTGACTCTGTCAGTTCAATGACCGCGTTTAAAGAAACTATTTCAAATCTGGCATTAAAATTAATATAAAAATATACATAAACACACACAAGGATTAAAAATAAAATTAATAAATAAAACAATAACACATAAATCAGCAGTGTGATGTCCTTACACAAACATTTAAGTCATTGTTTAGCATTGGGTGGGTTTTGGGAAAAACTTATATTAGGATTTCACAAGAGTTTGAAGGCTCTTTCTTTTTTTTATAATATATGTCAATCTGTCCAAAGTGAGACATGTCATCAATTCTTTTGTCCACATTGCCGTCCAGGGTGTGTCCATAATCTTCCACAACTTTGCAATAATTCCTCTTGCTTGTAAAAGTTAAAAAAAATAAATAAAAATAAGACGCTGCTAACAAGGTTGAAAAAAAAAAAAACAATTAGGTCGTTCACACGTGACCATAGCGGCTGACATCATCACAGCTGTTGCCGTCACTCACGTGACGTGAGAGACTGACAAAGAGTGATGTCACCAGAGGTCTCTGATCTCCTGACACGTCACATGACATGTAATGACATCATCTCAGTGAGGTCAAATGACATCATCGTAATGATGTCATTTGACATCATTTGATGTCATTTGATGTCAAATGATGTCATCTCCAAAGGAACTGACAGAGAGTGATGTCACCAGAGGTCAGAAGAATGATGTCGAATGACATCGTCATCTCAAAAGTCTATTTATACTCCATCTTTCTGAGAGAATTTCAGACGGAATCTTCCGGCACTTGGAAAGATAGCAAGAGTGATATCCAAGCAGATTCAGAAACCCGTGTTTCCAGACACTTTATCAACAAATAAAGACTTTGTTTGCAGTTCTTTACATCCAGATCAGTGGAGTTTTAACAAAAACTTCAGCTCTTTCACAAATTCAGTTTAATTCATAAACAGCCATGTTTCACAACAGCGTGTTTGAAGGTCTTGGAGTTACCAGCTCTTCAACTGAATTTCAAGCAGAAAGTCAACATCAACAAGATCAAACCAGCATCTTGGACATGGAAAAGCAAAATGAGAAAATGGTCCAGGAAATGGAAAAGCTTCAGGACAAACTTCTTGTTGTGTCAGACAGAAAAGCCAGGTATGAGCCTGCAGGAGACCACCTCAAAGCTGCCCAGGACCAAAACTCAGTCCTCAAAGAACAGCTTCTGCAACTTAAATTAAAGATCCAACAAGAGGAAGCTCTCCTGATGGACATTTCTCCTCAAGATTTCTTGCATCCTGATCGGATTGAGGAGATAAAATGTGACATAAATTCCCTCAGACAGGGACAGGAAGTCCTTCTAGAAAATCAAAGGGAGATTGAAAAGTCAAAATCAGAAACTCAAGCGCTGCTAAAAGAATTCCATCAAGTGATTAAAAACGTTGAGAATTTGAGAAAGAAAAACTACGACCTGAGTTGGGAGCTCATGGTGCTTAACGTGGACATCTTTGAGTTTCAGCAACTACCACACAAGCTTCAAACTGCAAAAAAAGAAGAGGAGACTGCAAGGAAGGAAGAGTCCCTTCTGACTCAGCAGGTTTCCCAATTCAGATCCCAGATCCAACAAGAGCTAGCTCTTCTCATGACCACTCTAGACATCTCTCCTGATGATCTGCACAAAGAATACCAAGATCAGATAAAGGCGTTGCAGCAGCAAAACGCAGTTCTCCAGAAGAACGTAGAAGAGCTCAAATGCCTTCAAGACTCAGCAATGAGGATGGATTTGTCCAACCTTGAAGACCAAAAAAGCCACTTGGAGAGCCAGTGCGAGCAAATCCAGAAGTCAATTCAGATCCACAGCCAACAGCAGAATGGAGAACTCGTCTATCCTGAACAGATTGAGGAGTTAAAAAGTGACATACATTTCCTCAGACAGAAAAAGGAAAACCTTCTGGAAGAACAAAGGGAGATGGAAAATTCAAAATTGGAAACTCAAGCGCTCCTAAAAGAATTCCATCAAGTGAATTCTAATATTGAAGATTTAAAAAAGATAAACTACGACCTGAAATGGGAACTCATGGAGCATCACGTGGACATCTTTGAAGAACAACGAATATCAGCCAAGCTTGAAGCTGCAAAAAAACAACAGGAGTTTTTACGGAAGGAAAAAGCAGTTCTGGCTGAGCAGATAGCAGAATGCAGATCCAAGATCCACCAGCAGACGTCTGTTCTCAACCAGCCTCAGAGTCCTGCTAGAAACCGACCAAGTCGGATCCCCAGACCCGTGTCTGTGAGAAAACCAGAACCAAAGCAGGTTTCCATGGATACTGGAAGGACCCAACAGCCTCAGAGTCCTGCTAGAAACCAGCCAAGTCTAATCCCCAGACCCGTGTTTGAGGAAAAATCTGAACCAAAGCAGGTTTCCATGGATACTGGAAAGATCCAAAAGCTCCCAGTTCTTTTGAAGAAACGGCGGTGTTCTCCTGAAAACCACCCAAGTCCTTCAGAGCTGCTCTTAATGGATATTGGAAAGACCCAGCAACCAAGAATTGTGTTGACCAAGCCTCAGGGTCCTCCTGCACTAAAACTTCCTCTTTTGACACCCAAACCTTGGTTAATCAAAGAATCCAGACCTGCTAGGCAGGACCTACTAGTCTTCACAGACGTTGGAAAGACCCAGCAGCTGAAAACCAATGAGGACGAGCTTCAGTTTCCTCCAGGAAAACTTCCTCCTTTGACACCCTCACCTCCATTAATGGACAAACCAAGACCTAAAAGCAGTTTCCAAAGACGCTTTAAATTCCCAACTACCGAAAGCTAAAGTGAGGAGGTCCCCATGTGCTTCAGCTAAGGAGCATCAGCTGCAGAGACAGAACTTTACTGTTTTCTCTGAGACTCTACAGGTCTTTATTGGGCATCAGGAGTGTGTGTGTTGTGTGCTTGGATTGGATCCAGCACACCAAGCATCACTTTAAATGTTTTTGTTTTGTGATGCTTTACTTTTTTTTAGTTTTTGGAGTTTTTTTTTTTTTTTTTTTTGTAAAGTATGGTAGACATGTTTCCTTAAAAAAATTATATTTTATTCTTAATTCTAGTTTAAAGTCGCTCTTAAAGCAAAGAAAAAAATGTGTCTGTTCTGCACAATCAAAAGCCTGGAAAAATGTCGAAATCTGTTCATGTGACTCTTTAAATCAGAATCAAAACAAAATATGAATATGTTTATTGTAGACTGTAGATCTTTTTTAAACTGTTTCTCAGGATTGTAAAAAGGTTTAGAAAAGATGGGTTTGGAGTTTAATTAAAGTTGAAATGTCTGTACGTCTTGTGTAAAATGGGTTCCCAAAATGAGCTAGAAAAAAAGGGGCGGCACGTTGGTTTGTTAGGGCAATTCTGTTACCTGACGGACCCGTGTCTGCGTGGGTTTCCTCCGAGTGCTTCGGTTCCCCCCACTTATCCAAATTGGCTTGTATTGTGTGGATAGTTTAGAGTTTTTTAAAGTGTTAGCAGCATGATCTCATTGTTTCCCAAACCAGCATGCATCTGCACCTGACAAGGGACGCAGTCAAAGCAGATGTCTGCTCAGATCATGCAGAGTTTACCAACCCTGGTCCTCAGGGACCACAGGGAAAGACTGAATCCCTTGTCAGGTGCAGATAGACAGAGTTCAGCTCAAACTGATCAATCGTTCATCCACAGTCTCTAGACAAATCAGTCAGTGAACTTAGCTAGAAAAAATGGGGCAGCACGTTGGTTGGTTGGGTCAGTTCTGGTTCCTGACGGACCCGTGTCTGCGTGGGTTTCCTCCGAGGGCTTCGGTTCCCCCCACCTGTTTAGAAGAACCCTTCTATGGTTCCTGATAGTTTAGGATCTACTAGAAGAGTCACAGACGACGACTTCCAGCTCTTTGTTGTGCAGGGCAAAAATGACAACTCAAAACAAAAAAAATTGGCCCCAAAAATCAGTCCCCCTGAATTCTTAGTTCTAAATGAAAAGAGCGGCCTGTGGGTTTCCTCCGAGAACTTCGGTTTTCCCACCCTAATTGTTAGTGATTGGCTTGTGACTAAAAAAATTCCCCCTCCCTGAATCGCCACCTTATCGTGGTGGAGGGGTTTGAGTGCCTGAATTTACCCCCAGGAGCAACTTTGTCAAAGGCATCTGCCCCGCTCCTAACAGGGGCGGGGCAGATGCCCCATCAGATGAAGGTTTGGACTTCCAGTGGGTCCAAACCTTCATCTGGTGGTGCAGCTCCTGGGGGGGTCAGGCAGGACTAAGGGCGATTCAAAGAAACCTCATGAACACAGAAACAGCAAAGATCCAGTTTCTGGGTCTTAAACTAAAGTCACACATGACATAAAAGTCATGTTTAAAGTAGTTTATTGTTCCAAAAGTACAAGTTCAAACAAAAATCAACTCTGAATATAAAAATATGCATCAAAACAAAAAAATTAACCTTTACTTTGAAAATCTAACAAATGGATAAATTCTTCTTTACCCTTTGGCAGAGGTAGAGCGGGCCACCTCTGATCAAATGTTACAGGTTTGGTTACAGACCCCCTTCAATGAAGTGAAGTCCAGGTAGGCATCCAGACCAGATGTCCGATCCACCTCAACTGGCTCCTCTCAATGTGGAGGACTGGAGCCTTTACTCTGAGTTCTCTTCGGGAGGCCGAGCTGAAGCCAACAGGACAATATCGTCTGCAGAGAGTGGTCCCCAAACCAGATCCCACAGTCCCATCTGCTTAAGCTCTGGACACTTTTCCCTGTTTTCATGAAACTCTGCATATGGATCCACCTGCCTCTGACTGCATGTTACAGAATGCTTGGCCTAACATGGATCCAGCAGAGGGATTGTCCAGCCCTACCAGCCTGCAGGGATTTGCTGCTATGTTATTAGATCACTGACGTCAACTTCAGCGCCTCACCGCAGCTACCGAGGCCATCACAACACACCTTCAAGGCAAGGAAAGGCAAGGCAAGGCAAGTTTATTTGTATAGCACAATTCGTACACAAAGTAATTCAAGGTGCTTCACAAAACAGAAAAATGCATTCAAATCCCAACACATCATAGAAAAAAATCAACGTAAAATTTACTTCAAAAGAAAAGATAAAATTAGAGAATTGGTTTAAAAATAAAGGAAGGAAAGGACAGAAAAGTGCAGGTAGGACCTTTCAATCATATACACGGCTAAACAGAAATGTTTTAAGTCTAGATTTGAACATGAACACAGAAGAGGCCTCTCTTACGGCTTCAGGGAGGCTGTTCTAGATTTTAGCTGCAGAATATTGAAACGCTGATTCCCCTTGTTAAGTTCTGACTCTGGGAATCAACAGGAGGCCGGACCCTGAGGTCCTCAGAGTACGAGATGGTTCATATGGCACTAACATGTCAGAGATGTACTTTGGTGCGCGGCCATGGAGAGACTTGTACACAAGCAGAGCTGCTTTGAAGTCTATTCTTTGAGGTACAGGGAGCCAGTGCAAAGACCTGAGCACAGGACTAATGTGATCATACTTCCTGGTTTTGGTCAGGACTCGAGCAGTAGCATTCTGGATGTACTGAAGCTGTTTTACAGCTCGTTTGGAGAGGCCGGTGAGCAGGCCGTTACAGTAGTCTAACCTACTGGAGACAAATGCATGAATAAGTATCTCCAGGTCTGGCTTTGATATAATGTTTTTGATTTTGGCAATGTTTTTCAGATGGTAAAATGCCGCTGATGTTACTGAGTTGATATGGCTGTTAAAGTTTAGGTCGGAGTCCATGATTACCCCTAGATTTCTGACTTGATTTGAGGGTTTAAGAGACAAAGAATGAAGGTAGCTGCTGACACTTTCTCTTTGTGTCTGTGGGCCAAAAACAATAACTTCGGTCTTGTCTGAGTTTAGCTGGAGAAAGTTGTTCTGCATCCATGCACTGATCTGTTGGAGGCAGTGGTTGAGTGAATCCACTGGCCCATATTCATTAGTGAAGCTCATCTGTTGCCATGGTTACAGCACCTAAAGAAGGAAGTGAAAAATTGAATAGAGTGTTAAAAAAAACTGTAGAAATAAAGCAGCATTTTGCTGCAGGAAGAGTTTCTGTTCTCTTTGGATGATTTCTCATGAACTTGTTTGTGTCTCCTCATGCAGTGGGTCATGTTCCCCCCACCCTGACAGTGCTGTCCCCCTCCATGCATGAGGGGAAGGCCACACTCCTGTGTCTGGCCAACAATGGCTTCCCTTCAGGCTGGACTCTGTCCTGGAAGGTGGGCGGCAGCAGCAGCAGCAGCAGCTGGGAGGAGAGCAGGAGCCCCGGGGTGCTGCAGAAGGACGGCCTCTACAGCTGGAGCAGCACCCTGAGGCTCTCTGCAGACCAGTGGGAGAAGCTGGACTCTGTGACCTGTGAGGCCACCCAGGACTCCCAGACTCCAGTCTTAGAGACTCTGTGGAGAAACCAGTGTTCCTAGTCACCACCTGACTGACTGGACAATATTATTGTGTTTTTGCTTTTACTGAGACTTCAGCTGCATTTATGTTTTTAATCTTCTTTCTTTGTTTGCTATAAAAACATTTTTAGTAGATGTTACTTGTTTGATACTTTCTGCAAAATAAAAATTACTTTTTGAACAAAATAAAACTACATTTGTTGTAATTTTTATTATTTTCAAATATGAAAGCAGTTCTGTCTGTTCCAACCTTCAATCTAGATTATTTTTGTTTAGATGTAATAAAATAAATGAAGAAATGAGCCTCAAACGCAAATGAAGAGAAGGACGTTCTGCTGCTTTTGAAACTTTTCTTCCTGTAATGAAGTATCTCACTAAAGTGAACAAAGTCCTCACTGTTTTATAAATATTATTTAATATTTTTATCGATAAACTAATGCAGACACGTTGATGGAATGTAAAGTAGTGAATGTACAGTTTGTAGATCGCTGTAAATGTTTGTCTCCTAAAAAACACACAAACATTAATGTCTGAACCTCTCGGTTCAAAGTGAAAAACGAATCACATTGATGTTAGAAGATCTAAGAATTTATAGAAAAATCTATACATTTTCTATTAAAATATAGAAGACATGGCTATGATATTTTTTAAAAGGCAAATAAAATGTTTTCATTTTTTTGACGAGAAAAATAAGATTTAAAAAAGATCATATTTGATAAAGATTTCTTTATGTATGAACCAAATTATTATTAAAACACATTTGCACCAAAAGGTTGAGAGCGGCTGTTCATTCAGATCAGTTCCTCTTTAGCTGAAAGAGGTTTTTGTACGACGTTGTTTCACTGTGTGAACGGATAGCTGTAACTCTGCTGACAGTAATAATCTCCTAAATCTTCAGCCTGAACTCCACTGATGGTCAGAGTGTAATCACTGCCAGATCCACTTCCACTAAAACGATCAGAAACTCTAGACTGACGAGTTGTTGCATAATATATCAGGAGTTTAGGAGCTTCTCCAGATTTCTGAAGATACCAGTGAAGGTAGCTACCAACACTTGAACTGGTTTGACATCTAATGGAGACAGTTTGTCCTGGAACAACAGACTGAGGTCCAGGAGTCTGAGTCAAAGTGATTTCACCTGATGAACCTGGAAAAAAGGAAAAACAGAAGAGTCATTGAGATGAATCCAGATGAAAGAAATCTAAGAATTGTGATGAAGTTTGTTTCCTGATGAATCCAAGTTTCCAGCAGAGAGTCTCACCCTGAACAAGGAGCTCCAGGACAGCCAGCAGCAGAGTCAGTGACATCCTCATTGTGCTGCAGGTGTGTCAGTGTCTGTGCCTGAATTACTACCCTAATCCCTAACTACTAAACCCCTTTATAGTGCGGCACTATATAGTTCCCATGATTTTAAATTTAATTCAGACACTCATGCTCACTACTTTTATCTTTCGGGTGTTGTTCATATCATCATCTGGAAGGGTGGGGTGACAATCTGCCTTTAAGTTGTAGAAACTATACTTAATTCTAGCACAATCTGCGCAAACACACCGTGTGTGTGCATGTATCTGAAGGACATAAAGTAGATGCACCATAAAAAAAAAACAAGGACTCACGCCAAACTCGCAGTTTGATCTCCCCAGCAGCGTCCTGAACATCTCCCAGGATGGTGATGCTGTAATCTCCACTGTCCTTCGCCGTCAGTCCCGTCAGAGTCAAGAAGCCGTTGGTGGCATTGAGGGTGGCTCTGCCCTTGTACGGGTCTGACACTACCACCTTTCCTGCTTTTAATCTAGCCACAAGGTTCAAGTTTGCTCCGTCACTAAAATTCCAAACGATGTCATCTGTGGCTTCAGTCTTTTTCAAAACTTTCAGGGTCACATTTTTCCCTAGAATCGCGTCCACCGGCCCGGGCGGCAGAACGCTCTCCCCGAGGCAGACCCCTGCAGACAGAAGAGAACGCGCACGTCACAAACTCACAGTTTCACGTTTTTTTTTTTTTATAAAAAAGAAGAACCTTCAACGTGAGCCGCTTAGATTAGAAAGAGAAAATTATTATAATAGACCAAAAATAACAAAACACATAAACAAACAAGATAAGCTCACTACTGGATGAAGCGGTGATTTCCGTTTTACACACACTTACCGACATAAGAGAAGAGGAACAGAAGACAGTCGAAGACGTGCAGATCCATCGTGGATGGTTCGAGTCTCAGCTAAAGACAGAAAGAAAAGTGGCAGTGGACGGTTGAGTGAGTGGGAGAGTGAGTGAGCGGCTCCCATGCCCAGGCCAGCCATATATACCTGCAACACGGAACAGCCAATCAAATTGCAGCTGCTGCAACACAGGCAGCCAATCAAATTGTGGCTTGTGTCCAACGCTGTCCAAGGTGATGAAATCCTTTGGTATCGAGTTCGAACCCCGGTAAGAGTGATGTCAGTCAGATGTTATGGTATAATAAATGTTATTTAGTTAAGTTAAAAATGACATTTCATATTATAGTTTTCTACTTCTATCTTTGCTTGTGACAAAAAACAGTCATGATCCGTTGCTTATTTCACTTTCAACCAAGCTTTATTAAGATATTAACATGCAATAAATACATGAACAGTATTTAACACAAAATGTATCAAAATGTTCAATAATGTATTTACAATTAAAGGACATAAGGATTTAAATATGCAAAAATCAATACAAGTACATGTAAAATGAATTGAGGAAGTAGTAAAGATTTTTGCTTTTTCAATCAAAACTAAACAATTCAAGAATAAATATGTAAGAAAACTATTCACAAAATAGATTTCACAAACTAAATTACAAACATTTTCTCATTGAAGAATAACATCAGGAGTTCTATCATAATCCGTGTGTGTGACCATGTGTGTGACCAAGCCTTTAACTCGGTCAAAAAATGGGCTGACAGCAAAGTCTGCAAATGGAATCCTGGAGGTGGTAAGGCCTTCGGCTGCACAGATCTAGAGTTCTTTTTTGGAGCAGTAGAAGTATTTCACATCCCCAGACTGATAAAAGAAATGAACAGAAGATCCATCACCAAGGTAACCACATGTTGGCTGCCCACAAGCAAGACAGTTGTGTGTCATCTTTTGTCCAGATTTCTGCTGTTGTTGCTGCATACCTGCAATCTCCTCCACCGTTTTTTCAACATCAGTATCAATTAGAGGAGCTTCATCTGGTTTAATGCTGGGGGGGGGGGGGGGGGGGGTATTCGCTGTAGCAGGAGGGAGAGTCACAACTGTACTGTACAGTAAAGGATGTTCCTAGGTGGGATACGCCACAAGGAGATCATATTCATGGCATGTCTCACAGGTGGAGACCCAGGCCAGAGTCCCAAGGCTTCCATCTCTGTTTTCTTCCTGATCCTCTGCTGTGGAGAGCAGTTCGTCTTGGTGATAATATGGAAGTGTTGGAGCAGCAGGCGTTGGCTGAAAGTGAGCAGGAGGAGGAGCTGCAGACAGAGCTGAGGTTCTTCCAACAACTGCTGCAAAAATAACATGAGTTTTTGTTAAATAAAATATTGTCACAAAGTCCAAATGAATACAGTACTTTGCATTTTTGTCAAAGTTATTGCACTGACTGTAGGTTTTATCCTGGACACTTTGAGACAGTTCCAAAGAGAGCAACTCTGGTGGTACTGGCAGAGGAGTCTTCATTGGAGCAGAAGAAACTGGTGAAAAAAGAGAGTCAGAAACAGACAGGACGCTACAGCAGAGTAAAGCTGAAAAATGATCCTAAACACTCACCTGCATGTGTAGCAGCAGCACAGCTGGACCTCTCAGGCTGGTCTGGATTCAGAAAAACACACATATCCATCACTAATGCCCAAATCATTTACAGTTCTTTGTTAGTAATTGTGTAAAACACTCAAACAAAACTTGCTCAATAGAGCAGGTGAGGTATGAAAATCAATAAATGAATAATTTGTTTCCTTTTTTTATATTTTCATTGACCAGGAAAGGTACAGTTATGATGTAATAATCCATGTGTAACCACTTTACTCTGATGTATTCAGACGTGTACTTTTGTTTTAATTCTGCTTTTTTTAAGACTAGCTTCTTCCAATCATTTTCATACCAAACCCATGCAAATAAAAATAATTCTGTATTTACCCTCGAAGACGAACAATGAATACCTTCAGCATCCCAAAAGCAGTCACACAAACACCTGCAGTAGAACAGAATGTGGCCAACCAGCAAACAGCAGAAAGGAAAAGGTGATCCTGGTTTACGACAGAACCTGCAGGTACCAGCAGCGGCGGCTAGACCTTTACTCAGTCAGTGAACATGAAAAAAATAAAAATAAAGTAAATCTATGAAGATGCGACTCTTACACAACAACACATGGGCTATATATGTCACATTGTTTTATTTTTTTAAATAAAAAAATATCATATGAAAAAAAATTTCAACAACAATATCTTTTAAAAAATGTAATAACATTATTCATTAATTGTCTGTGAAATGTTGCTGTCCCCTACTGGATTTGCAGAGAACTACAGTTTTTATTTCAATGTAAAGAATTCTCTGGACATATAATAATAATCAGTGACTTCACTTCTTCTAAAAAGTGAAAAATTAAGCAATCAGATGGCAGTGGGATTAGAAAACACCTCCACCATTTCCTATTGTGGGAGAGTGAACTGACCCATGTCACATGAATCCTCACAAAGTGTGGAGCTCCAGACCTTATGGATGCTGACAGTTGTTAAAATTTTCCTTGTGTTGAGAAAGATGATGATATACTTTGTTTTCCCAGTGAGAGCAATCCTACCCCACACTACCACACTGCCCCCACCAAAAGACTCCACTGCATCATCTCTAGACTTTTTTGGGCTAAATGCATTAATTTTCATGGTCAATCAGAGATATGTAATGGTGATAATTTTTACAAAAAGCAAAATGAAAGGCACATGGATTTGAGCAACGTTGATGTTTTTTTTTTTTTATTTGCAGTGACTGCTCTCTGTATTGTCTGCCTCCTTCAGGCAGACAATACAGTTTAAATGACTTTTCTACATTTTTTTAAACCGAGGGAACTAATTTGGAAAACATGTTTTGACACCGGCCCTCCGGGGAGTATTCCAGCAAGTATGTTTAAACCAGCCTGACTTTAACCCTGAACTCTGGCCCGAACGTAATGACTGTCATTTAGAACCCGACCCGACCCGGGCTCGGACTCGGGCTGGGCTTAAGATCTTACCTCTACCCAGGTGACAGAATGGAATTGAACAAGCTAGCTTGTTGGCAGAAAGCTGTGATGAACTGAGCTGCTGCTGCTATTTGCAGCCGTCTTTCTTAGAAACAGAAGGAATGGATCCAGAAATGACCAAACTGTTAACAGCACATTTCATTAGAAACCATTTCCTGTTATAGATTCCAACTGAAGAGATGAAAAAAACCGATGTTGATAGTAAATGAAGCTTTGTACTGAAGTTCTTCCAGTGGTTGTATTGAATTGAATGGGAGTGTCTCTGCAGCATCAGTGCATGAAAGAGTGAATGACATGAGTGGAGTTTGTTCTGCTGCTACTTCCTGAATGTTTGCAGTTCAGAGCTGACTGCTTTCATCAGGAAACAGTGAAGTCTGCTCAGTTAGTTTGATCTCTAAGAATGTCCACACACATTGAAGCTGCAGCAGATTGGAATAAAGAACTTCACTTTTTGTGCTTCCAGATAGAGACATTGCTCCAATACTGTTCAGTCAGGAAGAAATTGTAGCATGCATGACAACGGTTTGAATAGAATTCTGGAAATCAACTAAATCTGCTTTTTTAGAAAAACAGAAGCAGAAGAATCTTCAAGCTGAGAGAAGAAACTGTTTCAGAGTTTTCAAGTTTTCTTTGGGAGTTTTCGGTTTCCTGATTCTGGCTGGACTCACGACTCACCGTAAGAATTTAACATTTTATTTCTAACATCTAATATTCAGTATTTGGGTAATTCTATCTTTTTGTTTTGTTTTTTTAAATGTGTTTGGTTTTTTTAATCAGTTTTCTTTTAGATACAGAAGAAAAAGTTGTCAAATTACAATTAGAACAGGCATAGAAAAATGCAAACAATATTAAAATTAAGTAAAAAAGTAAACAATAACACAAACTTAAATAAAATAAGATTAAAATAAAAGAAGGGGGATACATGGGCATTATAATAATCATTAACTCATCATAAAACTGTCATTTACATTTGATACTTTGGAGTTTCACAGTAAGTTTGTTTTCCATGAATTTACAGATGAAAAATAAAAGCAATTGATTTTAAGGAATGTGTGGTTCTATAGAATTTACCCAGAATATTTATAACAATTAAAAAATATTTCTGTGTTTTTGTTTTCTGTAATAATTTTCTGTAATAATTGTTTTCTATAATAAACCCCAAAAATGATGTCCTAGAAAAGTCTGCTAAACATGGAATCTTGGGGAAGAGCCAATAATGCATGTCGTCCCGGAAGGCATTCAAAGAACAGATGCTCAGTGGAATGGCAGTAGTGTTTGATGCCGTAGCCGTAGCGTCTGGGCTTTGTATGTGATTCAGGGCTTTCTGTATTCAGAGCTGTTTCATACTTATGTTGCCTTTCAATAAATATTGTATTTTTGTGTTGTATTCTGCAAATTTTCATTAAAAAAGGGGAAGATTCAATTCAGTTTAAACTGATCCTGATCCTTTCTGACTCTGTCAGTTCAATGACCGCGTTTAAAGAAACTATTTCAAATCTGGCATTAAAATTAATATAAAAATATACATAAACACACACAAGGATTAAAAATAAAATTAATAAATAAAACAATAACACATAAATCAGCAGTGTGATGTCCTTACACAAACATTTAAGTCATTGTTTAGCATTGGGTGAGTTTTGGGAAAAACTTATATTAGGATTTCACAAGAGTTTGAAGGCTCTTTCTTTTTTTTATAATATATGTCAATCTGTCCAAAGTGAGACATGTCATCAATTCTTTTGTCCACATTGCCGTCCAGGGTGTGTCCATAATCTTCCACAACTTTGCAATAATTCCTCTTGCTTGTAAAAGTTAAAAAAAAAAATAAAAATAAGACGCTGCTAACAAGGTTGAAAAAAAAAAAAAACAATTAGGTCGTTCACACGTGACCATAGCAGCTGACATCATCACAGCTGTTGCCGTCACTCACGTGACGTGAGAGACTGACAAAGAGTGATGTCACCAGAGGTCTCTGATCTCCTGACACACGTCACATGACATGTAATGACATCATCTCAGTGAGGTCAAATGACATCATCGTAATGATGTCATTTGACATCATTTGATGTCATTTGATGTCAAATGATGTCATCTCTAAAGGGAGCGACAGAGAGTGATGTCACCAGAGGTCAGAAGAATGATGTCGAATGACATCGTCATCTCAAAAGTCTATTTATACTCCATCTTTCTGAGAGAATTTCAGACGGAATCTTCCGGCACGTGGTGACTCACGTTTCGAAGCAGGGTGAGTTTGAGACTCTTATAGACTCAGGATCTGATGGAGACCTATCTCTCTGGAGGTTGTGGATAAACTGAACATTCCAGTCGAACCTCTCAGTCCTAATTTACAGATCAATGCTATAAATGGGTCAACAATTCTCCAGTGTTCTGCTAAGACAATTCCAGTTAAAGTTACTGTGTCTGGTAATCACTCAGAACTCATGTCATTCCTGGTTGTACAGACTATGAGACCTTCTATTATTTTAGGGTTTCCCTGGCTCTGCAAACACTCCCCCCACATTGACTGGTTTTCTGGAGTTGTGCTCTCCTGGAGCACCTTTTGTTTGATGAACTGTTTAAACGCTGCTGCTCTTCTGTTTCTCCTTCTCTGACTCCACCACCAGACCTGAGCAAGGTTCCCTCAGATTATCATGATTTAGGAGCAGTTTTTTGCAAGATTCGGGCTAAGTCTCTGCCACCTCACCGTACATACGACTGTGCCATAGACCTACTTCCAGGGACACAACCACCTAGAGGACATATTTATCCTCTGTCTCCTCCTGAGCAGGAGTCTATGGAGCAGTACCTTCAAGAGAGTCTACAGGCTGGCATCATCTGCCCCTCCTCTTCTCCTGCAGGAGCGGGATTTTTCCTTGTTGGAAAACGTGATGGTGGTTTACGACCATGCATTGACTATAGAGGCCTAAACAACATTACTGTACGTAACACTTATCCCCTGCCTCTAATGCATACAGCTTTTGATTTACTAAGAGGTGCAAACATTTTTTCCAAGCTGGATCTCCGTAGCGCTTATCATTTAGTGCGTATCCTTGAGGGGGACGAGTGGAAGACTGCCTTCAATACCCTACAGGACATTTTGAGTACCTTGTCATGCCGTTTGGGTTAACTAACGCTCCTGCAGTTTTCCAAAGACAACAACAATGAACAACAATGTTTTGAAGGACATGATCAATAAGTTTGTTTTTGTTTATTTGGATGACATTTTGATTTTTTCACCAGACCCTGTTGTCCATGTGCAGCACGTCAGAGCCGTCCTACAGCGCCTGCTGGAGAATCAGCTTTTGTGTAAAGCTGAAAAGTGCGAGTTCCACACCACTCAAACTAAGTTTCTCAGGTATGTGGTAACTCCAGGCGCTGTCCAAATGGATGACTCCAAGGTCCAAGCTGTCTTGGAGTGGCCTGTCCCAACTGGCAGAATACAGCTCCAACGTTTTCTGGGTTTTGCCAACTTCTACAGGTGCTTCATTAGGGGCTTCAGTGGTGTTGCTGCACCTCTTCATAAGCTGTCCTCTGGAAAGGTACGTTTTGTCTGGGATGAGGGGGCCAACAAAGTGTTTACCGATCTCAAAAGACGCTTCTCTACAGCTCCCATTCTGGTTCAGCCTGACACCTCCAAACAATTCATTGTGGAGGTGGATGCGTCTGACTCAGGAGTGGGAGCAGTCTTGTCACAGAGAGCGTCTGATAATAAAATCCATCCCTGCGCGTACTTCTCCCGCAAGCTCACTCCTGCGGAGAGAAACTACGATATAGGGAACAGAGAACTACTGGCGGTTAAGATGGCCCTTGAAGAGTGGCGTCATTGGCTAGAGGGGGCTGTACATCCCTTCGTAGTGTGGACTGACCATAAGGGAAGGGAAGTACCTGGTGGATTGGGAGGGTTATGGTCCGGCAGATCGCCAGTGGGTTCCTGCACGTCATATCTTGGACAAGGACGTGATCTCCCGGTTCCATCGGGATTATCCTGATCAGCCTTGTCGTCCGTCTTGTAGCTGGACGTGTGGGGGGGGGGGGGGGGGGGTTATGTTACAGTTTCCCTTTGTTTGTGTGTGTAGTTTGGCTGTGGCTCCTGGAGGACTCCTCCTCTCCTCCTGTCATTCCTGAAGTGTGCACAGCTGCTTGCACTTGGTTAATTGGTTTCTTGTATTACTTAAGCTCACCTGTTTCAGCAGTCTGTGTCGCAGTGTAGTTTCTGTTTGTTCACTAGGTTCCTGGTTTACTTGGTTCATCGGAGAGGATTTCTGAGTCTTATTAAAAAATTCTCCTCACTTCACGTGCCTCTCTGTTCCTGCATTTGGGTCATCTTGATTCCTCGTAACACCCCTGGTGTAGACTCACCAATTGACCAACTGTTATTTATTCATTTGGACTCAGAGAGAAAGTTTGACTACGTGGAGAAAACCATCATCTGCATGAGGAGAACATGAAAACTCCATATAGAAAGAACCCAGCTGGGATTTGATCCAAAGCCTTCTTACTATGAGAAAAGAGTGCTAACCACTACACCACAGTGCAGCGCAATAGTGAAGTTATATGGAGTACATTCAAATGAAAAGTTTGTTACAAACACAATCTCTGAAGTTTCTTTCATCTCCATGAAGCCAAATCATATTTTTCCTTTAATCTTTTGTACAAAAAACATACATTTGTTTTGATTTTTAACAATTAAAAAATATCAAAGTAAACATTTCTGTTCCTGCCTTCAATCTATATTATTTTTGTTCAGATTTTTTAATAAAATAAATGAAGAAATGAGCCTCAAACACAAATGAAGAGAAGGACGTTCTGCTGCTTTTGAAGCTTTTCAATCTTCCTGCAATGAAGTATTTCACTAAAGTGAACAAAGTCCTCACTGTTTTATAAGTATTATTCCAAATGTTTTAACTGCTAAATTAATGCAGACACGTTGATGAAATATAAAGTACTGAATGTACAATTTGTAGATCACTGTAAATGTTTGTCTCCTGAAAAACACACAAATATTAATGTCTTAAGCATTAAAGTGAAAAACGAGTCACAGTGAAAATAATGTCTAAATTGTGACTACCTACGCATTTTTCTTCTTGTAGTTTCATTGATGTTAGAAGATCTAAGAATTTATAGAAAAATCTATACATTTTCTATTAAGATAGAGAAGACATGGCTATGATATTTTTTAAAAGGCAAATAAATGTTTTTGATTTTTTCAACAAAAAACTTTAGTATCAAAAAGAATCATGTTTGATAAATATTTCCTTTTTTATTAACTAATGCATTAATAAAACACATTTGCACCAAAAGGTTGAGAGCAGCCATTCATTCAGATCAGTTCCTCTTTAGCTGAAAGAGGTTTTTGTACGACGTTGTTTCACTGTGTGAACGGAAAGCTGTAACCCTGCTGACAGTAATAAACTCCTGAATCTTCAGCCTGAACTCCACTGATGGTCAGAGTGTAATCACTGCCAGATCCACTTCCACTAAAACGATCAGAAACTCCAGACTGACGAGTTGTTGCATAATATATCAGGAGTTTAGGAGCTTCTCCAGATTTCTGAAGATACCAGTGAAGGTAGCTGCTAACACTTGAACTGGTTTGACATCTAATGGAGACAGTTTGTCCTGGAACAACAGACTGAGGTCCAGGAGTCTCCAAACTTTGTCTTTTAAAATATATGTCTAGAAATAACAGTATATTTTGCTGAAGAGAAAAGATATTCATTCATTTATATTCTTCCGTCTTTCCCTTTTGGGGTCACGGGGATTCCGGAGCCTATCCCAGACACTTGTGGGTGAAGGCAGGGGGCACCCAGGACAGTTTGCCAGTCTGTTGCAGGAATATGACAAAGATATGTTATTTCATAATGAGCTACTAAACTGTTTTATTGTTAGGAAACACATTTTAAATTAAAAAGGAATATATTTGTTATGTTTGTCAGGTCATCACAGAAACACACAGAGACACACAACACATCCACACGTTAGGGTCAGTGTAGACTCACCAATTAGCCAACTTGTATTTATTTGGACTGAGGGAGAAAGTTTGACGATGAGAAAACCATCATGAGGAGAACATGCAAACTCCATTTAGAAGGAAGACAGCTGGGATTTGAACCAAAGCCTCCTTACTCTAAGATGAGAGTGCTAACCACTACAACACAGTGCAGCGCTGTAGTGGGGTTGTATAGATTATATCAAAATAAACAATTGGAAAAATTAATTGATCATAGTCTGGTTTCATGGCTCTCCCTGCCCATAGAGAAACTCGATTCCCCTCTCAAAGCACTAAACCCGTTCTACTTATCACCTCCAGAAATCACAGGGAGGTTATTCAGTTTTTTGTCACGCACACCCCACACGCCCGTGGTATTAGGGTTTCCCTGGCTAAGAATACATAATCCTCAATTCGATTGGGTTCGCCATTGCATTACCAATTGGAGTGATTTTTGTATGGCTAATATCCTACAATCCGCCATTCATTCAGTCATCACTGCCTTCATTGCAAACTTTTCCAGAAAACCAAACCAGTGTTCCTAGTCACCACCTGACTAATTGGACAATATTATTGTGTTTTTGCTTTTACTGAGATTTCAGCTGCATTGATTTTTTTAATCTTCTTTCTTTATGTGCTATAAAAACATTTTTACTAGACGTTACTTATTTGATACTTTCTGCAAAATAAAAAAAATACTCTCCGAATTTGTTTTTTGTAATTTCTAACAAACATATTAATTTTCACTAAAACGTTTCCATCAATATATTTGCAATATAAATGTCAGTACTTCTAAGTTTCAGTTGATGGATGTTATCCTGTTACTATCAGATAAAGGTAGACAGTCTATACCAGGGGTCACTAACACGTACGACACAGAGCTCAAATTCCTTCATGATGCCAATAGGCAAGCTCAAGCAGCCTGCAAGTACATCCATGGGTGCATGGTCGCCCATGGGGGCAACTCAAAGCGTCCTGCAAGACATGCTCTAAAATATTTCAGATCATGAGGGAATTCAATATAATTTTTAAATGTTTCATTCCAGTTTGGAAGAAATTTGGGGAGCAACAAATAACTAGCCACAATCCTGCACACACGTGTACTACAGATTACGTTCAGACTTTGTTAACAAAGTCTGTGAAAAAATCCCAGAAAGCAACTGAAGCTTCGTTTAGAGCTGCACATCTTTATGTAAAGAGAAACCTGGTTAGATCTCTATGTAGACCTCCCGCATACATAGTAAATGAACAGACAAATGACATTAAATTATTGATGAAACTAACACTATTAATTTGAAAATGCACTAAATTTTACATTTTCATACATTAAGCTTTCAAAAAACTCAAAAACTTTTTTTGACAAGAAGATTGAAGATTTCCTTGGCTTGAAAAATGTTGATCTATTGAACCACCAATACAACTAGTGTCCCTCCTGACTTTCAAATGTTTCAGCAGATAAACAGAAATATATCAATGTTTCATGTTTATACATGTTTTTCTTGTCATTACTGTTGTGTAAATCATTGATTAGAATTGTGAGAAAAAATTCTATTGATATGTGAGCAATCAATTCATAGTGCTAAAATAACTACTGTTAATTATTATTCTCATTACTATTACTATACTAGTCTGTGGTTTAGTTTTTTAGTGAATTTGCAGTAAACAGGTCCTGAGTAGCCCTTCATACGACTCAGACCCATAAAATAGTCCTCATCCTGAATAAGGTTGGTGATTCCTGATCTAGACAGTAATAAATATATTTTCTTTTTTTTACCTGATAAATTAATGCAGACACTTTGATGGAATGTAAAGTAGTGAATGTACAGTTTGTAGATCGCTGTAAATGTTTGTCTCCTAAAAAAAGCATTAATGTCTTGACCTCTAGTAACAAAGTGAAAAACATCCAACGGTGGAAAATATGTCTTAATCGTGTTCTAGCTAAGCATTGTTTTCTTCTGGTAGATTCATTGATTCATTCATCTTCATTCATAGAAGATGTACAAATTTATGGGAAATCCACATTTGCACCAAAAGGTTGAGAGCAGCTGTTCATTCAGATCAGTTCCTCTTTAGCTGAAAGAGGTTTTTGTACGACGTTGTTTCACTGTGTGAACGGAAAGCTGTAACCCTGCTGACAGTAATAAACTCCTGAATCTTCAGCCTGAACTCCACTGATGGTCAGAGTGTAATCACTGCCAGATCCACTTCCACTAAAACGATCAGAAACTCCAGACTGACGACTTGTAGCTAAATAAATCAGGAGTTTAGGAGCTTCTCCAGATTTCTGAAGATACCAGTGAAGCCAGTTGCCAACATCTGCACTGGTTTGACATCTAATGGAGACAGTTTGTCCTGGAACAACAGACCGAGATCCAGGAGTCTGAGTCACAGTGATTTCACCTGATGAACCTGGAAAAAAGGAAAAACAGAAGAGTCATTGAGATGAATCCAGATGAAAGAAATCTAAGAATTGTGATGAAGTTTGTTTCCTGATGAATCCAAGTTTCCAGCAGAGAGTCTCACCCTGAACAAGGAGCTCCAGGACAGCCAGCAGCAGAGTCAGTGACATCCTCATTGTGCTGCAGGTGTGTCAGTGTCTCTGAAAGGTCTGGACAGCCACTGATCAACACTGAGCTCTTAACTGCTGGAAGCAGAGAGGCAGCACACATATGCAAACACACTGAGTCAGTCATCTGCAGCTGTTCTCAGCAGCTCTGGATGTTCAGCTTGGAATCTTTGGCCTACAGGAGCTGCAGCAGCACAACTCTGGAATAAAGACTCCACACTCAGTCACTTTAGAAGATTAGATTGTGAGTAGATTACTGTGTTAAAGAGACTTCTGATCACATCTGAAAATATTTTTTCTAAATGAATTTTTGATAGGATGGTCGGTTTAATAGGTAGTTTGTCCTCTCCAGGTGGAGGACTTTAAGTATCTTAGGGTTTTGTTCATGAGAGCATGAAAATTTGAGAGATTGAAAGCTGGATTTTAGCAGCATCTTAGTTCCAATACTCACCTATGGTCATGAACTCAGGGTCATGACCTAAAGAACGAGGTCCTGAATACAAACGGCTGAAATGAGCTTCCTCTGCAGGGCGGCTGGTGCTCCATTTGAAAAAGAGTGAAATATTTAGAATTTGGCGATGGAATTCTCATGCAATGATCCTCCCAGGCCCAGAGTCAAGATTCCCACCCCCACTATACATGTGTGATGTATTTATTTTAAAATGTTACCAGTTTTAAATTGTAATTAACAGTAAGATTTGAGTTGGAGTCTCCCAAATGTTAAAAAACGCTTCCTGGTGAGGTGTTGAAAGTAAATTAAATTGACCCTAGGATGCCAACAAGAGGGCTCAGACCTACCTTAAGCTTGGTTAAGATTAGGATAAATTAACTGTCAGTACTGTATTTGTTGGAATAATGTATATAAGTTATCTCATATTTGCTTTTTTATTCTTCACCTAGCTATATACCGGTGATATAATCATGTTTGCAGAAGTATGTGTCCAACTCCAAACTCACTGAAACGTTTACCTTTGCGTCTGTCCAGCATCTTCCTGCAAACTCGTGTGTTAGCTGTGTCTAGAATGAATCAAAGGACACTCTGTGTTATTTTATCCATTAGAAAAGGCTTAGCAGGTCCGAAGATGATGTGGGAAGACAGTAACAGATAGACATGTCATAATTAATCGTGCTGCAGCTGTGCTTTTTTTGGGACGCTCCTCCTCAGTTAAAGGTTTAGATCTGAAGGAGAACAGAGTATTAGATAAAGAGCTTCTCTGCATTTACAGGTTTAGGAGTTAAAAAAAGACATCCCTCCAAAGCTAAAAGCTCCTCCATGGTTGTTGGTTCGGAAGCACAAAGAGGTAAATCTTCACATTTCAAAGCTCCTCCTCAGCTGCAGGATCAGGAGCTGGAAAAGCATAAAACTGTGAGTCTGAAGCTCCTTCACTGCTATGGGTTTTGGAGCACAAACATCATCCAGGTTGGGAGCTCCTCCACTCTTATGGGATCAGGAGCTGAAAAAACTGGATCTTCAAAGTCAGGAACTTCTCCACAATACAAGTTTAGGAGCGAAGAGATGGAAACAGTTCACTGATTTTTAAGGGTCTTAGATTTATAAAGGACTTTTCTTGATTTCTGTTCCTTGATGCTCATCAGTGAGGATTCTGAACCAAAGGCTCCAGTGACAAAGACAGGCTAAATCCAGCCAGAAATCGAGCCAAGCAAGCAGCACAGAGTAAAGCTGCTGCTCCTTCAGAATGAGAGGAGCAAGTTGAGGTGGCTCTAACATCTGGTCCAGATGCCTTCTTGGTGCCTCCCTCAGGAGGTCATCCTGGCACGTCCCACTGAGCGGAGACAGGAAGTCCAAGGACATGCTAGTTATAGTTTTAGTGCTGCTGTTAAATAAAATCAGATTGTCTTTACCTGTAAAAGGTTTGTTAGACTGTGGTCAATCAATCAAGTCACATGATCATTTTAATGAAGATGAGAAACTTTAATCTACAGACTGAAAAAAGTTCAAAAAGTGTCACTGAAGATGTTTCTGACAGAAGATCCTGGAATAAAGACTCTACAGTATTTGAATGTTGATGTTAAATTGTGATGTTTCTCTTCTAAATTAGTGGAAACTTTTCTTCAGGAGCAAAACGAATAGATTCAAAAATAAATCCAATATATATTTTTAATAATCTTTTTACTCGTTTGATCATTTCAATTTCAGTGGGTCATTTTGATCTGCAGACAAAATCAAACATAAAGAATTCTCACTATAGGTGTTTCTCATTAGCATTTACAAGAAATTTAATAACTTTGTCTCTGACATTTTTTTTTTAATTTAAATAGAAAGTTTGGGACATTTTGAACTTTTGAGTGAATCTCAGCTAAAAAGAAAAAACAACTTCATAGACTTTGTTATGCAGATCCATTTAAGAAGAAGATGAGGCTAAAATGTCACTTCTTTTAATATTTTATATGAATTTATGAGAAATTCTGACCATTGCATGAAGTTACCTTGAATTGTGTCTGTCTTTGTGTGTTTAGTGTGTCTACAGTAAATCAGTCAGTGTTTCAGTCTCTGGAAGAACTTGAGACAGAAACATTCAAATGAGTTTCAGTTCATTCTGATGAAGGAGGTTTTTGTACGATGACTTTTCACTGTGTGAACACACGCTGACTGTTGATACTGTGATAACTCTGACAGTAATAAACTCCTGAATCTTCAGCCTGGACTCCACTGATGGTCAGAGTGAAGTCAATTCCATTTCCTGATCCACTTCCACTGAATCTGGAGGAGATTCCTGAAAATCTGTCTGATGTTCTTTCGATCAGAGCTTTAGGAGCTTCTCCAGATTTCTGATGGTACCAGGCGAGATAGTATTGTGAACCTGACCAGAGAGCTACTGTTTGACTGGCCTTACAGTCAATAGAGACGGTTTGACCGAGCTGCACTGATTTAGCTTCTGGCTGAGTCACAACAACATTTTGTCCAACAGAACCTGCAGAGAGAGAAGAACCACAAAGAACATGAGATGCTGAGGAGAAACTCAGCTGCACTCCAGATGATTCTCACATGACACAAACATCATCTTCCTCACCCTGAATGAAGCAGAGGAGAGTCCAGATGAGGACGCAGATCAAAGTCATGGTTTTACTGAGGAGGAGGAGGAGGATTTCTGTGTCTTCTGCTGTGATGAAGGACAGCTGTCAGTCATCCAGTCTTCAACTCTCAGGACTATAAAGTCTCCCAGAGCACTGGAGCATGGAGCTGCTGATGCAAAGTGTTTCTATGGAAATGCAACCACTGACTCCAACAGGAACATGGATCTCTGTCATCAGGATTCACATCAATGGATCAATCAATCATTCCAGATGGGATTCAAAAATATGGATTTATGCTCCAATACATTATTTGCTTTTACCACTAGTACATATTAGAGTACTTTCATATTTACAAAACAAAAAATTAAGCTTCTGCTAATTTTAGAAATAAAAACAACGACTTATAAATGTTTTAATTTCTTTAAGAACCTTTTTCTCATCAATCCGTTGTGTTTTCCAGTCAGACTGTGTTGAGTTTGTTGTGTTCAAAGTCAGAGAGCGTGTCTCTCTGCAGTCAGAGGTTTTTGTACGACGACTCAGTTAGTTTGTATCACTGTGGTGGACTTTTGGTGGAGGAACCAGACTGGAGGTTGATTGTAAGTAATTTATTTTCAATTTACATCCATGTTTTAACAAAAGTGTTTTCTTTTAAGTACCATAAACTAACATTTGTCTACTTGTATGATTTTGACAGATTTAGTTTTTTCATATAATGCAGGAAACGTTCACAGATGCAGATAAACGTGATTCCATTTCAAAATCATTTGTCAGTAATCTGTCTGTAAAGATGAATTTATAGTTTTCCAACATTTTTTCATTCAATTATAACATATGAACCAGTAATTTTAAGTTATTTTATTTTTATTTTTTTTGTGTTGAGAAGAAAATGAAACCTCTTAGTTTTTAAGTTGTAATAATTCTGGAAACTAATTTTATGAAGTTTTTGAAAATAAATTATGGCTTTTTTTAAAAAGCTAAGTCTGAAAAATTAGGTTTGTGAATTTTTAACATATTTGAGTGCTCATAGGTGAATATTGTGAAATAATTTTTAAAAATAAACTGAACAAGACGTATCAACGTCAAATTGTTGCATTTATTCTCGTCTCATGTCAGAATCTTTGAACTCTGTTAGATATCTTTAACCTTCATGAATCTGCCCAAGCAAATGTTTGTCCACATGTTAAAAATATTCTTAAAAAAAATTAACTCTGTTTATTACTCACCAAAGAAAACAAGGAATGTGAATAAAGTAAATGTCTTTTTTCTGTCAGGTTGTTAAAAGTTAAGTGAAGTTAGTTTATATCTTAAAGATCTTTTTCTTATTTTACGTTGAGACTGAAACCTGTTTGTTGATGTGGTTCATTGGTGAAGCTCATCTGTTGTCATGGTTACAGCACCTAAAAAAGGAAGTGAAAGACTGAAAAGAGTGTTAAAAAAACTGTAGAAATAAAGCAGCATTTTGCTGCAGGAAAAGTTTCTGTTCTCTTTGGATGATTTCTCATGAACTTGTTTGTGTCTCCTCATGCAGTGGGTCATGTTGCCCCCAAGCTGACAGTGCTGTCCCCCTCCATGCATGAGGGGAAGGCCACACTCCTGTGTCTGGCCAACAATGGCTTCCCTTCAGGCTGGACTCTGTCCTGGAAGGTGGGCGGCAGCAGCAGCAGCAGCAGCTGGGAGGAGAGCAGGAGCCCCGGGGTGCTGCAGAAGGACGGCCTCTACAGCTGGAGCAGCACCCTGAGGCTCTCTGCAGACCAGTGGGAGAAGCTGGACTCTGTGACCTGTGAGGCCACCCAGGACTCCCAGACTCCAGTCATAGAGATTCTGTGGAGAAACCAGTGTTCCTAGTCACCACCTGACTGACTGGACAATATTATTGTGTTTTTTCTTTTACTGAGATTTCAGCTGCATTGATTTTTTTAATCTTCTTTCTTTGTGTGCTATAAAAACATTTTTAGTAGATGTTGATTATTTGATACTTTCTGCAAAATAAAAATTACTATTCAAAGTTGTTTCATTTGTGGTTCCTAACAAATTGATACATTTTAATTAGAACCTTTACATTAATTAAATGTCAAAATAAACAAAATAAACTTCTTAGTTCCTGTTGCATTGATGGAGTTCATCCTGCTACTGTCAGATAAAGGTGGGCTACAGTCTAGACCAGGGGTCACCAATGGATTGCCTGTGTGCGCTTGCTCGAACATGAGGGCAAATTAAAGCTGCCACATTCAAAACACGTTTTTTCATATACATTTTTGTATTTATAAAGGAACATACCAACATTATCATCTGTCAGCTCAAAGACTTAGCTGCTCCACACTTTAAATGATCCTCAGCAACATCGGAGGTCATGTGCGAGCAGTTTGATTTTAATTCATTGAATGCATCAATTCCAGCGAAATAATTTTTAATCTAAAATGTCTTTATCACAATTATAGCTTTTTTAGTTCTAAAAGAATACTTTATTCATAGTTTGATCTTCATTAAAGAAAAAACTGGAAAGGAAAGTTTTGTAAACTTGACAGATCTTTTTTTATTTAGACAAAATGAAAAAAGATCAAATCAATGAATAAGTTTTTTTTTATAACAAAGAAATTATTATCAAAAGTATTTTAGTGAGCTCATTTCTTTTACATTGAGAGCAGCTGTTCATTCAGATCAGTTCCTCTTTAGCTGAAAGAGGTTTTTGTACGACGTTGTTTCACTGTGTGAACGGAAAGCTGTAACCCTGCTGACAGTAATAAACTCCTGAATCTTCAGCCTGAACTCCACTGATGGTCAGAGTGTAATCACTGCCAGATCCACTTCCACTAAAACGATCAGAAACTCCAGACTGACGATTTGTTGCATAATATATCAGGAGTTTAGGAGCTTCTCCAGATTTCTGAAGATACCAGTTTAGGTAGCCACCAACACCTGAACTGGTTTGACATCTAAAGGAGACAGTTTTTCCTGGAACAACAGACCGAGATCCAGGAGTCTGAGTCACAGTGATTTCACCTGATGAACCTGGAAAAAAGGAAAAACAGAAGAGTCATTGAGATGAATCCAGATGAAAGAAATCTAAGAATTGTGATGAAGTTTGTTTCCTGATGAATCCAAGTTTCCAGCAGAGAGTCTCACCCTGAACAAGGAGCTCCAGGACAGCCAGCAGCAGAGTCAGTGACATCCTCATTGTGCTGCAGGTGTGTCAGTGTCTCTGAAAGGTCTGGACAGCCACTGATCAACACTGAGCTCTTAACTGCTGGAAGCAGAGAGGCAGCACACATATGCAAACACACTGAGTCAGTCATCTGCAGCTGTTCTCAGCAGCTCTGGATGTTCAGCTTGGAATCTTTGGCCTACAGGAGCTGCAGCAGCACAACTCTGGAATAAAGACTCCACACTCAGTCACTTTAGCAGATTAGATTTGTGTTTAGAAGATTGTGTGATCAGGGACGGCAGGGCGATGGAATTCTCATTCAATGGTCATCCCAGTCCCAGAATCCAGATTCCCACCCCCACTATACATGCCAGATGGATTTATTTTACAATGTTAACAGTCTTAATTTGTAATTAACAGAGAGATCTAAATTGCATTCTCCCAAAAATGAATAATGTTGCCAGGTTAGGCATTAAGGACAGAATAAATTCACTGACAATATTGCATATGTTAAAGTTTCAAAGCAATATGGCGAATTTACCAAAATAGGTCTGTTTTTGCCATCTCACTTAGAGAAAACATGATCAGTAGTAAACATTGGACCAATAGTGTTTTTGCCATTATTAAGGGCAGCCCCCCCATGGCTGATCATTCTTCACAAATACAATAATTTATGTGTGCCTATCTTAGTGAGGCATGTGGCTCAAATTAAGGCTAATTCAAAACTAGCTTGCTTTAACTATTTGTAGTCCCTTCACAGATGCAGCTTTAGGAGTTAAAAAAAGCAAGAAGTTCTAGTCAGAAGCTTCTCTTCAGTTAAGGGTTTAGATCTGAAAGAGAACAAAGTTTTAGCTCTTAACTGCTGGAAGCAGAGAGGCAGCACACATATGCAAACACACTGAGTCAGTCATCTGCAGCTGTTCTCAGCAGCTCTGGATGTTCAGCTTGGAATCTTAGGCCTACAGGAGCTGCAGCAGCACAACTCTGGAATAAAGACTCCACACTCAGTCACTTTAGCAGATTAGATTGTGAGTAGAGGTGTCAGGCGTGGGGGTCGTCCCCGTACACCTGCTTGAGGATCCGGTCTCGCACACCTGTTCAGCATCCAATCAGTGAACCTATTTTAGTCCATCTTGCCCTCCAGCTTTTGTCAGTTCGTCTACTCTAATGAAGGATTCGCCGATCCAAGCCTACGCCAAGCCAGAGCCGACTCCAACGTCCACACCAAAGCGACCAGAACCAAAGCCACCAGAACCAAAGCCGCCAGAACCAAAGTCGCCAGAACCAAAGCCGCCAGAACCAAAGCCGCCAGGACCAAAGCCACCAGAACCAAAGCCTCCAGAACCAAAGCCACCAGAACCAAAGCCTCCAGAACCAAAGCCTCCAGAACCAAAGCCTCCAGAACCCAAGCCTCCTGATCAAAAGCCACAAGAAACTCTGAATCCACCCCCAAAGAACCAAGACCAATGCCAAAGATCCAACGTCCAACCCCTTTTTCATCCTACAATAAAACGCACTAAATCAAACTAAGTCCCTGTCTGCCTTTTTGGGTCCAGCAACTCCAAACCTAACAAGAGGACTGTGTTAAAGAGTTTTCTGAATACAGATGAAAAGAATTCTTTTAACTTCATCTTTTGATAGGTTGATCGGTTTAATAGGTAGTTTGTCCTCTCCAGGTGGAGGACTTTAAGTATCTTAGGGTTTTGTTCATGAGAGCGGGAAAATCAGAAAGATTGAAAACTGGATTTTAGCAGCGTCTGCTGTTTTGTTGTTGTTATTGTGTTTGTCCATTTTGGTGAAGAGAGAGCTCAGTCAGAAAGCAAAGCTCTCAATTTGCTGGATCATCTTGGTTCCAATACTCACCTATGGTCATGAGCTCTGGGTCATGACCTAAAGAACGAAGTCCTGAATACAAACGGCTGGAATGAGCTTCCTCTGCAGGGCTGGTGATCCCTTTGAAAAAGAGTGAAAACGTTTAGAATTTGGCGATGGAATTCTCATGCAATGGCCATCTATGGGCCCAGAATCCAGATTCCCACCCCCACTATACATGATGTATTTATTTTATAATGTTAACAGTCTTAATTTATAATTAAGAGAGAGATCTGAGTTGCAGTCTCCCAAATGTTAACATTGCTAACAGGTTAGGCATTAAGGATAGCATAAATTAACTGACAATAATGTATTGGACCACATTCCAAAGCAATATGGTGAATGCACTAAAATGGGTCTATTTTTGACATCTCACTTAGAGGAATCATCATCAGTAGTAAACATTGGACCAATAGTGTTTTGGCCATTATTGACAGACACTGTCATCTAAGGGCAGCCCCCCCCATGACTGATCATACTTCACAAATAAAATAATTTATGTGTACCTATTTTAGTGAGGCATGTGGCTCAAACTAAGGCTAATTCTAAACTAGCTTCCTTTAACTATTTGTAGTCCCTTCACAGATGAACGTTTAGGAGCTAAAAAAACAAAAAGTTATAGTCAGAAGCTTCTCTTCAGTTAAGGGTTTAGATCTGAAAGAGAACAGAGTTTTAGATAAAGAACTTCTCTGCATTTACAGGTTTAGGGTTTAAAAAAAGACTTCCCTCCAAATCTAAAAGCTCCTCCATGGTTGCTGGTTCAGAAGCACAAAGAGGTAAATCTTCACATTTCAAAGCTCCTCCACAGCTGCAGGATCAGGAGCTGGAAAAGCACAAAACTGTGAGTCTGAAGCTCCTTCACTGCTATGGGTTTTGGAGCACAAACATCATCCAGGTTGGGAGCTCCTCCACTCTTATGGGATCAGGAGCTGAAAAAACTGGATCTTAAAAGTCAGGAACTTCTCCACAATACAAGTTTAGGAGCTAAAGATGGAAACAGTTCACTGATTTCAAGGGTTTTACATTTATAGAGGACTCTTCCTGACTTCTGTCCCTTGATGCTCATCAGTGAGGATTCTGAACCAAAGGCCCCAGAGACGATAAAATCAGATTAATTTTACCTGTAAAATGTTTGGTAGACTGTGGTCAATCTATCAAGTCACATGATCATTTCATGAAGATGAGTAACACTAATCTACAGACTGAAAAAAGTTCAAAAAGTGTCACTGAAGATGTTTCTGACAGAAGATCCTGGAATAAAGACTCTACAGTATTTGAATGTTGATGTTAAATTGTGATGTTTCTCTTCTAAATTAGTGTAAACAAAGTATTTTAGGAACAAACCAAATAGTTTCACAAATAAATCAGATGTATTTTTTAATAAACTGTTTACTCCTTTGATCATTTCAATTGGGATGAGTCATTTTCAACTGCAGACAAAAACATATAAAAAAGTGTCACTATAGGTGTTTCTCACCAGAAGAAGAAGCTGAAATGTTATTCCTTTGTATTATTTATTTCACACCGAATTTATGAGAATTTACACTATTTCATTAAGTTTCTTTGAATTGTGTCTTTCTTTTTGTGTGTTAGTGTGTCTACAGTAAATCAGTCAGTGTTTCAGTCTCTGGAAGAACTTGAGGCAGAAACATTCAAATGAGTTTCAGTTCATTCTGATGAAGGAGGTTTTTGTACGATGACTTTTCACTGTGTGAACACTTCCTGACTGTTGATATAGTGATAACTCTGACAGTAATAAACTCCTGAATCTTCAGCCTGGACTCCACTGATGGTCAGAGTGAAGTCAATTCCATTTCCTGATCCACTTCCACTGAATCTGGAGGAGATTCCTGAAAATCTCTCTGATGTTCCATAGATCAGAGCTTTAGAAGCTTCTCCAGATTTATGATGGTACCAGGCAAGATAGTATCGTGAGCCAGACCAGCCTACTTTTTGACTGGCCTTACAGTCAATAGAGACGGTTTGACCGAGCGGCACTGATTTAGCTTCTGGCTGAGTCAAAACAACATTTTGTCCAACAGAACCTGCAGAGAGAGAAGAACCACAAAGAACATAAGATGCTGAGGAGAAACTCAGCTGCACTCCAGATGATTCTCACATGACACAAACATCATCTTCCTCACCCTGAATGAAGCAGAGGAGAGTCCAGATGAGGACGCAGATCAAAGTCATGGTTTGACTGAGGAGGAGGAGGAGGATTTCTGGGTCTTCTGCTGTGATGAAGGACAGCTGTCAGTCATCCAGTCTTCAACTCTCAGGACTATAAAGTCTCCCAGAGCACTGGAGCATGGAGCTGCTGATGCAAAGTGTTTCTATGGAAATGCAACCACTGACTCCAACAGGAACATGGATCTCTGTCATCAGGATTCACATCAATGGATCAATCAATCATTCCAGATGGGATTTAAAAATATTGATTTATGCTCAAATATATTATTTGCTTTTACCACTAGTACATATTAGAGTACTTTCATATTTACAAAACAAAAAATTAAGCTTCTGCTAATTTTAGAAATAAAAACAACGACTTATAAATGTTTTAATTTCTGTTAGAACCTTTTTCTCATCAATCTGTTGTGTTTTCCAGTCAGACTGTGTTGAGTTTGTTGTGTTCAAAGTCAGAGAGCGTGTCTCTCTGCAGTCAGAGGTTTTTGTACGACGACTCAGTTAGTTTGTATCACTGTGGTACACGTTTGGTGGAGGAACCAGACTGGAGGTTGATTGTAAGTAATTTATTTTCAATTTACATCCATGTTTCAGCAAAAAGTGTTTTCTTTTAAGTACCATAAACTAACATTTGTGTACTTATATGATTTAGACAGATTTAGTTTTTTCATAATTCAGGAAACATTCACAGATGCAGATAAACGTGATTCCATTTGAAAATCATTTGTCAGTAATCTGTCAGTAAAGGTGAATTTATAGTTTAACAACATTTTTTTTAATTCAGTTATAACATATAGACCAGTAATTTTATGTTATTTTATTTATTTTTTTTGTGTTGAGAAGAAAATGAAACCTCTTAGTTTTTAAGTTGTAATAATTCTGGAAACTAATTTTATGAAGTTTTTGAAAATAAATTATGGCTTTTTTTTAAAAAGTAAGTCTGGAAAATTAGGTTTGTGAATTTTTAACATATCTGACAGCTCATAGGTGAATATTGTGAAATAACTTAAAAATAAAGTGAACAAGACGTATAAACGTCAAATTGTTGCTTTTATTCTCGTCTCATGTCAGAATCTTAGAACTCTGTTAGATATTTTTAACCTTCATGAATCTGCCCAAGCAAATGTTTGTCCACATGTAAAAAATATTCTTAAAAAAATTAACTGTTTATTACTCACCAAAGAAAACAAGGAATGTGAAAAGATAAATGTCTTTTTTCTGTGTCGGGTTGTTAAAAGTTAAGTGAAGTTAGTTTATATCTTAAAGATCCTTTTCTTATTTTACGTTGAGACTGAAACCTGTTTGTTGATGTGGTTCATTGGTGAAGCTCATCTGTTGCCATGGTTACAGCACTTAAAGAAGGAAGTGAAAGATTGAAAAAAAGTGTTAAACTAACAGCAGCATTTTGCTGCAGGAAGAGTTTCTGTTCTCTTTGGATGATTTCTCATGAACTTGTTTGTGTCTCCTCATGCAGTGGGTCATGTTGCCCCCAAGCTGACAGTGCTGTCCCCCTCCATGCATGAGGGGAAGGCCACACTCCTGTGTCTGGCCAACAATGGCTTCCCTTCAGGCTGGACTCTGTCCTGGAAGGTGGGCAGCAGCAGCAGCAGCAGGAGCTGGGAGGAGAGCAGGAGCCCCGGGGTGCTGCAGAAGAACGGCCTCTACAGCTGGAGCAGCACCCTGAGGCTCTCTGCAGACCAGTGGGAGAAGCTGGACTCTGTGACCTGTGAGGCCACCCAGGACTCCCAGACTCCAGTCTTAGAGACTCTGTGGAGAAACCAGTGTTCCTAGTCACCACCTGACTGACTGGACAATATTATTGTGTTTTTGCCTTTACTGAGATTTCAGCTGCATTGATGTTTTTAATCTTCTTTCTTTGTGTGCTATAAAAACATTTTTAGTAGATGTTGATTATTTGATACTTTCTGCAAAATAAAAAAAGACTCTTTAAAGTTGTTTCATTTGTAATTTCTTACAAATATGCATTTTAATTATAACATTTACATTAATTAAATGGTAAAATAAATTTTGTGGTCTCGAGTCTAGACCAGGGGTCACCAATGCAGTGCCCATGGGTGCTTGGGGGCAAGTAAAAGTCCTGTAAGGCATGCTCTAAAAATATCACAGATCATGAGGGAATTCCATATAATTTTAAAAGTTTCATTTATGTTTTGAATAAATTAGGGGTGCAACTAATAACTAGCCACAGTTCTGCACACACGTGTACCACAGATCCACCACCACCACCACCTGCCCTCACTGTTCTTCATGTGCACCTTGCTCCTATCATTCAGGTCAACTGTCATTTCCAGCGTCAAAATATCATCCACCGTCTTTGTTTTAACATGCATCAAAGTTGCAGCTTCAGGTTTGTCCTAAAGTGTTTTCACCTGAAGCTCCCACCGCGTGTGGGAGGAGCTTCTGTCAAATACTTTTCTTGACCTCATCACCAAGGACGCTGATGATGAGAGATCAGGTTTATGTATTTTGAAGAGCTCTACAACTGCATCAATAGCCGCGGTTACATGGGTAGAATATCTTGATTGGATCAATGGTCGGGTTAAAATTCACCCGTGCACATGGGATCAGAAAACCGTTGTCCGATTAGAAGAAACGTTCACATGGGTCACACTTTCGGTTGGAATAAATCATTTGGGCATGCGCAGTAGTGTCGAAAATACCGGAAGGAAAATGTGTCCCAATGTAAACAAACCTTTGCTGTCACATTTATTTATGCAGCAGCTCAGTAAATGAGACGATCTTCCAAACGTGCTTTTATTAATGTTATGAATATTATGAAGCGCCTGTTCGCTCATCATTTTATATTTAATCCGTGTGGTCGGTGCTTTTTTTGTGGAAGAACGGAGCTGGAAGCCAGGATTAGGACAGGCTAACACACGCTAACAACATTTGCCTTTTGATGGACACAAAATGCAGCTTGGCTGCACGTAAACGTCTGGGAATAACATAAGCCTTTATTTTGTAGGGGCACAACTGGAAACACAAATCCACGTGATTGATTGAACAGTTTCTAAGGACTGAGCGGCATTTCTGCTCTGAAAAGGCGTTCACACACCGACCCAAAGCCGCTGAATGAGCTGGCGGCTCCAGCTCTGCTCGGTTCTCATGAGTCCTCCAGCCGCTAACCCAGAGCGGCGGTTGGGCTCACAGCCCTAATTCTCACACACATAGCAAAACAACAAAACGCACACGTAACAAAGCACCCTCCCCTCAAACATGTATTAATAAATCCGGCTGCCCTCCTCAGAGAGGTTCACTCGAGTCCACTGGCACCGGAGCCCGAACGCAGAGCTCGGGTGCCAGGTCCAGACCTCAGTGGACACGCATCCCCCCCCGCAGCCCCCTCGTGAGGGGTGAAAGAGAGGGGAGAGCCAGCGGGGCGAGAGCGGAGCGGTGCTTTTCACAGGGCATCCGCAGAGCAGCTGGTCGGTCCCGTATCCCCTCCAAAGCTTTCTCTCAGCGAAACACTGTCTATGCATGACGTAAACCAGAGCGGAAGTTACACACGATCGGAATGAACCGTTTACATGTACCATGATCGGACAAGCGATCGCTATAACCCACCTTTCTCGATCGGAAAGAAATTTTGATCCAAACGAGTCTGAATGGGGCAGACTATTCCGAACAACGCGTTTACATGACGCATTTTCCGGTCAGGCATCCTTTCCGATTACTTTTGCTCATGTAAACACGGCCAATGAGAAGCACACGTCTCCATGTGTGGGTTCATGAAACCATTCAGTGAGGAGCAGCAGGTGGGCCGAACTGTGGCGGGAAAAAGCTGCTGCTCCTCTGTAACCAGTGGGAGGAGCTTCATAGCAGCAGGAGACACAGAGAAAGAATGGAAGTAGTTCTTTCAGACATCACCTGATTCTCTTACTCTTTTAATAAATATATATTTTAAGATGCAATGACTTTTTTCTTTTTAGACTTTGTTCAAGCTGCCTGTGAAAAAATTCCAGAAAGCAACTGAAGCTTCGTTTAGAGCTGCACATCTTCATATAAAGAGAAAGCCGGTTAGATCTCTATGTAGGCCTCTCACATACATAGTAAATGAACAGACAAATGACATGAATTATTGATAAAACTAACACTATTAATCTGAAAATGTTGCACAAAATGTTACATTTTCATTCATTAAGCTTTCAAAAAACTCCAAAACTTGTTCTGACAAGAAGATTGATGATTTCCTTGGCTTCAAAAATGTTGATCTACTGAACCACCAATACAACTAGTGTCCCTGCTGACTTTCAAATGTTTCAGCAGATAAACAGAAATAAATCAATGTTTCATGTTTATACATGTTTTTCTTGTCTGTTGTGTAAATCATTGATTAGAATTGTGGGAAAAAATTCTATTGATATGTGAGCAATCAATTCATAGTGCTAAAATAACTACTGCTAATTATTATTCACATTACTATGACTATACTAGTCTGTGGTTTAGTTTTTTGGTGAATTTGCAGTAAACAGGTCCTGAGTAGCCCTTCATACGACTCAGACCCACAAAATAGTCCTCATGACCTCATCCTGAATAAGGTTGGTGATCCCTGATCTAGACAGTAATAAATATATTTTCCTATTTTTTACCTGATAAATTAATGCAGACACTTTGATGGAATGTAAAGTAGTGAATGTACAGTTTGTAGATCGCTGTAAATGTTTAATTCCTAAAAAAAGATTGTCTGAACCTCTAGTATCAAAGTGGAAAAAATGTCTACATTGTTCCTAGCTAAGTATTTCTTTCTTCTGGTAGATTCATTGATGTAAGAAGATGTAAAAATTTAGGGGAAAATCCACATTTGCACCAAAAGGTTGAGAGCAGCTGTTCATTCAGATCAGTTCCTCTTTAGCTGAAAGAGGTTTTTGTACGACGTTGTTTCACTGTGTGAACAAGCTGTAACCCTGCTGACAGTAATAAACTCCTGAATCTTCAGCCTGAACTCCACTGATGGTCAGAGTGTAAACACTGCCAGATCCACTTCCATTAAAACGATCAGAAACTCCAGACTGACGACTTGTTGCAGCAAATATCAGGAGTTTAGGAGCTTCTCCAGATTTCTGAAGATACCAGTGAAGGTAGCTACCAACATTTGAACTGGTTTGACATCTAATGGAGACAGTTTGTCCTGGAACAACAGACCGAGATCCAGGAGTCTGAGTCACAGTGATTTCACCTGATGAACCTGGAAAAAAGGAAAAACAGAAGAGTCATTGAGATGAATCCAGATGAAATAAATCTAAGAATTGTGATGAAGTTTGTTTCCTGATGAATCCAAGTTTCCAGCAGAGAGTCTCACCCTGAACAAGGAGCTCCAGGACAGCCAGCAGCAGAGTCAGTGACATCCTCATTGTGCTGCAGGTGTGTCAGTGTCTCTGAAAGGTCTGGACAGCCACTGATCAACACTGAGCTCTTAACTGCTGGAAGCAGAGAGGCAGCACACATATGCAAACACACTGAGTCAGTCATCTGCAGCTGTTCTCAGCAGCTCTGGATGTTCAGCTTGGAATCTTTGGCCTACAGGAGCTGCAGCAGCACAACTCTGGAATAAAGACTCTACACTCAGTCACTTTAGTAGATTAGATTGGTGTTTACTGCAAATACTTACAGCTTATTCCAGAAATGAACCAAAATGAAGGTCTACTTTGAAGGATCTTTTTGATCTCAAACTACTGATGGAATTTAATTTCACAGATTAACTGCAGGACTTTAAAGTAACTCTGGATTAATGGAGGTCTCCTTTATGAAATAGCACTAGAATAATCTAAACACAGTGATGGAACAGGAAACTCAATGGACAGATATTAATATGTCAGATTTCCTGCATTCAAGGTGATGCTGGCTTTGTTGGACATGCAGCTGTCTAATGCTGACACTGCAGTTCTCCTCATCCAAGTCATTTGTGTGACTGGATTCAAAGGGATTTCACAGATTATTTCATCCAGATTAAGAATAGAAATCTGAAAACACCCATAATACACAAACAGAGAACACAATCCAACATTACTTTTCTTTTTCTACAGTCATCTCTAATTTATTTGATTAACATTATTAAGTCAATTAGTTTATAATTATATTTCAATATTTTAGGTAAAAAAGAAAAAGTTAATCATGAAAATAAAAATAAAAGACTTAAATGTTTAGGACCTAATTTGTATTTACTTGTTACTTTTTTGTATGAATCCAGATAAATTGAAATAGATGTGAGGCAGCGTCTCCCACCTTTTGAATGGAGTGAGGATCAAGAATGAAAGTCTTGTTTTTTCATCTTTACTTCTCTTTTTTCCATCATCATGTCTCCTTTAGAAGTTTTCTTATCTTTGTTTTCCTCAAAACTGAATCAATAAATTCAGAACTACTCTGATTCCTCAATATGTCATGTTTCTCCCATTTGATTATCATCCTAAATAGTTTCTGAAGTATTTGTCTTTGATCAGAGTCCTCAAGAGGAAGCTGAGGCTGGAGCTGCTTTTATTGCTGAAGCTCATCTGGACGACTCGACCATGAGAGACGGAGGAAGAGGAGGCACTGGGATTCTTCATTTTAGCCTTTTATTTGTTAAACTTCAAGTAAATATTTGTGGTACTTATTTTGAGTTAAAGTGAGCTTAGATAAACTGAATTAATTTTTTATTTATGAAAGACATTTTTGAATTTTGTGTCTTAAGGACAGTTTAGTTTGTTTTCTTGTTTAGTCGGTGAGTTCTGTTTAAGCTTCTGTTTGCTGTTAAGTATCTTCATATGTTCAGTTAACATATTTTATGGGGCCAATTTAGTAATTTTTAACAAACTAGTTTAGCTGTTTTGGGGGAAAACATAATTTTTAACCTTTTGATAAAGAATTCTTAACCACCCAATATCTAAATCATTGCATTAAGTGTCTTTGAATTGTGTCTTTCTTTTTGTGTGTTAGTGTGTCTACAGTAAATCAGTCAGTGTTTCAGTCTCTGGAAGAACTTGAGGCAGAAACATTCAAATGAGTTTCAGTTCATTCTGATGAAGGAGGTTTTTGTACGATGACTTTTCACTGTGTGAACACACCACCGCTATGATAACTCTGACAGTAATACACTCCTGAATCTTCAGCCTGGACTCCACTGATGGTCAGAGTGAAGTCAATTCCATTTCCTGATCCACTTCCAGTGAATCTGGAGGAGATTCCTGAAAATCTCTCTGATGTTCCATAGATCAGAGCTTTAGGAGCTTCTCCAGATTTATGATGGTACCAGGCAAGCCAGTATTTTGAACCAGTCCAGTGAGATACTGTTTGACTGGCCTTACAGTCAATAGAGACGGTTTGACCGAGCTGCACTGATTTAGCTTCTGGCTGAGTCAAAACAACATTTTGTCCAACAGAACCTGCAGAGAGAGAAGAACCACAAAGAACATGAGATGCTGAGGAGAAACTCAGCTGCACTCCAGATGATTCTCACATGACACAAACATCATCTTCCTCACCCTGAATGAAGCAGAGGAGAGTCCAGATGAGAACGCAGATCAAAGTCATGGTTTGACTGAGGAGGAGGAGGAGGATTTCTGTGTCTTCTGCTGTGATGAAGGACAGCTGTCAGTCATCCAGTCTTCAACTCTCAGGACTATAAAGTCTCCCAGAGCACTGGAGCATGGAGCTGCTGATGCAAAGTGTTTCTATGGAAATGCAACCACTGACTCCAACAGGAACATGGATATCTGTCATCAGGATTCACATCAATGGATCAATCAATCATTCCAGATGGAATAATAAAATATTGACTTTTACATTAATTGGGAAACATTTTACCACTGCTGTAAAATAAAGTACTTTTTGATCTTCAGAACCAGAACTCAAAACAAGAAGAGGAAAATAAAAAAATAAAAACACTCTTTCTCATCTGTAATTACACATTTAATATCAGTTGTGTTTTCCAGTCAGACTGTGTTGAGTTTGTTGTGTTCAAAGTCAGAGAGCGTGTCTCTCTGCAGTCAGAGGTTTTTGTACGACGACTCAGTTAGTTTGTATCACTGTGGTGGACTTTTGGTGGAGGAACCAGACTGGAGGTTGGAAGTAAGTTACTTTTTTTAAACTTTAGTAACAAGTGAGAGGTTTTAGATATAGATTCATGACACTTTTATACAAACACACAATTTGTATTTATTTATTTGTTTTCTTAATTTTTTCTCCTTTAATGTTAATGAGAAGCTTTGGGTTTAAAATAAAAAAGAGGAATTTATAAAAATCTTTTCTTTTATTATGTAGTAATTCTCTCCTAAATAAATGTTAGAAATGGTCTAAAAATATGTTTTAGTTGCCGTAAAGAGAAGTTGAGTTTGTTGTGTTCAAAGTCAGAGAGCGTGTCTCTCTGCAGTCAGAGGTTTTTGTACGACGACTCAGTTAGTTTGTATCACTGTGGTGGACTTTTGGTGGAGGAACCAGACTGGATCTTGGAAGTAAGTTTCTAAAAACATTTATATAAAAATGAAACTCATTTTTGTATTATCTTGCAGAAGTTAAGAGTCTAGAAATTAATTATTTTCTATTTGAACCTTTTATTCAATGTTTTAGCTGTTAAATTCTGTTTCAAGTTTTACATGATGGTTGATTTTGATTCTTAAATGACTTATTTGTGAAAATCTCACATTTCAAATTTCAAAATAAGATATCTTCACAATTTTTTTGTTTTGAAATTGCCTTAAAATGTAAAAAAAAACTTTTGCCTCGAGGAAAGCTACAATTTAGTATTTTAACAAAGTAATTCAAAAGTTTATATTACTTCACATATTTTCCTAAATCTGCATGAATCTCTTTCTGGGTCACAGGGTTGACAAACCTCTTCTCAGCAACTCTTGATTCAAAAATAACATCAATATATATTTTTTTTAAGATGTTTTTTTTTACATTAGTTTATGTTTTTGACTGATCTCGTGATCTTAAAGAACCCAAATGTTTTCAGTCTGTTTGTTCAAATGTTCCTGAAATAATTGAGCAAACATGAAAATGATGTATCTTCTAGTTTGAACTGTCGTTGGTTCCAAAGAGCGTTTGTCCTCATGAGGACTCTGTGTGCTGATCTGCATGAGAGCTTTCTGAAAGGAAGTGAAACAGTGTGTGAGTGAGTGACTGATGGAGCAGAAACTAACATCTGACAGAAACTTCTTCAAGGAGAACATCAACGTTCACACAGTCAAGGAGTTTGATTGACAGCTGTGTGCTTCCTGTCCTCTAACCTGATTGGTGTCTTCTAGGTGATGTCCGTCCAAAACTGACAGTGCTGTCCCCCTCCATGCATGAGGGGAAGGCCACACTCCTGTGTCTGGCCAACAATGGCTTCCCTTCAGGCTGGACTCTGTCCTGGAAGGTGGGCGGCAGCAGCAAGCAGCAGCAGCTGGGAGGAGAGCAGGAGCCCCGGGGTGCTGCAGAAGGACGGCCTCTACAGCTGGAGCAGCACCCTGAGGCTCTCTGCAGACCAGTGGGAGAAGCTGGACTCTGTGACCTGTGAGGCCACCCAGGACTCCCAGACTCCAGTCTTAGAGACTCTGTGGAGAAACCAGTGTTCCTAGTCACCACCCTGACTGACTGGACAATATTATTGTGTTTTTGCTTTTACTGAGATTTCAGCTGCATTGATTTTTTTAATCTTCTTTCTTTGTGAGCTATAAAAACATTTTTGGTAGATGTTACTTGTTTGATACTTTCTGCAAAAATAAAAATTACTCTTTGAAGTTGTTTCATTTGTAATTTCTAACAATATGCATTTTAAATTAAAACATTGACATTAATTAAATGGTAAAATACATTTTGTGGGCTACAGTCTAGACCAGGGGTCACCAACGCAGTGCCCATGGGTGCTTGGGGGCAACTTAAAGACCTAAAAATGCATGCTCTAAAAATATTACATATCATGAGGGAATTCAATATAATTTTTAAAAGTTTAATTGATGTTTTGAAGAAATTAGGGGTGCAACGAATAACTAGCCACAGTTCTGCACACACGTGTACCACAGATCCCCACCACCACCACCACCACCTGCCCTCACTGTTCTTCATGTGCCCCTTGCTCCTATCATTTAGGTCAACTGTCATTTCAAATGTCAAAATGGTGTCCATGGATTTTTTTTTAACATACATCAAAGTTGCAGCTTCAGGTTTGTCCTAAAGTGTTTTTACCTGAAGCTCCCACCGCGTGTGGGAGGAGCTTCTGTCAAATACTTTTCTTGACCTCATCACCAAGGACGCGGATGATGAGAGATCAGGTTTATGTATTTTGAAGAGCTCTACAACTGCATCATTGAGAAGCACACGTCTCCATGTGTGGGTTCATGAAACCATTCAGTGAGGAGCAGCAGGTGGGCCGAACTGGCGGGAAAAAGCTGCTGCTCCTCTGTAACCAGTGGGAGGAGCTTCATAGCAGCAGGGGATACAGTGAAAGAATGGAAGTAGTTCTTTCAGACATCACCTGATTCTCTTACTCTTTTTTAATGAATATATTTTTTAAGATGCAATAGTTTTTTCTTTGGCAGACTATTTTCACGATGTCTGTGAAAAAAAATCCCAGAAAGCAACTGAAGCTTCGTTTAGAGCTGCACATCTTTATATAAAGAGAAAGACGGTTAGATCTCTATGTAGGCCTCTCACATACATAGTAAATGAACAGACAAATGACATAAATTAGTGATGAAACTAACACACTATTGACCCTTGTGCTTTCTTGGATGACCCCACCCTTACTTTGATGTGTTTCCCTACCATGACAAAGATGGATAAAGGTGGAAAAATTTCATGTAATCCATTGAACCAGTGAAGATCACAAAACACTGAAAAAAAAAGGTTCAGAGCACTGTCTAATTCAATTTTTTTTTATTTGTATAGCCCAAAATCACAACAACAGTCGTCTCGATGGGCTTTGAAGTAAAACATGAACTCAAAAGGATCATGAATACAAGAGTCAATACGAAAAAATACTAAATAACCAACACCTGACTAAGCTATACTGGATCCCTGCGCTTAGACCCCCCTTCGCGGTAGGAAAAACTCTAAAAACGGGATTTCGGAAAAAATGAAGAAACCGCAGGGGGCCCACATGAAGGAGGGATCCTCCCCAGACGGACAGTGGTTTACCATAACTCATAGAGAAAATTAACTTAACTAACTCTACAATTCTACATATTTAAAGTCCCGCCAGACGAGCTCATTCCAGCCGGGTTGGGGACAGTCCATGGGAGCCATGTCTAGCGGAGACAGGAACCACGCCAGGTGTAGGAGCAGGAGCA